>JAFMOC010000067.1:1967500-1980000 GCA_019802505.1 Corydoras sp. C115 | reverse complement strand
GACCAATCAGAAGGCGGCCCGCTCCGCAGCCGGAGGGCCGCTCGCCGTTTGATTGGTCCGTCGGAACGTCAGCAATGCAGACCGCAGTACCGATCTGACGAGGTTCCTCTTTAATTGCCTCTGTAATTACTTCCAATGACTACATTTATTTACACACCTTCACACCGTTGTTCTATAATTAGCTTATAAACAATAATCCAATTATTAGGTATGAAACTAATGTTTTCTCACGTTTATACACACCTCACCTCTCTCTCAGTGAGGAGCTTATAACAGACTGACTGACTGCAGTACAGCATCACCAAAGCAATTTAAATGCAGTTACCTGTAATTATAACAGCACTGACACAATGACATTAATATCAGTAATGACTCAATCGAACTATGTTAATAATTACACATTATTATTTTGTTATATTTCTAATTATTATTATAATAAGTAATAACATGATTGAATTTAAAGGTCAGAAGCATGGGTGTGGTCAGGACAGTCATTAGGGTGGGGTGTACTGGGTGTGTTGCGCGGTCTTTCAGGTGGTGACAGGTTGTTAAGTGTAGGGTTCTGTGTACCGGGTTTTCCTCACTGAGAAGTATTCCTCACTAATATTCTTAGGTTGTTTTTGGAAATTTGGCTCTGTGCCCTCCTGATCATCTGGAAACAGAGTGAAGGGGACTAACAGAGGAGAAGATGGACTACAGAATGGAACTGTAGGACTACAACGTCCATCTATTCTATTCTATCTGTATGATCAGGGGGTGTGGAAATAAGCAGGTGGCTCTAATGAGATGAGTGTGGTCGCTCAGTGCTTTGGGTGTTGGGCGATTAATTGGAAGGTTTGGGTTCGAATCCCAGGTCCACTGAAGTTGTGTGAGCCCTTGAGGAAGACCTGAAGTAATTTCTCCAGGGGGCGCTGTATCAACCCTGTGCTTGTTTTGTAAGTCGCTTTGGATTGTAAGTCGCTTTCAGCATCTGCTGAAAAGATCATATAATAAAGTGGGTGGTATATCATTATAACTGGTATATTATTATTATCTATTCATCCATTATCTTCCGCTTTATCCTCTATTAGAGTTGCGGGGGGGACACATTTGTGGGCAGATACACCCAGGACGGGGCGCCAATCTATTGCTGGGCACACACTCACACAGGACAGGGGCAATTTGGAGAACTCAATTAACCTTGATCCATGTTTTTGGACTGTGGGAAGAAACCAGAGAACCCGGAGGAAACCGACGCGGACCCGGGGAGAACATGGAAACTCTGTATATTATTATATGATAGTATAATTAATGATAATCAATATTGATGATTCAGACTCGATGAGTCTGGATCTTGGTCCTCATTCAGACTCTGTTCTAGAGTAAAACAGTAGTACTGTTAGTGTAACCTGGACTGTCAGCTGTGTGTCCTGTGTTCTAACGACGTGTTCTAACCTGCCTTTATGAATTGCGTGGATGACCGTGTACTAAGATGACCGCGAGATTGATCTATCTGTACACTTCTGGATGTTCTAACAAACAGAATGAAACCTCTCCGATTTAAAAGCTTATAAAACCCGTGGGCTAAACGAAGGTGTAAACAGAGAACGGTGGAGAAACCTGAGTTCTTACACAGTCCGGCATTCCAGCACTTCAAAGCTGAGCCTGTAATTACAGCACTTAAGGTGTGTCCAAACAAACTGACAAAAATCAAGCATCGCTCGTTTGTTCCTCCTGAAGCCCGGGCTGAAACATTTCCTCACGTTTGCTTTATCAGGGCCGCGGAGATTTCACAGGAAGGAGGATGTGTCGGTCAATTTGCTACAGACTCGACCTCGGGGGGCTATCTGCTCAGAAGCGGCCGGACCGGGACCCCGGGGCCGCGGCGCCCTTTCCGCCGCGCGTTCTTTCCCATGCCGCGGGTCTGTAGAGTTTCGGTCTGTCTGTCTGTCTGTCAGCCGCTCGCTTCGCTCAATGTGTGTCTACCTGATATCTCCGTACGGGAAGTTAAGCAGGCTCTCTACAGCAGTGTATCTACAGAATGACCCCGATTACGCTTTACAAGGTGCCCCAGGCTAAGGGGCGTGACGGGTGTGTGTTCATGTGTGCGCTGGTGTGTGTGTGTGTGTGTGTGTGTGTGTGTATGTGCGTGCTGAGCGGAGCCGCCAAACTGCCACAGTTTCTCCCCCGAGGAGAACCTCCTTTCATCTCCCCGCTCACTGGCGCCTTCGCAAACCTCAGATTGTCTGTGAAATCACCCTGCTTAATAAACGCTGAGGCCTCTTGGGAACGGCAGCCTCGTAGAATCTCACCCTGCAGCTTTGGCTGACACACACACACACACACATACACACAAACACACACACACACAGAGTCACACAACAAAAAAAAATGGAAAGAAAAGAAAAACAGTCCAACTGGCAGTTGATTGACTTCTAAACTTTTCATTACAAAAGAGGGATGGTGTTTATTTTGGGTGTAATTATCCGAACGCACTCAGCGTCATGCTTAGAAAACAATTCCGGGTCCGGCGCAGGACCAAAAGTAATTAGTCTCTGTTAAGTGCCTTCGCGACGTGCCAGATAAACGGCGGCGAGCGTTCGCAGACCGTGGCGCCATCACGTTTAAAGTGGGTCAGGCCGCTTTATGGCCGAGTGAATGGGTTTGGGTTCGAAGTGGGATGGTGGGTCCTGAGGAGTGAACACGCAAATTTTCACATTCGGATTCTGAGCTTAAACATGTCCCCAATTAAACAAGTCCGCCTGAAGAGCAGCGGCGGAGCCGCATTAAACTAATCAGATCGGTCTGATCACACTGCAGATATTTTATTTTATTTACATTTTCGCTTTTATCCAAAGCCACTTACAAATATCCCAGCTTGGTTAAGGTCAGGGGGTGGCACGGTGGCTTAGTGGTTTAGCATGGTCTCCTCTCAGCACTAGGGATTCCCGGTTCGAATCCCCATCTGGGTGGAGTTTCCATGTCCTCCCCGTGTCTGCGTGGGTTTCCTCCGGGTTCTCCGGTTTCCTCCCACAGTCCAAAAACATGGATCAAGTTAATTGAGTTCTCTAAATTGCCCCATATAGAGTGTGTTTGAGTGTGTGAGTGTGTACCCAGCGATGGATTGGCGCCCTGTCCTGGGTGAATCTGCCCAGCGCCCGAGACGTTCTTCCCTGGATGGGCATGGGGAACCCCACCGCGACCCTAATAGAGGATAAAGCGGGAGATAATGAATGAATGAATGAATGGTTAAGGTCAGATCACACAGGGTTGGTACAGCGCCCCCTGGAGCAGTGAGGGTTAAGGGTCTTGCTCAAGGACCCACGTTGGTAACTTCATTGGACCTCTGACACCCTGACCATTGAGCTACCTCACCCTGTTGTAGTCCATCTGTTATTTTACAGTCTCTGTTAGTCCCCTTTGGTATGTTCTCTGATGATCAGAGCAGGTGTTATTAGGGTGGTGGATGATTTTCAGTACTGCAGTGACGCTGTCATGGTGGTGCAGGTGTGTTGTGTTGTGCTGGAAACATCTGTGATCATTAATGGAGGATGAGAGTATTGAGAACTGTGCAGCATACTGACCTGCTGTCTCTGATTCTCCATCTATTAGGTGGAGCAGTAAGGTGGAGGAGTGTACGACACGCCTGCACCACCATGTCAGTGTGACTGCAGTACTGGGAATCATCCTCCACCCTGATAACACATTAGTAACACATTAGTGCAGGTGATGAAATGTGTTGATGTCTCTTTAAATGCTGGAATGGGGGCACTGCAGAACCCGTTTGAGAACCCGTTTAAAGTCGTTCAGTCTAAAAGAGTAATTACTCCTCAGAATGTCATTAATGACGCTGAGTGATTACGTTCTCAACAACAAAGCAGACGATTAAGAGATTCTTCGGGAAGCCGCAACGCGTTACGTAGCAGCGTCGCCACAAAGGCCGCCGCTCCGCCTCTGATGTTTTATAACGCGGCAATCATTATCTGTGACCTTCCCTCCAACTAAACCCCATCGGTGTACCTGTGGATCCTGTCTGTCAGAGTTTCTGTTTCTGTAGCTACGGGCGCAGCGGCTAATTAACATCATCCGTTTAATACACAATAAACCCAGTGACTTAATTACAGTTAATGACATTAAAGTTACAGGATGATCCACACACTGTTATTCATACACATCCCACTGAGTCTGACACCATTAGTGCACCAGATCAAAAGTATGTGGACGCATTAACACCCGATTCCACACACCATACATCAACAGACTTATACACACTTACATGCACTTGTGTGTGTGTGTGTGACCTCATGTGGACAGGGACAGTCAAAGGTCCAGATGTGGGGCAGTAGAGATATAAAGCTGTTCTTCCTGATGTTCTGTTACACACAAGTTAATTGATCTGGATTTGTGATACAGTGACGACGCATCATCATCATCATCCTCACTCACATGTTTCCTTCATCCTTGTAAAACAACCCCAGGGAGTTTTCCTCATCACTGAACCTTCGCTTGTTCTTAAAGGGGTTCAGGTTTAAAAAAACACAGAGACTGAACTATTTAGAGAACTATTTATAAAACTTAATCAACTTAATATAATAAACCTACGATGGTGTGTATAATAATAAAAATAATAATAATTTCTGGGACCTCAAAGACACTTTACAACAAATAAAACAGTATAACATTAATAAAATCCATCCATCCATTATCTTCCACTTTATCCTATATTAGGGTCGCGGGCGGAGGGGGGGGGGGTTCCCCATGCCCATCCAGGGGAGAACGTTTCGGGCGCTGGGCAGATACACCCAGGACAGGGGGGCAATCTATCACTGGACACACACTCACTCACACAGACACACACTCTATATGTGGCAATTTGGAGAATTCAACTGACCTTCAATCATGGTTTTGGACTGTGGGAGGAAACCGGAGAACCCGGAGGAAACCTACGTGGACACGGTGAGAACATGGAAACTCCACCCAGATTGGGATTCGAACCGGGAATCCCCAGCGCTGAGAGGAGAACATGTTAAACCACTAAGCCACCGTGCCGCACCCTGTAATAAAAAACATTAATAAAATAAAATAAAAACCATCTTCCTCTAATCGTTCATCAGTGATCACAGGATGATGATGATGGAGGAACATCATACAGGGGATACGCCTTCACCACCAGGTCAGGACTGAGAATCATCCACCACCCTAATAACACCAGCTCTGTGGAGGAGAACACACTGGAACTACAAACTCCCTCAACTACCAAATAACTAAAACTCAACACCACCAACACTCAGTGTTTACAGGGACACCACCTTATAAATGAGGGTGTAGCAGAATGAAGTGTGCCCGTCACAGGCACCGTCTTTGTTAATAGAACCTTCCCGGCTGTTCTGCGGTGTACGTGTGATCAGGTGGTGTCTGCAGGGCTGTTGCCGTTGGCTCGCGGGAGGTGGAGGAGAGGCTTGGCGAGGATGAGCACAGCTGTCATCAGGTTGTTGTTGTAAGTGCTACATTAGGCTTTCAGGGCCTTTTCTCGTGAGCAGGTCTTAGCTGTAATGAGAGAAAATTACTAGCTGCTAAAGGAGGACGGCGCCAGCTGCAATTAGTTGGGAGCAGGAAGGTTAGTCCGTAAAGAAACGATTGTGAAATTAGAACACTGACAGCTCCATCAATAAGATCTGCCACCGCTGTCACGGCTGATTGTCACTAATTAAAACGAATCCGCGGCTTTACTCTGAGAGCTCTGCTTTCTGAAGTGGCTCTTATGTTCAAAGGCTCAGGAAAACATCGCCTAAAGTATGTGGACGCCCGGTTATCACGACAACAGCCTCCCTGTCCTGAAACGGCTTCAGAATCTCAGGATTTAGGGCAATTTTTTTATTATGAGGTTCAAGTTTGGTGATCACCTGACCGCTCCATCAATCAGATCAGTCATCACAGGATGATGGTGGAGGAACATCATACAGGGAACCACACTAACACACTTCCAACATGTCAGTACTGAGAATCATCCACCACCCTAATAATAATAATAGTAATACCTGCTCTGTGGGGTCCTGTTCCTCAGAGAACACAGTAGAAACAGATGGACTACAGACTGGAACTATAAACTCCATCTACTACCATCCATCCATCCATTATCTTCCACTTTATCCTCTATTAGTGTTGGGGGGGGGTGGTTTCCCCATGCCCATCCAGGAGAATGTTTCGGGCGCTGGGCAGATACACCCAGGACTGGATGCCAATCTATCACTGTACACACACTCACTCACACACACACACACACATATATGGGGCACTCTATATGGGGCAATTTGGAGATTTAAATTGACCTTGATCCATGTTTTTGTACTGTGGGAGGAAACTGGACAACCCAGAGGAAACCCACGTGGACACGGGGAGAACATGCAAACTCCACCCATTGGGATTCGAACCGGGAATCCCCAGTGCTGAGAGGAGAACATGCCAACCACTAAGACACCATGCCGCCCTTCATCTACTACCAAATAACTGAAAATTTAACACCACCAACGTTCAGTGTTTACAGGGACACCACCTTATAAATAAGGGCGTAGCAGAGTGAAATGTGCCGCGGTCACTTGACACTCGGTCAGTGGGCACCTTCTTCATTAATAGAACCCTTCCTGGCCGTTACGGCCTCCGGCAGACGCTCCCGTCTGACCTCTCCACATTTAATGAGCTGGAGACGCCAGTCTCAGTGGAGCTGCTTTAAGGTGGGAGGAAGAAAATCCAACGGGGTTCCCTCCTCCCGGCGCAAAGGCCCCTCGCCGAGAGCAGACTGTTAGGAGCCCTCCACCCGAAAGTTCAAATGTCAGAGTGCCGGCACGTGTGCCCCGAGAAAACTCAGGGAGATTGGATTCAACGTCCGTCTGCACCATGAAGGACTCGAGTCCAGGGGACGGGGTGAGCGGGACGTGGGTCTGGACCATGGGTCTGGAACCCAGTGGGACGCAGTGGGTTCCTTCGCTGCGGATCCCCCGCCGTTCCGTGGCTTTGAAGAGTCCCCGCCCCCTGAACTGAAAATCATTGGTTGACTGTAGTTACCTTCAGGACGTAAGCTGATCAGCTCCAGATGGAGATCGGCGAGCGTGAAGGTTCCTGACGTTCCTCCCTCTCCGGTTTGTGCTCACTGGGTTACACAGTAACCGAGTTCTGCACAGGCATTGTTCTACATCACGGGGGTATCTGTGAGGTCAGGCACCGATGGCGTGGTTGCCACTGGGCAAGGCGCCGTCCCTCACGGCGTCTCGGTTCTTGGGAGCGCCGGGGGTCAGATTCCGTGCGGACGCCCCGTTCAGTGTGGATCAGGCGTCGTGTTTGTTTTGGGCCTCGCAATAACCTGCTGGGGTAAATTGTTCGGGGGAAGGGGGGGTGGAGGGGTAGGGGGGGTGAAAGAGAGACATCAAGTCTAGACCTACTATTTACAGCCCCTCCCTAACTGCTTTGTTCAGTGCCATGTCTGTGCAGGTAATTACCCCACTCAGAGGCTCGCGGGGCGAGAGGGAGCACCAAAATGAGAGGAAACCGATAACGCCGGCGCGGAAACGACCAATAAATATAACGACATCACTCAGATTTAATGAGGCGTGGCTTCTCCTGGATCAACGCGCGTGATAAAGTCGTGGTGCAGCGGCACAAAAGTAAATTGGACTGAAAGCCAAGTTCCCTTCAGCCGAGTGCTGACTTCACCGTGACCTGGAGCTTTAGTACCGTCTGATTCTGGTTCTAGGGTCGTGAGAACGGCTCGCACTCATCGGAAAGGCTCCGTAACCATGGTTACATAACAGACTCCCATCTCAAACTCTCTGATCATGTGACTAAAACGTTCCTGCAGGTTCTGTCTGTAGAACATCATGAAGATCAGACCTTTCTTATCTGAACATGCTCCTCAGCCGTTAGTCCAAGCCCTCAGCCTATCCCGGCTCCATTACTGTAATGCACCATCAGGCCTCTACAACTGATTCAGAACCCTGTTCAACCACCCAACTGAATCATGTGACTCCACCTCTCCTCTCTGATTGGCTCCCTGTAGCTGACTCTGATCTACAGGACCATCTCTGGATCTGGCCCCTCTGACCTTCACTCTAGATTTTAAAACGCACTCTGACTTGTTCACTACATTCTAGTGATGGATGTCTCCCGGTGGGGCAACCTCACCGTGGCGCTGACTCTGATGGTTCTCCACTGATCAACGGTGGAACCGTCTGACCCAACTCTGTCTGTAACGCTGAGTCAGCATCATCAAGAAACATCTCAAAACACATCTCTTTCACAAACTCCTGATATAAAAATAAATTGATCAAAAAAGGTGACGGGATAGGATGATGATCAGGTTGATGATTCCACAGTGGAGCTGTTCCTCTGTAACTGCTGACTGTGCCATTTTCTCGTTTGTAAGTCGTTTTGGATAAAAACATCTAAAAGTCTAAATGTAAATGTTTATAAGGACCTCAGTCACAATCTCAGTTCTAATTCATCTCGTGGTGTAGGATGGAGTTCGGGTCCGATTTGTCTGTAATCAGTGAAGAGTCAGCGCTGTGTGGATCCTATCCCTGCACTCGTGTTGTGGAACGTGCTGATCTAGTGTTTAGTGCTTAATAACGAGGTCTTTTAGGTGGTGCACCCTCACCTCAGAGCTCTGAAGCCTGGCATGGGCTGCGTGTTCTTCCTCTTGGCGTTTGATGTGGCCTCGTAAACGTTAATACGATGTTAGTCCTCATCCATGACTACAGCCACTGGCTATGAAAACACACCGCTTACCTTCTGCCAGCCAATCAGATGGCTCCGAGCAGAGAGAGAGAGAGAGAGAGAGAGCGGTGTGGAACGTACTGACCAGAACATAACAAAGAAGCAGCAGGTTTGCATGTTCTCCACCTGTTTCGAGGTGTTCCACTTTTCATCCACAGTCCAACAGAATGCTCCTCCCAAAGTTACGTCCTCATAAACTAACGGAGCGGGGACATTTTCCTTGCCGCTGTTGCCTCAGCCGGCTCATTGGGGGTTTAGACTCAGATCGAGTTCTGGATTAGGGTGGCATGGTGGCTTTAGCATGTTCTCCTCTTGGCACTGGAGTTTCCCGGTTTGAATCCCAATCTGGGTGGAGTTTGCATGCTCTCCCTATGTTTGCGTGGGTTTCATCCGGGTTCTCAGGTTTCCTCCCACAGTCTAAAAATCTGGATTCAAGGTGAATTGAATGCTACAAATTGCCCCATATAGTGTGTGTGCCCAGTGATAGATTGGCACCTTGTCCTGGGTGTATCTGCCCAGCGCTTGAAGTGGCATGGGGAACCCCCCCCCCCCCCACGTGGCCCTTGTGGAGGAAGTTAAGTCCATCCATCCATTATCTTCAGCTTTATCCTCTATTAGGGTCACGGGCGGTTCCCTATGCCCATCCAGGGGAGAACGTTTCGGGTGCTGGGCAGATACACCCAGGACAGGACGCCAATCTATCACTGGACACACACTCACACACACACACACTCTATATGGGGCAATTTGGAGAATTCAATTGACCTTCAACCATGTTTCTGGACTGTGAATGAATAAATGAATAGTTCTGGGTTATGATGGAGTGATGAAGCAAATGTTTGTGGACAGCCTCGAGAGCTCTTTATAGAGATGTTCACTGTTTAGACGTCTTAGTGCTGAATCTTTGATCTCGCTCAGGTCTGATTTCTGTGAGATGTCTGATTGGCAGGTTCTCTGTTCCTCTGATAACCCCTCATGTACTACCTTTGTCTTTCGTTCAGAGTTTGAATGCTGGCTCTTGGCGCTCACACCTCTCTGGATGGCGTGCTCATGTCACCCTGCATTTAGCAGAGGAACGCTGACGGTGCGAGTGCAGCGGGCTTCGTCAACCGGCTGGATTCCTGCTCACAAGCCCTGCAATTACCCATGTCTCCAAACAGGGTGCGATTTACAGCCTCCTGCCTCGCTGACCTCCATCTGACACGTCCGAACAGCCCTGGTCCTGAATCACCGTGCCAGCCCCTTTAACACCTATCCCGGCCTCGTAGGGGAGACGGCAGTGGACGGGTAAATTATAGTGAGGCTGTAATGAAACACAGTGGAACATGGCCTGTCGGGATCTAAAACTGTAAAACCTGTATGTGTGGGGGGGTATATAATTAATATATACTCTACATCACCAAAATGATTGGCTTCCCTGTCCTGACCCACCTGATCTGAAGTGACGTCCCGTTCCTCATTCTTAGGGTTCTAGATGATGTGGGTCCAGCTATAACATATTCAACTCTCCTGGGAAGGTTCATGGGAATTCTGGAGAAGTCTTCCAGAAGAGCATCTGTGAGGTCACACATAGCAACGTTGGATGAGAAGGCCTGGCTCTCAGTCTGTGTTCTAATTCATCCCAAAGATATTCTTTGGAGTTAAGGCCAGGACAAGGTTCCTCCACTCTGTCCTCCATGTCTTGATGGACCTTGGTCATTTGGTCTTTGCCCATGGTCCTTATTTCATGAATCAATTGAAACGTCCCCTGTAGGAACAGTTTGGGGAAGGCCCTTTTTTGTTCCAGCATGACTGTGCTCTCCGTGAGCTGACCTCTGACCTCAGCACCGTCCAACTTCACTGTGGGAGCAGATTGTGAGACGGATCCTCTGATCCCCCGTTAGACCTTCTCAGAACCACACTCCAAAATGTGGTGGAAAGCCACAGGTGGGTGGAACAACGGGGTGTCCTGAAGCCGCCGTTACTCAGAGGTTCTGTCAGTGTTGTCCTCTGTAACCTGAACGTTGGCGAGCAGACGCCTGCGGTGCTGTTTATTGTTCGGTCGCTGGGTTCCGCCGATACGGATTCGGAGTCCGGAGAACCTGCCATGGGAATGTTTCCGAGTGAGAGTCCTTCATTATCCGAGCTCTTTCAGCTCCAGCTCAGGTTTCTGACTCCTGGGGTTTGTGGAGTCATTACACCAGCCTGACGAGTCCCCCCCCCCCCCCCCGCGCCCCGTCTTCCCGATCACTAACTGCGCTCCTATCGAATGTTGTTTCTCATCAGTTCAAGACGACGGCTACCATCACTGACGAGCTGAAATCCACACCGCCACGTCACGCCGTCCTGTCATCGCCCCGCATCAACAACAACGGCGCGGTTCCTCACAGTAAACCGGAGCAGGGATCATGGGAGATCTACTGACGTGGTTCCGGATGAGATGCTGGTTTGTTAGTTTGGACACACTGTTCAGTTTAAACAGACAGACCGCGTTCTGCGTTCCATTGCCTGAGGCTCCGGGTTCCACGACCGTCAGCTCAGTGTGTGTGATGCTGCGGTTCTGTATGTTCTGTAGGTTCTGTATGGTTCTGTAGGTTCTGTATGGGTCTTTAGGTTCTGTATGGGTCTATAGGTTCTGTATGGGTCTGTATGTTCTGTATGGGTCTTTAGGTTCTGTATGTTCTGTAGGTTCTGTATGGGTCTTTAGGTTCTGTATGTTCTGTATGGGTCTGTATGTTCTGTATGGGTCTTTAGGTTCTGTATGGGTCTGTATGGGTCTGTATGGGTCTGTAGGTTCTGTATGGGTCTTTAGGTTCTGTATGGGTCTTTAGGTTCTGTATGGGTCTGTGTGTTCTGTATGGGTCTTTAGGTTCTGTATGGGTCTTTAGGTTCTTTATGGGTGTGTATGTTCTGTATGGGTCTTTAGGTTCTTTATGGGTCTGTATGTTCCGTATGGGTCTTTAGGTTCTGTATAGGTCTTTAGGTTCTTTATGGGTCTGTATGTTCTGTATGGGTCTTTAGGTTCTGTATGGGTCTGTATGTTCTGTATGGGTCTTTAGGTTCTGTATGTTTTGTATGGGTCTTTAGGTTCTGTATGGGTCTTTAGGTTCTGTATGTGTATAGGTTTTGTATGGGTCTTTAGGTTCTGTAGGTTCTGTATGCTCTGTATGAGCTGTATGGGTCTTTAGGTTCTTTAGGTTCTGTATGGGTCTTTAGGTTCTGTATGTTCTGTATGATGTGTATGGGTGTTTAGGTTCTGTATGTTCTGTATGTTCTGTATGATGTGTATGGGTCTTTAGGTTCTGTATGATCTGTATGGGTCTTTAGGTTCTGTATGTTCTGTATGATCTGTATGGGTCTTTAGGTTCTGTATGATCTGTATGGGTCTTTAGGTTCTGTATGTTCTGAAGGATCTGTATGGGTCTTTAGGTTCTGTATGATCTGTATGGGTCTTTAGGTTCTGTATGATCTGTATGGGTCTTTAGGTTCTGTATGATCTGTATGGGTCTTTAGGTTCTGTATGATCTGTATGGGTCTTTAGGTTCTGTATGTTCTGTATGATCTGTATGGGTCTTTAGGTTCTGTATGATCTGTATGGGTCTTTAGGTTCTGTATGATCTGTATGGGTCTTTAGGTTCTGTATGTTCTGTATGATCTGTATGGGTCTTTAGGTTCTGTATGTTCTGTATGATCTGTATGGGTCTTTAGGTTCTGTATGATCTGTATGGGTCTTTAGGTTCTGTATGTTCTGAAGGATCTGTATGGGTCTTTAGGTT
>JAFMOC010000067.1:1760000-1962500 GCA_019802505.1 Corydoras sp. C115 | reverse complement strand
TTAAAACCCAGACTAGATTACACTACAAAATAGCAGATTATTAATCCATCCATTATTTTCCACTTTATCCTCTATTAGGGTCGCGGGGGGTTCTTTATCCACTTTATCCTCTATTAGGGCTCTATTAGGGTTCTTTAAAAACATATACATAACTAAGACATAAGGTTCTGTAAGGTTTCTATTTCCTTAGTATTATGAACCTAATCTCTTGGATATTGAGGAAATATAAACTTTTAAGAACCTTATTTCTTAGTTATGTATATGTTTTTAAAGAACCTTACAAAGAACCATGTCTTTCATGAATTTTAAGGAACCATATCTTTTAAATATTTAAAGTAGAAAGAACTTTATGAAGAACCTTATTTGTATTTTGAAAAAAAAACTTAATGAAGAGCCTTAACCTTTAGGAATTAAAAAAAAAAGAACTTTATTAGGAACCTTAACTCTCAGGTTCTTTAAGGAATAAGCACTTAATCTTATAGCTTTTAGAAAAGGAACTTTTTGAAGAACCTTATCTTTAAAATATTTTAATTGGAAAATACTTTTTTAGGAAACTTGAGTTTTTTTTTACTTTTTTAAGTTTCCTAAAAAAGTATTTTCCACTTTTCCATATACATAAATAAATAAAAACACTGTCACGATGCTGAATGTGATGTGTTCAGGTGTGATGGTCATGTGACCGCTGTAATGCTCAGTAACCAATCAGAGGCGACACGTCTGTATCTTTATTACTTTAAGCTTTTATTATTTCTGAACTAACACCAGCACACGGTTCCTACAACAGGTCAGAGGAGTGAAGGTCAGTTCGGAGACTAAACAACTGCAGATCTAACTGAGGGGTTCTGCTGAGGTCAGGTCCGGGACGCGCCGGTCCTGGATTATTCTCTACTGAACACATGGAGGACAGGAGGACGGTTCTGTGGTGAGGAACACATTCAGGTAGATCATTTGTTCAGGATATGTACAGGCTCAAAAGAGGAACACACACACACATGATTGGCTTGAATGAGATCCTACTTAATATTAATGTTCTCCAGTTGGACAGAACCCACAAGAAATAGAACGTACGACTTCATGCCTTTTACATGAAATTAAATGAAGGTTAATATTTTTTACTGAAACAGCTGTGTTTAAGATGCAGGGAGGAGATTGGGGGGGGGGGGTCGGGGTTCTCATGCTGTATAGATTATTCACTAAGAACAAATCAAATAAATAAATAAATAAATAATCAAACACATGAAACATTAAAGTTTACAGTGAGACTAATCAATGCAGAACATATGAATTATAAACAGAGAGATGTTCTCCATCCTCAGGGTGGAATCCTCTCCCCTCACTGGTTGGTAGGTTTGTCTTCCTGTGGGACGTCGCCCCCTGGCAGCCACGGAGAGACGGGATGTGAGGGGTTCTGCTTGGCCATGCTGTAATGGCTGATCACGGTGTAGAAGCGGCCGCGGGAGTTGACGTCCTGAGCCGCGTAATACGCCTCCAGAGACGCCGGGATGCAGCGCTTGTGCTGTTAGAGGAACATCAGAACTCTGAGAACTCCACGACTAAATTACACACAGAGACCCGCGAGGAGAACAAACTATATCCACAAGGTAAAAAAAAACCACTGCCTTCTTTCTGGAGCTGTAACAGTGCCCCCTGGTGTACAGCAGGTGTAACACACTGGACAGTAACAGTTCTCAGGGCATGGAGCTGTTTGAAGTTCGTTGGGAGGTGATTACAGAGGTGGCAGAAGTGCTGAAGACCCGCACTGAGGTCAAAGTATCAGTGTATTGTAAAATAATTACTGAAGTAAAAGTTGAAGTATGTTTTTTTTATGGGTGGCATGGTGGCTTAGTGGTTTAGCATGTTCTCCTCTCAGCACTAGGGATTCCCGGTTCGAATCCCCATCTGGTTGGAGTTTGCATGTTCTCCCCATGTCCACGTGGGGTTCCTCCGCGTTCTCCGGTTTCCTCCCACAGTCCAAAAACATGGATCAAGGTCAATGGAGTTCTCCAAATTGCCCCATATAGAGAGTGTGTCTGTGTGAGTGAGTGTGTGTCCAGTGATAGATTGTGGAATATAAAAGTACCTACATGTACTTAAAGTAACAAAGTAAAATTCATTCATTCATTATCTCCCGCTTTATCCTATATTAGGGTCGCGGTGGGGTTCCCCATGCCCATCCAGGGGAGAACGTCTCGGGCGCTGGGCAGATACACCCAGGACAGGGCGCTATCACTGGACACACAGTCACATACACACACACACTCTATATGGGGCAATTTGGAGAACTCAATTGACTTGATCCATGTTTTTGGACTGTGGGAGGAAACCGGAGAACCCGGAGGAAACCCACACGGACACAGGGAGAACATGGAAACTCCACCCAGATGGGGATTCGAACCGGGAATCCCTAGTGCTGTGAGGAGAACATGCTAAATCACTAAACCACCGTGCCGCCCCAAAGTAAAATTATTTAATTTATTTTTAACAGGGTCTCATCTTTTTGATCAAATTAAAGGTGCACAAACACGATCACATGAACTCATGTAGTAAACCGCTTTAGTTTAATATTGGTTGTTTTTAATGACACCGTTCCAAACCCATATGATTATCAGACTTATCTGTATATTAATTGGCCCTGACATTTTAATTAAATGTTTTAAAGTGAAAAACAACGACCCAAAGTGATTGATTTATTAACCTCTGGATATAAAACACCTGGATTCATCAATTAAGACATAGGGTTTTTCTACTTTGGTCTATTTAGTGAATAAAAGTTTAATTTAGGTTTAATTTATTTAAATAAAGTCCTGAACCCCAAACATATAACTCTAGTAACTTTAGTAACTCTGTAACTGTTTAACAGTAGAGCGTGAAGATCTGCTGAGTGAACATGATTATGATCTTACCTTGTACACGAAGCCGTCAGGACAGGTGTGATCGTAAGTGAAGGCCTTATAGGCCACCAGAAACACGATGCAGGCTAGAAACGCTAAGGCCAGGACCACGAGGATGGTGACCTGTGGATCAAAAACCAGCATCATCATCATCATCATCATCATCAGCTGTGTTTCAGCCAAACGCTCTACAATCAGATTGAGGGTTATCCCGGCGTTCGATCAGTGGCTGTAACCTCTGTCATGGTAAACACAGCTTCAGCATCATCAGACTGATATTCAGAGCTTAAAGACGTTCAGTAAACATGCTGTGATTTAAATAAAACTGCATTGGGTTTATATCTGCAGCGAGCCAGCTGAACAACCATTTATATAAACTCCGTTAGTGATATAAATAATAAATCCTTATTCAGGTTAACATTTCATTTCATTTTGTTTATTAAAGAGAATAAAGAAAACGTACTAGATCTGTTCTGTCCTTATTTTTTCTGAAATTTTTAATTCTTGTAGAAACGCTTTGAATAATAAACAACCTCGAGTGTCCGATTGCTTTATTAAAACAAACACACTATAATTAAAAAACAAGCTTTAATTCAGAAATGTGTTTATTAAAAACAAAACCCATCCATCCATCATCTTCCGCTTTTCGGACACTGGGCAGATACACTCAGGACAGGACGCCAATCTATCACTTTACACACACTCACATACACACACACACACACACTCTATATGGGGCAATTTGGAGAATTCAATTAACTTGATTCATGTTGTTGGACTGTGGGAGAACCCGGAGGAAACCCACGCGGACACAGGGAGAAAATGCAAACTCCACCCGGATTGGGATTCAAACCGGGAATCCCCAGCGCTGAGAGGAGAACATGCTAAACCACTAAGTCACGGTGCCACCCTTGAAAGCAAAATCACAATATAAACACAGTGGTCAGATTACTCCACTACACGTCAGGACAGATAACTCAGCTTTATGATGCCCCGCCCTCTCGCACTATGCTTTTTAATGTATGGTGAGGGTGCAGGGATGTTCTCCTCCTGGTGGAGAGTGGAGGAAGTGCTCAGTGTAGCGGGTGGAGTTCTCCACCGCACACTCGCTCCTCTCTCCTTGGTTCTCCTCTGCTGTCTGACGCTCAGCCTCAGCACCGTTAGCTCGGATCAGAGACAGGACGCCCAGTGGAGTGTGGGGGTGCCGGAGGCCCCGCCCTCAGGGAGCTGACCTTGTTATTCTGCAGGATCATGAGTTCCCCTCGCAGCTGGCGGCTGGATGCGGCAGCATGGCAGATGAGTCTGATATTGTTCACTCATTTATTTTCGTTTCTCGTGTGTTTTAATTGAAGCGTTGTTTGAGGTGTGACCGGTTTCTTGGAGGTGTAGTCAGATCTTCATCCATGGCTCGGATGAAGCACTGCGGCTACGATGAATACTGAATGGAACCTGAATATTAATTGGACCGGCGGTCCTGCAGGACGCCCCCTAATGGGCTCTCATATAGTTTTCAGTTCTTAGAGTTTTTCCAGTTAAATATCTGTACATGGCTGTCCTAGGCGGCACGGTGGCTTAGTGGTCAGCACGTTCGCCTCTCAGCACTAGGGATTCCCGGTTCGAATCCCCATCTGGGTGGAGTTTCCATGTTCTCCCCGTGTCTGCGTGGTTTCCTCCAGGTTCTCCAGTTTCCTCCCACAGTCCAAAAACATGGATCAAGTCAATTGAATTCTCAAAATTGCCCCATATAGAGTGTGTGTGTGTGAGTGAGTGTGTGCCCAGCGATGGATTGGCGCCCTGTCCTGGGTCTATCTGCCCAGCGCCCGAGACGTTCTCCCCTGGATGGGCATGGGGAACCCCACCGCGACCCTAATAGAGGATAAAGCGGGAGATAATGAATGAATGAATGGCTGTCCTACACATACTGTTGTTGTTGCCTGGCCGAGTCCCCCACTGAGTCTTGGTCCTCCCAAGGTTTCTTCCTTAAATATCAACATAACAGGGAATTTTTTCTTGCCACTGTCGCTTCGCTTGCTATTTTGGAGTTTAAAGGCTTTTCATTCTGTAAAGCTGCTTTGTTACGACTGTACTGTTGTAAAAAGTGCTCTATAAATAAATGACTTGAACTTGTTTCTAATCAGACGCTCAGTTACCGTCGTGTTTCTTTCATCAGTTAAACTCACGTCTGATTTTATTCATTAGAAGAACGATGACGCTGCCTGAGACTCTGAGATCTTACACATTAATAAAGTGAATGATGCTGATGGTCCAGCAGCTGGTGCAGCAGTGACCTCTACTGGCTACTCCATGCTCCGACATGCAAAGCAGATCAAACAGATATTCAATCCCACAAACATCCACACCATCCTCCTCAGATCATCCAAACTGATCCAGAGTTCACATTCAATAAAACCCTTCTATTGTGAATCGTTCTGGAATTTAATCTGAGGTTTTTGTTCTGAAGCAGGTGACACACACACACACACACACACACACACACACACACTACCTCAGGGCCTGAAACTAACTGAACACCAGAGTCACCAGAAACTCCACCCATTATTCAGAAGAATGCAGCATTCAGTCTGAAGGTTCTCTTTAAAACATTCTAACATTAACTCTGTACAGTCACTCAATACAATGGAGAACATACCAACCACCTAGTCCTTTGTACAATACTGTTTTTTTGTGGACTGATATGCACCCCAGTTGGCACAGTGACATAGTAGTTAGCATTTTCTCCTCTCAGCGCTGGGATCAAGGTTCGAATCCTAATCTGGGTGAAGTTTGCATGTTCTCCCCGTGTCCACGTCAGTTTCAGTAACCTCCCATATAGTGTGTGAGTGTGTGTTCAGTGATAGATTGGCGTCCTGTACTGGGTGTATCTGCCCAGCGCCTGAAACGTTCTCCCCTGGATGGACATGGGGAACGCAGAAGATAACAGATAAAAAAATATATACACTACATCAACATATCGTATAGTGTATGTTTATTGTATATTTATTGTATGTTTATGTTTATTGTATGTTTATTGTATATTTATTGTATGTTTATGTTTATTGTATGTTTATGTTTATTGTATGTTTATTGTATATTTATTGTATGTTTATTGTGTACTTTGTGTATTGAATGTTTCATATTTTTAGTCCGGGAGGTCGTGCAGAGTGAGAATTTGATCGTACGATGTATCTGTTGTGTCCGATGTATCTGTTGTGTCTGATGTATCTGTTGTGTCTGATGTGTCCAATGTATCCGATGTGTCTGTTGTGTCCGATGTGTCTGTTGTGTCCGATGTGTCTGTTGTGTCCGATGTGTCTGTTGTGTCCGATGTGTCTGTTGTGTCCGATTTGTCTGTTGTGTCCGATGTGTCTGTTGTGTTTATGTGTCTGTTGTGTCCGATGTGTCTGTTGTCTGTTGTGTCCGTGCAGAGTGAGAATGTTTTATGTATCTGATGTGTCCAATGTATCTGATGTGTCCAATGTATCTGATGTGTCCAATGTATCTGATGTGTCCAATGTATCTGATGTGTCTGTTGTGTCCGATGTGTCTGATGTGTCCGATGTGTCCGATGTGTCCCATGTATCTATCCCATATATCTATCCAATGTATCTGATGTATCTGTTGTGTCTGATGTGTCTGTTGTGTCCGATGTGTCTGTTGTGTCCGATGTGTCTGTTGTGTCCGATGTGTCTGTTGTCTGTTGTGTCCGATGTATCTGATGTGTCCAATGTATCTGATGTGTCCAATGTATCTGATGTGTCTGTTGTGTCCGATGTGTCTGTTGTGTCCGATGTATCTGTTGTGTCTGATGTGTCCAATGTATCTGATGTGTCTGTTGTGTCCGATGTGTCTGTTGTGTCCGATGTGTCTGATGTGTCCGATGTGTCTGATGTGTCCCATGTATCTATCCCATATATCTATCCAATGTATCTGATGTATCTGTTGTGTCTGATGTGTCTGTTGTGTCCGATGTGTCTGTTGTGTCCGATGTGTCTGTTGTGTCCGATGTGTCTGTTGTGTCCGATGTGTCTGTTGTGTCCGATGTGTCTGTTGTGTCCGATGTGTCCAATGTGTCCAATGTGTCCAATGTGTCCAATGTGTCCGATGTGTCCAATGTGTCCGATGTGTCTGTTGTGTCCGATGTATCTGTTGTGTCTGATGTGTCCAATGTATCTGATGTGTCTGTTGTGTCCGATGTGTCTGTTGTGTCCGATGTGTCTGTTGTGTCCGATGTGTCTGATGTGTCCGATGTGTCTCATGTATCTATCCCATATATCTATCCAATGTATCTGATGTATCTGTTGTGTCTGATGTGTCTGTTGTGTCCGATGTGTCTGTTGTGTCCGATGTGTCTGTTGTGTCCGATGTGTCTGTTGTGTCCGATGTGTCTGTTGTGTCCGATGTGTCTGTTGTCTGTTGTGTCCGATGTATCTGATGTGTCCAATGTATCTGATGTGTCCAATGTATCTGATGTGTCTGTTGTGTGCGATGTATCTGTTGTGTCTGATGTGTCCAATGTATCTGATGTGTCTGTTGTGTCCGATGTGTCTGTTGTGTCCGATGTGTCTGATGTGTCCGATGTGTCTGATGTGTCCCATGTATCTATCCCATATATCTATCCAATGTATCTGATGTATCTGTTGTGTCTGATGTGTCCAATGTATCCGATGTGTCTGTTGTGTCCGATGTGTCTGTTGTGTCCGATGTGTCTGTTGTGTCCGATTTGTCTGTTGTGTCCGATGTGTCCGATGTGTCTGTTGTCTGTTGTGTCCGATGTATCTGATGTGTCCAATGTATCTGATGTGTCCAATGTATCTGATGTGTCCGATGTGTCTGATGTGTCCCAGGTATCTATCCCATATATCTATCCAATGTATCTGATGTATCTGTTGTGTCTGATGTGTCCAATGTATCCGATGTGTCTGTTGTGTCCGATGTGTCTGTTGTGTCCGATGTGTCTGTTGTGTCCGATTTGTCTGTTGTGTCCGATTTGTCTGTTGTGTCCGATGTGTCTGTTGTGTCCGATGTGTCTGTTGTGTCCGATGTGTCTGTTGTGTCCGATGTATCTGATGTGTCCAATGTATCTGATGTGTCCAATGTATCTGATGTGTCTGTTGTGTCCGATGTATCTGATGTATCTGTTGTGTCTGATGTGTCTGATGTGTCCAATGTATCCGATGTGTCCGATGTGTCTGATGTGTCCGATGTGTCTGATGTGTCCGATGTGTCTGATGTGTCCAATGTATCTGATGTGTCCAATGTATCTGATGTGTCCGATGTGTCTGTTGTGTCCGATGTGTCCGATGTGTCTGATGTGTCCCATGTATCTATCCCATATATCTATCCAATGTATCTGATGTATCTGTTGTGTCTGATGTGTCCAATGTATCCGATGTGTCTGTTGTGTCCGATGTGTCTGTTGTGTCCGATGTGTCTGTTGTGTCCGATTTGTCTGTTGTGTCCGATGTGTCCGTTGTCTGTTGTGTCCGATGTATCTGATGTGTCCAATGTATCTGATGTGTCCAATGTATCTGATGTGTCCAATGTATCTGATGTGTCCGATGTGTCTGTTGTGTCCGATGTGTCTGATGTGTCCCAGGTATCTATCCCATATATCTATCCAATGTATCTGATGTATCTGTTGTGTCTGATGTGTCCAATGTATCCGATGTGTCTGTTGTGTCCGATGTGTCTGTTGTGTCCGATGTGTCTGTTGTGTCCGATTTGTCTGTTGTGTCCGATGTGTCTGTTGTGTCCGATGTGTCTGTTGTGTCCGATGTGTCTGTTGTGTCCGATGTGTCCGATGTGTCTGTTGTGTCCGATGTATCTGATGTGTCCAATGTATCTGATGTGTCCAATGTATCTGATGTGTCTGTTGTGTCCGATGTATCTGATGTATCTGTTGTGTCTGATGTGTCTGATGTGTCCAATGTATCTGATGTGTCTGTTGTGTCCGATGTGTCTGTTGTGTCCGATGTGTCTGATGTGTCCGATGTGTCTGATGTGTCCGATGTGTCTGATGTGTCCAATGTATCTGATGTGTCCGATGTGTCTGTTGTGTCCGATGTGTCCGATGTGTCCGATGTGTCCGATGTGTCTGATGTGTCCGATGTGTCTCATGTGTCCGATGTGTCCGATGTGTCCGTTGTGTCCGATGTGTCCGATGTGTCTGTTGTGTCCGATGTGTCCGATGTGTCCGATGTGTCCGATGTGTCCGATGTGTCCGATGTGTCTGATGTGTCCGATGTGTCTCATGTGTCCGTTGTGTCCGATGTGTCCGATGTGTCCGATGTATCTGATGTGTCCGATGTATCTGATGTGTCCAATGTATCTGATGTGTCCAATGTATCTGATGTGTCCAATGTATCTGATGTGTCCAATGTATCTGATGTATCTGATGTATCTGTTGTGTCTGATGTATTTGATGTATCTGTTGTGTCCGATGTATCTGATGTATCTGTTGTGTCTGATGTGTCCCATGTATCTCTTGTGTCCGATGTGTCTGTTGTGTCCGATGTGTCTGTTGTGTCCGATGTGTCTGTTGTGTCCGATGTGTCTGTTGTGTCCGATGTGTCTGTTGTGTCCGATGTGTCTGTTGTGTCCGATGTGTCTGTTGTGTCCGATGTGTCTGTTGTGTCCAATGTGTCTGTTGTGTCCAATGTATCTGATGTGTCCAATGTATCTGATGTGTCTGTTGTGTCCGATGTATCTGATGTATCTGTTGTGTCCGATGTGTCTGTTGTGTCCGATGTGTCTGTTGTGTCCGATGTGTCTGTTGTGTCCGATGTGTCTGTTGTGTCCGATGTGTCTGTTGTGTCCGATGTGTCTGTTGTGTCCGATGTGTCTGTTGTGTCCGATGTGTCTGTTGTGTCCGATGTGTCTGTTGTGTCCAATGTATCTGATGTGTCCAATGTATCTGATGTGTCCAATGTATCTGATGTGTCTGTTGTGTCCGATGTATCTGATGTATCTGTTGTGTCTGATGTGTCCAATGTATCTGATGTGTCTGTTGTGTCCGATGTGTCTGTTGTGTCCGATGTGTCTGTTGTGTCCGATGTGTCTGTTGTGTCCGATGTGTCTGTTGTGTCCGATGTGTCTGTTGTGTCCGATGTGTCTGTTGTGTCCGATGTGTCTGTTGTGTCCGATTTGTCTGTTGTGTCCGATGTGTCTGTTGTGTCCGATGTGTCTGTTGTGTCCGATGTGTCTGTTGTGTCCGATGTGTCTGTTATGTCCGATGTGTCTGTTATGTCCGATGTGTCTGTTGTGTCCGATGTGTCTGTTGTGTCCGATGTGTCTGTTGTGTCCGATGTATCTGTTGTGTCCGATGTGTCCGATGTATCTGATGTGTCTGTTGTGTCCGATGTATCTGATGTATCTGTTGTGTCTGATGTGTCCAATGTATCTGATGTGTCTGTTGTGTCCGATGTGTCTGATGTGTCCAATGTATCTGATGTGTCCGATGTATCTGATGTGTCCGATGTATCTGATGTGTCCAATGTATCTGATGTGTCCAATGTATCTGATGTGTCCAATGTATCTGATGTGTCTGTTGTGTCCGATGTATCTGATGTATCTGTTGTGTCCGATGTATCTGATGTATCTGTTGTGTCTGATGTGTCCCATGTATCTCTTGTGTCCGATGTGTCTGTTGTGTCCGATGTGTCTGTTGTGTCCGATGTGTCTGTTGTGTCCGATGTGTCTGTTGTGTCCGATTTGTCTGTTGTGTCCGATTTGTCTGTTGTGTCCGATTTGTCTGTTGTGTCCAATGTATCTGATGTGTCCAATGTATCTGATGTGTCTGAGGTATCTGATGTGTCCAATGTACTGTATCTGATGTGTCCAATGTATCTGATGTGTCTGTTGTGTCCGATGTATCTGATGTATCTGTTGTGTCTGATGTATTTGATGTATCTGTTGTGTCCGATGTATCTGTTGTGTCCGATGTGTCTGATGTGTCTGCTCGTTTCTTTGTACTCTAATAAACTTGAATCTTTTGCTGATGGTTCAGGAACTGTCACCGTCAGCTTTAGTTCCCCTGACGGCTGCATTAACGTCGATGTTAACTGACGTCCTGCTGAAATCTTAACGTCTGTAAACTGACACAGTGAGTCCTGTACCACACACACACACACACACACACACATACACATACACACTCACACACTCACACACTCACACACTCACACACCTCTCTGAGTCACATGAGGGCAGAATGTGTTTTACTTTATAATAATAATAATATAATACTACTCCATACTTCTATCTGAAGGTATCGGTTCTGTTGTAAGACAACATCTTACATCTACAAGAGCTAGAGCCAGACATCAGGGTCTCCGTCTGAACAACACGTTATTATCTTTAGGTTCAGCACTTCTGTCACTTCACCATCCCTGTGATGCAGACATACGATGGTACTGATTCTAGTAGAGGGGTGGTACGGTGGCTTTGTAGTTGGCATGTTCTCCTCTCGGGCTGGGGATCCGGATTAAAATCCTGATCTGGTGGAGTTTGCATGTTCTCCCTGTGTTTGCATGGGTTCCCTCCCACAGTCCAAAAACATGGATTCAAGGTATACCCTATATAGAGTGTGTACTCAATGATAGTTCGGCGTCCTGTCCTGAGTGTATCTGCCCAGTGTCTTAAATGTTCTCCCCTGGATGGACATGGGGAACCTAGTCCTACTGAATCTAGAATCAGTACTACATGCAATTGATTTGTATTGACAGTAATGTTAGTTAAAGTAGAAATAGTGATATTGTTGGAGGTGGAAGCAATAAAAGATGATCTTATTTGTTGTTATTTTTAGTGTTAGTGATGGCAGTGGGGGTTATAGTCACAGTAACTGTGATGGGGGTAGATTACAGCCGAGTGCACATCACACCTCATTTACTTTAAGTCAAGACATTTTTATCTCAGCCAAAAATATAAAACAGGCCAAGAACCTTTCTGAGAGTTCAAGGTCTGATGGGGAGAAAAGGAGGTGGGTCCAGCTTTGCAGATCATCCTGCTGGTGACACGGCAGACACGGCACCATCTGGTTCCTCCCCCCCACCTCCGATCCTCAGCACAGCGTCCTGCGTTAAGGTTCTTCATACGTGATTGTAATTTTTCTTTTGGCTGTTGAAACTCCGCTGAAGCAGGGCACACCCTGCACCATGGCAGCAGCAGAGCGTCCATCCTCCCCTCTCTCAGGAGAAGAACACGACGCCCGCCCCTGTCCAGACTCAGATCCTCGTATATTTTATCATGATGAGTTAATATGTTCCGTTTGGCTGCTTTAGATACCAAGAGGCTTCTGCTCCTCTTTGTTTTTAACGTCTAATGAGGAGGAACGGTTCTCCACTAAGCGCCGATGGAACAACAGAGGGGAATACGCGAGCGGTCCACGGGGAGGGATGGAGCAGCAGAGCTGAGGGGTTGTTGTGAACCGTCACCATCAAGACGATAATTGAACCAGCCACGGGAACGGTTCTAGTTCCGGAGTTCCACCGCAATTGAGGTTTAAAGTAAAGACTGAGGAGAACCTCACACTTCTACAAGATCTTCTCAAAAGCTGCAGAGAGACAAACTCCTGACCAGATGTTCAAAGTTGTGGTTCCATCCACATGGTTACATATCTACGGTCTGAGAGTTCTACAGTCATGAGGTCAGCGGTCAGCGTTGAGGTCCATGAGGAACGATGACTGTTATGAGGTGTACCTCATCATCATGTTCCGCTGAGGTTGATGAGGATGAAAGGTTGTGTATGTGAGATGATGAGTTCCTACCTTCAGTCGTTCTGAAACCCCATCGGTGAAGCTGAGTGTGAGGTCCTCAGCTCGGGGAACCTTATGCTTGCTCTTGTTCTGCTCTGTCTGATATTCTGATTTTGTTTTCACCACCACCTGTAAAAAAACACACAGAGAGAACGATGAAACCCTGCAGTCATGATGTTCCTCTGTGTGGAGAACCTCCGATGTTCTAAAGGTTTGGACCTCTGTATCTGAACCCTCTTCTTATTTATTACATTTAAATGGAGAATTATTTCAAACACGATTCTAACGTGGTTCTAACATGCTTCTTATGAAAGTCACATGGTGAGCATGAAGCTGCCAGAACTAGGTCAGTTTTGTAGGTTCTCCCTATTGATGTTTAATGTGATGGAGGTGAGGGTTTTGTGATGTCACGTCATCATTTTCATGCCCTCTGTATTTGTTTGTATTTGAGGATGAGGTAGCTGAGTGGTTCGGGTGTTGGGATATCAATCTGAAGGTTGTGGGTTCAAATCCCAGTTCCACTGAAGTTACCAATGTGGGTTTTTGAGCAAGACTTTTAACCCTCATGACTACAGGGGGTGCTGTATCCAGAGGAATATGTCACTGTGCATCTTGAAGATGTGACCATCATCTCCACACCACATTCCTTCTTTATAACGCCGTCTGTCCTGTGTCCTCCTGCAGTGAAGCCCCTCCCCAAAGATGGTGCCGACACCCCTGAGCTTCAGAGTCTGACAGTGGTATAGAGGTACTGCCCCTGCCCCTGCCCCAGCCCCTGTGTGTAACACCCATCTGGGGACCGTGAGGAAGGTGTGTAACACTGCGTCCATCACACCGTCCTCCTCCCAAAGTGCATCAGCATGGCATCAGATGATCAGACTGAGGGAGCTCTCACATGTCCACTGTATCCATCTGAGAGGACAATGCACAGTGGACACGGGACAGGACGGCACTCTGACCTACTTTATCTATTTTACTGCAACACAGCAGTCACTGTCTCCTCTGTCCTCTGTCTCCTCCTCAGCAAGCACTGTCTCACCCTGCTGTCTCACCCCGCTGTCTCACCCCCTCATCCAGAGTCTCTGTAATGAGATAATCATCAGTCATTTCTTTACATGTCAGTGATTTTAATCTCGAGGCTGATTTATTTATAGCCGTGTCTTCTGAGAACAGTTCGGATTTACCGTGTCCTTTAGGTTCTACCCTTCGGTTCCATCCCTTGCTCTCCTCGTCGTGGATTTGCCCCAAACAATCCGAGACGCACAGATAATCCTGAGGTGACATTTCCCGTCTCTTTAATGAAGCGTTTTCTGCCTCACTGAGTTTGAAGAAGAAGGTGAAATGAGGCTGGTGGAGATAATCAGGTTGCCTTGGCAAACGATGTTCTCATTTTCTTTCTTAAATGGTCTTTAGTCATGCATATCAAACTCGTCATGACGGCCGGGGTGGTGGTCTTGCCCCCCCGAGACGTCTGTTCCTGAACTGTGGACGACAGAACCGCGTCAGTCCTTCGACACGTACGTCTACGGCAGCGTGTTCCATCACCTCATCGTAAAGACGCTTTAAGTATTAGGAGATATTTAATTAATTCAGGTGTTTGATTCAGTCTCATTAACACAGGTGATCAACTTCAAGCACCTTCTCATGAGTCTTTTAGGAACAGAACCCTTAAAATCCAGCCATGACGTAACCATGACGCAGTGCAAGAGGTAAGGTCCATACTCATGACTGACCCACAGAGTCAGAACCTCAACCTCATCCAACATCATTAAGAAGAACGGGACTGCAAGTCATCTACAACAGAGCTCACCATTAGATCTTTCTCCTACAAACTAAAAAAAAACATAAGTTTGGTGGCTTAGTGGTTAGCATGTTCGCATCTCAGCGCTAGGGATTCCCGGTTCGAATCCCCATTTGGTTGGAGTTTCCATGTTCTCCCCGTGTCCGCGTGGGTTTCCTCCGGGTTCTCCGGTTTCCTCCCGCAGTCCAAAAACATGGATCAAGTCAATTGAGTTCTCCAATATTTCCCCATATAGAGTGTGTCTGTGTGAGTGAGTGTGTGCCCAGGGATGGATTGGCGTCCTGTCCTGGGTGTATCTGCCCAGCGCCCGAAACGTTCTCCCCTGGATCGGCATGGGGAACCCCACCGCGACCCTAATATAGGATAAAGTGGGAGATAATGAATGAATGAATGAGTTTTACACTTTGGGTGGCACTGTGGTGAAGTGGTTAGCATGTTCTCAGCACAGGGGATCCAGGTTTGAATCCCGATCTGGGTGAAATTTGCATGTTCTCCCAGTGTCGAAATAGGTTTCCTCCCACAGTCCAAAAACATGGATGCAAGGAGAATTGGCTGCTCTAAATTGGCCCTATATAGTGTGTGTGTAGGGTGTATCTGTCCAGTGCCTGAAACATGGGCATGGAGCGCCCCCCCCCCCCCCCTCTGTTAAAATTGAGTTTCAGGGTTTGTGGTTGATTGGTATAACAGTGCTGTTACTGTCCCAGCATGAAGACACGACCCTAAAGATCTCACAGCACACATGAAGGAAACTGTAACCACCATGAAACATCTTCTGAACATCAGTCCAGACCAGAGCTGTGCTTCTGCACTGCCAACAAAGAGCTCTGCACCTCAACACACACTGTAAGGTCATGGAGGCTTGAAACTGCACCCTGAAGTTCTCCTCCAGACTCCTGACCTCATCACCACTGAAGACCTGTGCAGCCTTCAGAAAACTGAAGGCTGTTTTATTGGTGAAGGTTAAAGTTGTTAATGATCACATAAAAACAGAGGGACGGCAATGCCGCGAGACGGAACCTGAATCCTAAACGGGTTGGATGATTGTACAGTAACGAAGGTTCTGACGCTTCAGCGGTTCTCATGAACGACGTCTCAATACGACACAACCCTGCAACACCAACATTACAGTTCCACTCCTTAAACCTGATTGGCTGAGCCGATTATCCAGCCATGACATCATAAACAATAACACACCCCTCTGAGCTTGTCATTGGTATCAGTGTGTGATATTCAATACATTAATTTAAATCATAAAATACAGATTAATATAAACAGAGATCAGCACTGAACCTGTTACACTCTTTAGAAACTGTCTTCTGTAATCTGTCCACTAGAGAGCAGTGTGATTGTCAGCGATCAGTGTTCACCTTAAAACCGAGACTAGATTACATTGCGAAAGAGCAGATTATAATCCATCTATTATCCTCCGCTTCATCCTCTAATAGGGTCGCGGGGGTGTTGTGTTCTACATGCCCATCCACTATTTTATAAACTGTGTTCTGTAATTTGGCGACTAGATGGCAGTGTTCATTTATAAATCGGACTAGATTATGTTGCGGAAGATCAGATTATTAACGATTTTACACACATTTCTGAATAAAAGCTTGTTTTTTTATTGCAGTGTATTTGTAAGTGTTTTATTAAAGCAATCAGACACTCGAGGTTGTGTATTATTGTGAATAAATCACGTAAAGAGGTGGAGCTGTACTCCACTACACGCCGGGACTAATAACACCTCTTTATGGGCTTTATTCAGAATAATGCCACGCCCTCTCGTACTGTATTGCATTAATGCTGGATTGGTTGTATTGTGTTATTAATTTAGCATCACTGATGTTTCCTTTGTGTTCGGTGAAGTGTGAGGTGAACATGAATTGCCCCTCTATAGTATGTGTGTAGGGTGTATCTGCCCAGTGCCTGAAATGTTTTCCCCTGGATGGGGATGGGCATGGAACCCCCCCCCCCTTGTAAAAAATGAGTTTTAGGCTCAACCACCTACATGCTCAACCACCTACAGTCTGATGTCCATTGGCTCATTCAGGATCTTTTACACCAAACTCCTCCAACCCGTCACTATACTCCAGACTACAGACACACAGTTCGTGGCTTGGTGCTGGATTTTCGGCACCACAGAGCTTCAGAGAGTTTTCTTTATTTCTGTGTAAATCTGCCGAGTGGCAAAAATATGTGAACCCACTCGGCAACAGATCTGAGGTCAGCTGTGTGTGTTCAGCAGAATCTGAAGGTGTTTATCTGAGATCCTTTTGGACATCCTGCTGAATGCTGTGATAACTCAGCAACCCTCCAACATGCACACGTCCAGCAGGACAGGACACGTCTAACACTACTACAGTCAGAAATGAACATGGCATCGGTTCCTGACCCCTCTGAATTAAAATGGTCAGATTTTATACACACTGAGTGATTAACTCTCTGATCAACCTGATTAATTATTCAGCTTTTAGAAGACTGAAATACTCGGATATAATCCACACTGTTGTTTTTATTGAGAGCGGTGGGCTCTCAGGAACAGGATGAAGTGATGGAGATGATTGATTGATATTAAACCATGGTAGTGAACAGTGATGGAGATGATTGATTACTATTAAACCATGGTAGTGAACAGTGATGGAGATGATTGATTGATATTAAACCATGGTAGTGAACAGTGATGGAGATGATTGATTACTATTAAACCATGGTAGTGAACAGTGATGGAGATGATTGATATTAAACCATGGTGGTGAACAGTGATGGAGATGATTGATATTAAACCATGGTAGTGAACAGTGATGGAGATGATTGATATTAAACCATGGTGGTGAACAGTGATGGAGATGATTGATATTAAACCATGGTAGTGAACAGTGATGGAGATGATTGATATTAAACCATGGTGGTGAACAGTGATGGAGATGATTGATATTAAACCATGGTAGTGAACAGTGATGGAGATGATTGATTGATATTAAACCATGGTAGTGAACGGTGATGGAGATGATTGATTGATATTAAACCATGGTAGTGAACGGTGATGGAGATGATTGATTGATATTAAACCATGGTAGTGAACAGTGATGGAGATGATTGATATTAAACCATGGTGGTGAACAGTGATGGAGATGATTGATATTAAACCATGGTGGTGAACAGTGATGGAGATGACTGATATTAAACCATGGTAGTGAACGGTGATGGAGATGATTGATTGATATTAAACCATGGTAGTGAACAGTGATGGAGATGATTGATATTAAACCATGGTGGTGAACAGTGATGGAGATGATTGATATTAAACCATGGTGGTGAACAGTGATGGAGATGACTGATATTAAACCATGGTAGTGAACGGTGATGGAGATGGTTAGGAGCTGTGGGTGATGGAGGTGTGTGTGCTGAGCTCCACCTGCTCTGGAGCTGGGTGCTGCAGATGACTGACGTCCAGCGGGGTGATGAGGGGGACGGTCTGGAAGCCGTCCTCCACGCTCAGAGCTTTGGCCCCTTTGTCCTGCAGGTTCCTCCCGAGTTGGACCATCTTTAACACTCAGGGTCCTGAAAAGCAGAACGGGACGGATGAGGTTCTAACGCGAGCCAAACCGGACGGTTTCTAATGAAGCGCCCTCACAACACAAAGCCTCGCAGCAGCGGGTTCCCGCCGTCTACCGAATTAACGGCGGCCTGAATCAGAACCGCGATTCTAACACCGGTGGGACGGGATTCGACGTCGCCGAGCGTCCGGTCCGCGTTGACCGAACGCCGCGGCGACGCGCCGCCTGCCCGCTGTTCGAAACAATGTAACCGCCGCGCCGAGGATCAAACGAGCCGCCGCTCCTCAGCCCACTCACCGGGACACGCAGACGGTCTGACGGTTCTCACCGATGTTCTCCGGGACACGGACGGGCTGTGGACGCGCGAGGAGGAGGAAGAGGAGCAGGAGGAGGAAGAGGAGGAGGTGAGAGACAACGCTCCGGGTGAAAGCTCCAGAACGAACAGAGGCGCACCAACCAAACAGCTGCAAACACCCGGCGCTCACCGCTAGAGGGCTCCAGAGCGCAACCAGGTCACAAGACACCACAATGTGATCCCTCTGATTAATATTCAACAACGGTCCTGAATAATCCCACATTCAATCCTGCAGGGAAAACACTCCGGACACCACATCCCTGCATTCTGCATCCATCCATCCCTGCATCCTGCATCCCTGCATCCTGCATCCATCCATCCGTGCATCCTGCATCCATCCATCCCTGCATCCTGCATCCCTGCATCCTGCATCCATCCATCCCTGCATCCTGCATCCCTGCATCCTGCATCCATCCATCCCTGCATCCATCCATCCCTGCATCCTCCATCCCTGCATCCTCCATCCCTGCATCTTTCTGATTAATCAGATACCAAACTATACCAGATGTGCAATATTTGTTTCATTTATTCCTCTGTTATATGTCTGTGCATAACTGAAAATTAGAATGTATCGTGTTTATATAGATTTCTAATTCTATTTAAATTTTCCTAGTTTTTAAAATTTCTTTCTAATGACTAAATACCTTTTCACCTTTTATCTAATGTAACCGCTGCTGAGAATGTGAATTCCCTCCATTGTGGGACAAATAAAGGTCTATCTTGTCTTATCTTATCTTATCTTATCTACATACTCAAAGATGGTTCTCCTGTTTAAAAAAAAGGACATCGGTCACATAAACAATGCAATGGTTCCTCATACTGATGGGTTTGTGATATGTGGTTCTGTATAAAACTGTTTAAAGGCCGGAACAACGGAACCCTTTTTGGTGCTCAATGGAACCCATTCTGTATTCATCTAAATAATGATTTCATTAAACAGTCCACTCAGTCACCTACGATTTAACCACATTTATGTTGAAATTATGATGTTTTTATATGATGGTAGAATGCCCAGCGATGGATTGGCGCCCTGTCCTGGGTCTATCTGCCCAGCGCCCGAGACGTTCTCCCCTGGATGGGTATGGGGAACCCCCCGTAACCCTAATATAGGATAAAGCGGAAGATAATGAATGAATGAATGAATGAATGATGGTAGAATTCTGAGACATCAGATGTCATGTTCTGAGCTGACACCAGGGGGAGCTCTCGCTGCAGTCAGCGGTGCTGGAGTCACGAGATGCAGAGAGGAGTTAAAGTCAGTGTTAGAGAAATTTTTTTTTGAGGTGACACCAGTCCCTCAACCTCAACCTCAATGTAATCACACAAATTGCATCAGTGTATTTAAGACAATGTCCTATTGTACAACATAATAACATGTCACAGTGCCGCAGTGTGGATTCAGGCTCTCTAAAAACAAATGACCTGTTAATAATAAAGCAGTGTGGTATGAGAGAGCGTGGCGTTCTTGTAAATTATTGGGTTATTAAAGAGGTGTTAAAGTGAACACTGATTGCTGAGTAACAGGTTTCTATAACACTCACAATAAGCTTTAAACCCTTTTTACATAGAATATATCTGTACACGGCGGCACGGTGGCTTAGTGGTTAGCACGTTCGCCTCTCAGCACTAGGGATTCCCGGTTCGAATCCCCATCTGGGTGGACTTTCCATGTTCTCCCCGTGTCTGCGTGGGTTTCCTCCAGGTTCTCCGGTTTCCTCCCACAGTCCAAAAACATGGATCAAGTCAATTGAATTCTCAAAATTGCCCCATATGGAGTGTGTCTGTGTGAGTGAATGTGTGCCCAGCGATGGATTGACGCCCTGTCCTGGGTCCATCTGCCCAGCGCCCGAGACGTTCTCCCCTGGATGGGCATGGGGAACCCCACCGCGACCCTAATAGAGAATAAAGCGGGAGATAATGAATGAATATCTGTACACTAGATGGAAGTAAGCCAGAAGTATGTGAGCACCTCACCGTAACAGCCACCAAAAATCGATCTGGGATGAACCATATCAGTGCCTGACCTCACACAACGGCGTGTGCCATCGAACCTGACCTCACATCCGCCACGCGGTCTCACCGGTCCGGCCGAGAAAGATCACCCAGAGACACGGTGCCTGGTCACAGTTAAGATTTATTCATTCAACATTTCACATTACAAATATTTAAAAATTATGCATATCGTTATAAATAGTTGGCTGCAAACAGTTAAATAACATTAGATTCTTCTTTTTCGTCTCACTAGCACTTTACAGACCAACTCCTAGTATATGGACGTCCGCGTAACATAACTTAATTACAAAGGAACATACAAAAATAGGAACTTATGATAAAGTGAAACGACAAATACAAATTAAGGTGAGAAGTAAAAAAATGCTATTAATAAATACAACAACCTTCCCATACACAGTTAAAAACTATTGAAATTCTTGCCATTAAGTAACATCATCATCATCATCATTAACAGACAGATATTTAAATATTTATTTTCCTTCAGAAAAATGTGAACCATATATTGTGGAGCACAATATAGCAATTAGTAAAAACTAGACACTTTAACATATTAAAAGCTTCACCTCAAAAATAGAACAAAAATCTGATCCAAATTATAAAAATCAATTCTACATTCCAATTAAAAATAGACCAATAAACAGCTGAGTACATTATTGACCTAAGAATTACAATGCAATCACAGTAGCCTGAAATCAACGAAATAAGCAAATGAGCACAAAAAACCTTTGAATGTTTGAAAAATAACTTTTGATCATTTTATATTAGTACAAATAGTTTCCATTTCTTTTCTTTTTTACAAACACCAGCATGAAAAGGATTACAATAACAGTAGAAAATGACTGTGAAAAACATATTAACATCTTCTTTTTAAATGTCGGCAATTAAAAATGGCATTAAAGAATTACATTGCAAAGAGTCTTTTATCTGGAAAAAGGTTCAAAAAAAGTATTGCACATAACAACTCGAAGTTAACTTGCAACATTTACCACATTCAAGTCTTAAAAAGTTGCCCTTCCCTTTCGCTTTCGGCTCGGACGAACAGTAGGGTGAAGTTCTCAAGTCTTTTGGAACAGTGTTTGACGAGACGCTCTCGCCCTGCGCCGCCACCTCGCTACCCCTCTACCTCAACCTCTACCTCGCTCTCGGTCGGTCGGTCGGTCTGTCTGGTGCGCGCGTCCTGAGGGAACTGGATTATGGGGAAGGCGTAAGAGGGTAACATACGAGAGGGTGCCCTTAACGAACTTAAAGATCCGAAACATCTGGTGCACAACCACAACGATTAATTTTAATAGTTAGTTTGTGTGTGTGTGTGTATGTGTGTGTGTGTGTGTCTGTGTGTGCGCGTGTGCGTGTCTTTTCTCATGCATGCTAAGGATTACATTAGGAGCTAGTTGGCAGTTCAGGAATATATATTTATATATTTATATATATAGATTTAATTTTTTTCTTTTTTAAATGGTAAAGTATCTAAACATCAAACATCCATCGCAGAGACGCGAGAACCGGCCGAATTCAGCGTCTCTGTGGGTTCTAGAGTTTATCTCGCGGCTACAGAGAGGAAACCAACCAGGATAATGGTACTGACGTTAACTGAGCGACGTCGGCTCGCCATGCGGTTTAAAATTCTTTCGTATCTCTATATAGAATCTGTATATACTGTCGTTAAGCTTTAGTGTACGAGATCTGAGACTTTAGCGCTATACTCTCTGATCTTTCCTCGGCAGATTTGAAGTCGCGTCGACGGCGCGGCGCTTAGTTGTAGATCCCTCGGCACTGAAATGTATAAAAAGCATAATTAAAAATAATATATATTAAAATTACTCCACGTCTCATCTCGTAAATCAAAAGGTTTCCATATATGCGCTTCTCTCAGTAACAAAAGTACAAAAGCTACCTTTCACAATGCGAAAAATTGAGGTATTGCAAAAAGGAGTTTTCCCATTTGTGAAAAATGTGCCTAAAATGACTGCTGGAAAAGAAAAACAAAGGTATTTAGAAAAGTAGTGCATAATAAATGTTTATATGTGCATGACAAAATAATTTAGCTAGAAAACACTGTACCAAAAATCATTAGGCCATGTAGAAAATAATCTTTTTTTTTTTTTTTTTTTTTTTTTTTTTTGTTTTTTTTCTCGTTTACAGCAAAATTCTTCAAAAAGTGTTTCTCACTTCCAAAAGGTTCGAGTCTCCGAGCAGGCGCGGTGAAGATGCGCTAGGACACCGAGTGTCTCTCTCTCTCTCTCTCCATCTCACTACGTCTCCCTGACCGCTATGACGCCGCAAGCACGGCCTCCTCAGCCGCGGCGGACGCGACCCGACGGCTTGTGGGGTGTGGGTGGGGTGGGGTGGGGTGGGGGGTGGTTCTCCTGCACCGTCGCCCGACTTGTGAACGGCACGCGTGTCGTGGCGGTGCTCCCGGACCTTGCGGGCGTGCGATGAGGCCGGCGGTCACTAGGCGTGGTGGTCTTCACTAGTGTTACTCTGGGTTTCGACGGCATGCTTTGCGATTCAAGGCCAATCTTTGGTTCGCTGTGGGTTGTCTGGTCTCGGGGATGGGGGGGGGGGGGCGGGGGGGGGTTGCCAAGAGCAACAATGACCAACAATGATGGGGTTGATGTGTGTTTCTGCCTGTGTGTGTGTGCGATTAGCTTCGAGTACACGTGCATGCACATGCATTGTGTGTGGGATCAGTGTGCATGCACGTGAAAGTGTGAGGTGTGTGTGGTGTGTGTTTGTGTGTGTGGGGGGGTCTAAGCGATTTAGGGGGCTGCTGAAGGTTCCGAGCACACTGTGGATCTGCTGTGTAAATTCAAACCGAATCGCGGGGGGAGGTTCTGACGCGTCTCATTTCGTCACGTTGACGTCCTGTCCCTTTTTATTTTTGTGGTCTGTGTATAACGGGGGTTGCTATGGGGTGGGGTGGGGGGGTTGGGGTGTGGAGACCAGCTGGATTTTCTACATTTTGCTTAATAAACTAGCAGCTAAAGCTTGAGGTATCAGTTTTCTTGCATGGAAAAAATAAAATGAAGCCCAGTTTCAGAGATGGACATGGTGACCGAGAACAAAAGGAGCTGGCGATCAGCTTGGGCCTGGCGACGAATCCGAACCAATCATCTAGTCATATTTAGCGGTTAAAACCAATCGTGGGTAAGCTTTGGTTAAAACGCCGGGCTTGGTTTACGCGAGCGACGCTCTCCACATTTGCCCTGTAGCCTTTAAAATCAGAAACCAAACAGAAAGCGATTCCATCCGCAGAGTTCAACCTGAAGCCAATCGGAGTTACACAGATAAGAACAAAGGACCAGATTCCAGATGTTTATCTCGAGCGCAGAGATAAATCAGAAGGCGTTACCTAAAAACAGATCACTCTTTTTTTTTTTCTTCTCCTGAATCTTTTTTTTTTTGTTTTTTTTTGGATACACATCTATCTAAATTATAAATTAATGACATATTTTGAGATTAAATTAATAAAAGAGCAACAGAAAGTGCATTTTCTTTAGACGATGATTTTGCGACTCCTAGACTCCTCCCCTTTCTCTCTCTCTCGCTCGCTCGCTCACCCACGTCACGTCAGTTCCAGCGGAATGAGATGTGGCGGGGTCGGTCTCCGCCCTCCTTCACCAGTGGTTTGTGGAACTCCCGGCCGGCACGCGAGTGGATGGCCGCCCAGCAGTATTCACAGTAATACTGGAGGCAGGTGACGTTGGCGCAGAAGAAGGGGGCGAACTTCCCTCCACACCTCGTGCCCTGGCACTCGTCACACAGCTGGTCGTCCAAGACGTATGGCTTCACTTCCACCTGCACGGAGACGGACACGCCTCATAAACACACAGTACAACATCTATAGTATAAACTGCTCAACACAGCTGAGGGGAGGTGGGGGGGAGCGGTCGGACGGTCAGTCAGAAGAACATCAGCATGTCCAAACTTCACCTCCTGGTTCCTACACCTCCTAGACCCTCCTGGCTCCCACACTTACTGTCCTATACATTTCATTAAGATAATTATACAATGATATAAAGCAGGGGCGTTTTTAGGGTTTAGAAACATCAGGGGCTTTGGCCCAGATCCCTTATTCCCCCCTCTGTCCATCCATTATCTTCCGCTTTATCCTATATTAGGGTCGCGGGGGGGGGGTTCCCCATGCCTGAAACCATTTCGGGCGCTGGGCAGATACACCCAGGACAGAGTGCCAATCCATCACTGGGCACACACTCACTCACACAGACACACTCTATATGGGGCAATTTGGAGAACTCAATTGACCTTGATCCATGTTTTTGGACTGTGGGAGGAAACCGGAGAACCCGGCGGAAACCCATGCGGACACGGGGAGAACATGTAAACTCCACCCAGATGGGGATACGAACCGATCCCTAGCGCTGAGAGGCGAATGTGCTAAACCACTAAACCACCGTGCCGCCCTCCCTCTCTGTCCTCTTTAAAAATTGCCCTTTCATGAGGGTATTTATCCATTTTTCAAACTGTTGTTACATTCATTTTGTTTGATCATTGATCAGTTATTCATTCATTATTCATTATCTCCCGCTTTATCCTCTATTAGGGTCGCGGTGGGGTTCCCCATGCCCATCCAGGGGAGAACACCTCGGGCGCTAGGCAGATAAACCCAGGACAAGGCACCAATCCATCGCTGGGCACACACTCACTCACACAGACACACTCTATATGGGGCAATTTGGAGAATTCAATTGACTTGATCCATGTTTTTGGACTGTGGGAGGAAACCGGAGAACCCGGAGGAAACCCACGCAGACACGGGGAGAACATGGAAACTCCACCCAGATGGGGATTCGAACCGGGAATCCCTAGCGCTGAGAGGCGAACGTGCTGACCACTAAGCCACCCATTGATCAGTTATATTGGATAAAATTAATTTACATATGGAATATCTGTCAGCAGTGGAGAGCACATCCAGTTCAAATAAATGAGGGTTTTTGGCTGAAAACGTTTAAATAAATGAACCTGAGCTTCGGCAGAAAAGCAGGACTCTGTTTTACGAGTCGGTCGCAGATGAGACATGAGTTTTAACGAGTTTTTTATTTAATTACCGTAACTCTGCGACAGTTTGCGCCTTCAGACCCTTTCTGAAAGCGGAGGAGCTGCTCTTTAAAAGCCCAGGTGTAACGATGCGCTGATAAAGTAAAACTCTTACTGCTGTTCTTCAAGTTACACTATCAGGTGCATGACCTCTACTGGCGGTGCCCCCTTGTGTCAGGTCTGAGGACGGTGCAGCAGCACTCAGAGGACAGCGTGTGGACGTGGTGCGAGCGCTGCACTGACCCGTTTATCGATCTCCCCGTGCTGCAGCTGCACGAAACGAGCGCTGATAGCAGCAATGTAGCTCTGCTGATTAGAGAAGGCCACCCGCCCCGCTCCCTTCGGGTACTTCAGCTCGGGGTCGGTGTCGATTCCGGCGTAGCACACGCCGCCATACAGCCGGTCCATGATCATCGCCAGCTCGACTGTCACACACACACACACACACACACACACGTCAACAATGTGGTTTTATTAAGTTTGATTAGTTTTAAATAATCAATCAGGATTGCAATGACTATGATCAGATGTGATCAGATTCCATCATCATCATCACCACGGCAACACACCTGCACGGAGAGGACGGGGGACCCCCCCCACAAAAATGGTCTTCCTGGGATCCAGAGGCTGAGATCCATCCATCACAAAGTCACTATCGTTCAGATTCCAGGGGCGGATCTGGACCTGTAAACACACAGCGACGGCTCGTGAGTGGAGACAAACCCTGAAGAGCGCCAACCGGTGGAGCGGAGGTCCGTCATTTCATTACAGAGAGAGTGAGGTTTGAAAAACAGACAGGAGCATTATTCCACATGAAATAAACTGAAAACACTTTCTATAACAATATCTAATGTCAAAATGATATGTGGATTAGTGGTTAGCATCCTGATAGCATAGGTTCGAATCCTGATCTGGGTGGAGTTTGCATGTTCTCCCTGTGTCCGTATGGGTTTCCTCCGGGTTCTCGGTTTCCTCCCACAGTCCAAAAACATGGATTTAAGATAAATTGAATGCTCAAAATTGCCCCATAAAGGAGTATGCATGTGTGTGTACCCAGTGATCACACAGTATATGCCCAGCGCTCAAAACATTACGGCAGAAGATAATGAACGAATGAATTTAATCAGATGTTATAATTAAAAGCATGGAGGATGTAAACAGCAGCCGAAGCTGAGGAGCTCTCACAGGTTTGTCTTTGATGGTGGGGCTGGACACACACAGGTACAGCTTTCCATCTTCTTCAATGCAGGCATCAATCAGAGCCTGGACAGAGCTCTCATCCTGGAACAGCAGGAAGGCATAACCTAACAGGAAACACAAAACATTACCAAGGGCAGTTGTTAATACACACACACACACACACACATACGGTTAAGGTTGCATGTGACGGTTTGTAAACCCTTTTGAACTTTCTGTTTCTATAGTTCCTCTATTGCGTCGTCCTTCACTGAGTTTGTCCTTCACTGTCATTCTACTGGGTTCTCCGTCTCCTCTATTTAAACTACTTTGAGTGAGTGTAGCTCGGTTCCATTGCTTTCGAGCTGGGTCAGTTCTGCTGGGTTCTCCGTCTCCTCTCTTTGAACTTTTCACAGTTCTGCTGATTGTGCCGTTTTTAACCCTTTCATTAATTCTTCAGTCTCATTCTCTCTGTTCCAGCACTCTTCCTCCTCCCCCTCCTCCCCCTCCTCCTCTGTGTAAGCATTATCGTTCCGTGTCCTTCATCGGCGTCGTCTGTTACAAACAGCTTCATAGCAGAATGATCCAGATACACAGCTCTGAATGTGATTTCAGGTAACAGCAACTGTGTTAAATCCATCCATTATCTTCCACTTTATCCTCTATAAGGGTCACGGGGGGGTTCCCCATGCCCATCCAGGGGAGAACGTTTCGGGCGCTGGGCAGATACACCCAGGACAGGACCAATCTATCACTGGACACACACTCACTCACACACACACACTCTATATGGGGCAATTTGGAGAACTCGATTGACTTGATCCATGTTTTTGTACTGTGGGAGGAAACCGGAGAACCCGGAGGAAACCCATGCGGACACGGGGAGGACATGGAAACTCCACCCAGATTGGGATTCGAACATGGAATCCCTAGCGCTGAGAGGAGAACATGCTAAACCACTAAGCCACAGTGCTGCCCGTGTTAAATTCTTAATTCAATTAAAATTACTCATCGGCGGCATGATGGTGTAGTGATTAGCATGTTCTCCTCTCAGGTTCCCAATCTGGGTGCAGTTTGCATGTTCTCCCCGTGTCTGCGTGGGTTTCCTCCCACAGTCCAAAAACATGGATTCAAGGTGAATTGAATTCTCCATATTGCCCCATATAGAGTGCGTGTCCGAAATGGATTCCCGGTTCGAATCCCCCGGTTCGAGCATGTTCTCCTCTCAGCACTAGGGATTTCCGGTTCAAATCCCCATCTGGGTGGAGTTTGCATGTTCTCCCCCTATCCGTGTGGGTTTCCTCTGGGTTCTCCGGTTTCCTCACACAGTCCAAAAACATGGATCAAGGTCAATTAAATTCTCCAAATTGCCCCATATAGAGTGTGTCTGTGTGAGTGAGTGTGTGTTCAGCGATAGATTGGCGCCCTGTCCTGGGTCTATCTGCCCAGCGCCTGAAACGTTCTCCCCTGGATGGGCATGGGGAAAACCCCACCCCCGTAGAGGATAAAGCAGAAGATAATGGATGGATGGATAGAGGACCTCTGTCTGATCTGAGGGGCATGTCAGTGGTGGTTGAATCATACACTGATGGATGAGATACCTTTTGGTGGAAAGTAGGACTTGCTCTCAGCTTTGTGAGGCCAGTCAACAAACAGATGTCCAAAGCGCCGGAAACTGGCAGTAATCTCATCTACAAAACAAACACAGCATCTTATATTCAACCTGCATCATATGATGTAGTTCCCGACTCCGTCCAGCACCACGCGGGGCTCACCTTCATCTATATCAGGAGGAAGGCCACCCACAAAGACCTTGCGGGAGTAGCGCTCCACCCGCTCTCCATTCTGATGAGGGAAGCAGTGAGGGGAACCCAGACCAGACAAGCTCTGCTCGGCCCGCTCCTCATCCGGAAAGCCATCCTCCATCGGGAACAGGGACGAGTGTCCTGGGACAAAACGAGGGTCGTGCGTGTTCAGATTTAAAGAGGAATGGGGAATGACACAGCGCTTCAACGAGGTAACCATCAGGCATTATAAAACTGAGAAGTTTCCGCATTTGTACTAATATGACATCATCGTGCAGGTTGTCCAATCAACTCGAAGCATGGACGAGTGAGTGAGCACAAAAAATGAACGCTGGATCAATGACATGTTCCACAGAGAACTCCATCATACCTGGATATGAGAGAACATGCCCTCACACACTGACACAGTGTAAGGAGTCCACATTATTATATTATTACTGATTAAATAGACTAAATTTTTTGTTCTGTAAGAATTTTGCTGAGATGGCAGATTTATTTCACCTACTGAGCCCTTTGGAACTTCAGTTAAAGAATTAATATCAAACTAAATGTTAGAGTGAGCCAGTGAGAAAGAGAGAATTATACCATTAGATTAAGACTTCAGCATAGAGAGAGAGAGAGAGAGAGAGAGAGAGAGAGAGAGAGAGGAAGATTTAACAATAGAGAGAAAGAGAATGCAAGAGGGAGAGAGCAGCAGAATGAGAGTGCAAGTGAAAGCATGCACTGGAATAACAGCATAATAGATACAAAAAGAGAGAGAGAGAGAGAGAGAACAAAGGAGTGCAAAAGGAGACAATGGAAAAGCGAGAGCATGCAAGAGAACAAGCAGGATGAGAAAACCAGAGAGAGAGAGAGAGAGCGAGAGAGAGAGAGAGAGAGAGAGAGAATGAAAAGCAGAGTGTAATGAGAGTGAGAAATGAGAATCAGCATTCTCATTCAGGTCGCTCTGGTGTGCTGTGAGAACGGCGCGGAACATGAACATGCACACGACGGAACATCACGCCATGCACATCTCGCACGCCGTTACGGCCGACCGAGGACGGGTTCGACTTTCGTTCTTTACCTCGTCGCCTCCCATAATTCCTCGCTGCATGTAAAATAAGACGACACGTGAGGTAATACATGGCAACCCATTCACCTTACGGTCTGATAGGATCACGCTGCACCGAATGGTGAACACGGGTACTGCAGCGAGAGTTTCGGCATGATCCCCCCCCCCCCCCCCCCCCCCCGATCATACAGATGGGGTTTGTAGTTCTGCAGTTCATTCTGTAGTCCATCTGTTCCTCTACATACTCTGATAGTGGTATGTTCTCTGCTGATTGGGACCCCACAGAGCAGGTGTTATTAGGGTGGTGGATGAGTCTCAGTGCTGCAGTCACACTGACCTGGTGGAGCGGGTGTGTGTGTGTTACAAACTCACTGTGTATCATTTCTTTATTTAAAACTCGATTTTATCCAAAGTGACTTAAGGGTATCCCACCTTAACGGTTCGGGTCAGAACACAGGGACAGAGCAGTGAGGGTAACTGTATTGGACATGGGATTTGAACCCTTAACCTTCAGATTGATAGTCCATCACCCTAACCACGGAGCGACCACGAGGAGTTTATAATGAAACAGACAATAAGTGTAGAAACACGGAGGTGATCCTAACAACGTCAACGCAAGTGAAGGTAGATTCCATCGGGTTCTAAACTGAACTTGGTTCTAAGCTTTATCTCTGCAGATTCTGTACATGGCTGTCCTACACTGTTGTTGCTGTCCCCCCGCTCAAGGAGGATGAGTCTCCCACTGAGTCTTGGTCCTTCCAAGGTTTCTAATAACAACATAACAGGGAGTTTTTTCTTGCCACTGTCACTTCAGCTTGCTCTTTGGGGTTTTAAAGGCTTTTCATTCTGTAAAGCTGCTTTGTGACGATGTACTGTTGTAAATTACTTGAACTTAGATTATAGTTCCTCATTCCGGAGCTGTGTTCCTGCTCGGCTCGGCTCGGCTTCGTTTACAGACTTTAACAGAACTTTTCTCTCAGTCGTTCTAACGGCAGAAACATTCCGCCCTGTGCACTCACACCTTCTGTATCGCTCAAGTGTGGGGGTCGGCACAGAGACGTACTAACAACACAGAGATGCACTAACACAGTTACATACCATTCATGGGCAAAGGGCCGTCTCCTCCGGGATGGTTGAATCCAAGGCGACCTTTAAGAAAAAACATTTATAAATCATTTATTTTGATAATAATAATAAAAAAACACGCCATTTAAGTTTAGTTGTTCTCATCCTGACAATCTCATCTGTATCATTACACACGGCAACGATCACACTGTTCTGCAATCAGTAAACTGTACTGTACTGTGACCGAGGCCACGTCCCAAATCCCTCCGTCATGACTGTACTGACACAATGAGACACACTGACACAGCTTAGACCCCAAAGAAAGTGGAACACTGTTCAAAAATTATTAATTAACATTCTTACTTATCATCATCATTATTAATATTCATATTATGATTATTTCTATAAATCTGACCAGAAACTTCAGCACATTTTAAAACAATTTCTTAAAGTAGATAAACTAATTAAATGAAAACGTGTGTGTACATATATATATATAGGTGGTGTCCTAATAACGATCATCTGATGGTGTTCCTCGGTGCTCTGTATCTGTGGTGTGTGATGGACGTTCAGGTTCCCACAGCGCCCCCCGTTCAGTTCAGAGTGACTTCAGAGGTCATGAGGATCCATTAGAACCACTTTACCATCTCACCACATGTGAAGATCTGCACCACAGTATATACCAGAACACGGGGATGAACCCGAACCCACCCGGAGGAAAGGTGCAGCATCACTGCGTTCTGAAAGAAAGGGCTTCAGCGCCGCAGTGTGTGTGTGTGGGGGGAGGAGAGAGAGAGAGAGAGAGAGAGAGAGAGAGAGAGAGAGAGACTGCAGCTCATCCCAGGAAGATCCATTACCATATCTCACAAAAGATCCTGATTACAGCGCCGTGCGCCCAAGCCATCATCATTACACACGGCCTGATCAAAAAGTAAAGACGCGTTCTGTGAAGTTAAAGGACGGAGAACTACAGCAACGAAACGTGCAGGTAACGGGATAAGAGAGAGAGAGATGTCTCAGCTTCGGTGAGGATGCTGGTTCAGTGGTATGATCTGTGTGATGTTCTGCCCCTTCGTTAACCGAGCGCTGAATGTTTAAGATCCAGTCAGAAACATGACAGATGGATGTGTTTGTCACAGGATGACGGAGAACACACAGATTATCCACGAGATTATCATCCACAAAGCAGCACGGAGCCGAGAGATAACACAGGCCATCAGCAGAACCCTTCAGGGCGTTGTCTCTACTTCACAACCAAACACACACAGGTGGTCATCCTGAAGAACCCCGCCGGGAACGTGCTTTTTAGATCCTGGAACATTTTATTTTGGGTAAAAAGGCACCCATAGTTTTAGAATGAGGTCACAGGCTGCTGTTAGAACAAACACAAAGGTCGTTTAAATAAACCAGCGAACGGAACAAAGACGCGGGGTTGATTCAGCTCCCAGAACGTCCGTCATGGAACCACAACGTGCATCTGTATGATACACCACCAAACAATAATGCACCTCATGCGAACATGCTCATCAGAAATGCAACCAGAAACGTAAAACCACCCACCCGCCCGCCCGCCCGAGACCTCCTCCAGATAGAACCACTGGGGCAGCAGAGACGGAACAATGTGCTGCTGCTGCAGAGAGAACAGAGGCTCTTTCTACTGAGGACAGCAGGACAATGGCGGTAACACCAGGAGCCATGCTCATCACATCACATGTTTAATGTGGAGCTTCCTACACCAGCAGAAGGAGGGAATTCTGGATTCTAAGGGTTGTGACATCACAGTTGGCATCACGACTCCATTAGACAAAGTTTAAAGATTGAAGGAACACCTCCAGGAGCTTCTACCACATCCCACCCTGGTGTAGTTGCAGCGACAGCAGCATCCACTCTTCTGAGAAGGTTCCCTACAGGGTTTTGGAGAGGGTGTCTGTGGGGATTTCAGCCCCTTGATCCAGATCATCGAGGTCAGACACTGATGTTGGATCACAATGTGCAAAACCAGTTCATTAAAGTGTTTTAATGATTTAAGAACACTGGGTTCAGGGTTCTATGAGGGTACATCAGGTTCCTTTACACCGAGCTCATCCAGCCGTGATGAGGTCACAGCGGTAGTGACAGTCTGTCTCTGTGAGCTACAGTGTTCCATTAAATCACAGACAGAAGGTCTGCTTCAGACGGAACGCTCATCCTACATACTCATTACACACAGCTGGAGGAACGACTGCGAGCTACACAGGAAGCTGTAAACCAGCAGACAGGATGACCACGGTGCACAGACTCACCTTTAAGGGTGTCCTGCTCGGCCCGCATGATGTCGATGAGCGAGTTCTCCAGAGAGTGCATACTGAAGCCATCGAAGGATCGTGTACGTTCCTGTGGAGCAGCAGAACAAGATGATCAGTGCACGTCACATGAGACAATCGCCTTCATCTGCAATGTAAAACCGCCGGCTGCACAACGTCCACATCACAGGAAGCTGCACTGGCCTCCACCAAGCACCGAGAGGGTGTGGCCTAATTCTGATTACAGTCCATAAAGAGGTGTTATTAGTCCCGGCGTGTAGTGGAGTACAGTTCCACCTCTTTACATGATTTATTCACAATAATACACAACCTCGAGTGTCTTATTACTTTAATAAAACACTTACAAACACACTATAATAAAAAAAACAAGTTTTGATTCAGAAATGCGTTGATTAAAAGCAAAATCATTAATAATCTGATCTTCTGTGATATAATCTAGTCCAGTTTTTAAGAGCGAATGCTGCCCTCTTGTGGACAGATTATAGAACGCAGTTTATAAACAGTGTAACAGGTTTAGTGCTGATCTCTGTTTATATTAATCTATATTTTATGATTTAATATAATGTATTGTATATCAGGGTGGCACGGTGGCTTAGGGGTTTAGCATGTTCTCCTCTCAGCACTAGGGATTGCCGGTTCGAATCCCCATCTGGGTGGAGTTTCCATGTTCTCCCCGTGTCCGCGTGGGTTTCCTCCGAGTTCTCCGGTTTCCTCCCACAGTCCAAAAACATGGATCAAGTCAATGGAGTTCTCCAAATTGCCCCATATAGAGTGTGTCTGTGAGTGTGTGTGCCCAGCGATGGATTGGCGCCCTGTCCTGGTTGTATCTGCCCAGCGCCCGAAACCTTCTCCCCTGGATGGGCATGGGGAACCCCCCGTGACCCTAATAGAGGATGAAGCGGAAGATAATGGATGGATGGATGGGTTTTGTATATCACACACTGATATGAATGTGAAGCACTCAGAGGGGTGTGGTATTGTTCGTGATGTCACAGCAGGGATTTAAAGGGTGGAACGACCTGTTTTGCAATGCACATTAGTGAGACATTTTAATAGGATGACTTCAATGAACAGAACAAACATTATATAAAACACGGACATGATCTGTTTGGACAAAAGTATCAGAACACACCCCTTAATTGTCCAATCCCAGGTCAACTAAATGAACTACAAGTCCATATATTTTAAACAACTTTAAGGAAACAGAACAGAGCATGTTGCAGCATGTTTGGGTCCATGATGACATGGTTGGGTGACACCCACACAGAGCCCTGTCATCAGAGATTGTGAGCCAGGCCCCACCTCCAACCTGGACATGAGACTTAATAATATTATTAACGAATGACCAATAACCCCTTTAGTGTAATAAGACCTCCTTTGGGTTTATAAAGCACACAGAGTTCCAGTCTGCAGGTTAATGATCTTAGAGAAAGTGTTCCACCTTCACCCTTAAAGCACGACCAATTAATGTGTCCTTGGAATCTGGAGAGGTCCTGCTGCAGCACCGTGGTGAATTAATGCACCCAACACGTCTCAGCGCGCGAGCGTTGCTGTCAGCCCCGGGAACACCACGCTTCTAATTTACATGAAACAGCACAGGCCAACACACAACAAGCCTCGCACATCAAAAAAATATTTATGAGACTAACGAGATACGGAGGGACGCTCCCATTTGGCATATCTGTTATTGTTTGTCTTCACATTGTCTTCGCTTCGATAGCGCGCGGTCACGAGAACGTCTCTGCCACCATGTCTTCCATCTCTTATTTTTTTCTCAGAGAAACTGCTTAATTAGCTACACATTCTCCAGTGCCAGCTTGTACGCCCGTGTGTGTGTGTGTGTGTGTGTGTGTGTGTGTGTTCCAACAGAGACAGCCTTTGCTTTCACACCAAACAGCAGATATTCTTGGCTGAGGCTCACAGCGCCCGTGGAAACTTCCAGCAGCATTAATGGCTCTGAGAATCACATCACGTATTCAACCAGCTGGAGCAGAACGCTGCGAACAAGCGTGGCCTGTTCAACACGGCGAGGACGCCGTCGAAAACCACTCACAAAAACCTCAATCCACTAATAACACAGGATGCAGAATCTGATTAGGCTTCGGGCATCACCAGAAACAGTTCAGTAACAGAACACAGAAGGAATCTGATTGGTTAAAGGGTCGTCCGTGGTGGACTAACAGCACACATATGAGGATGTGATGCACACTGGGCTTCTGCACGACTATACGACCAGAGGGGGCGACGAAGACGAAGACGAGGATGAGGACGAGGGCTGCACAGAGACACAGCTTAATGTAATATTACACAAACATATAAAAGATCAGCTGAGGGGTCTGAGAGATGCAATCTCAATGAGGACAAGATCCAATTTGAGGGTTTTAAGTGGAGAACGAGGAGATGGTTCTCACTCATTACTGACCCCTTCAGTACATTCAATACATAAAGGTGTGCATTGATTATACAGCTGACAATTCCACACATCCATACGCCACTAAAGGATCCATTAATGTCTTTACAGTGCCTCATTATCATTTTAACATCCACTCACATATGTATATTACCTACTCCAAAGCTGCGGGAGGCGCTACCTTATCATTGTCTTCGGACTTAAAAAAAATATTTTTTTTAGAAAATCTTTTTAAAATGTAAGACATCTTGCTTTTGATTTTAAAAAAATTCTAAACAAGATAAATCATCTAGTTTTAGAAACTTTTACTTATTTTAAGAAATTTGAATAAGATAAATGTACTCAATAATGGCAAAGAACTTTACTAGATTCATGAATTGCAGGTTTTTTGCAGTGTGGGGGAGGCAAAGGGTTACACACTCAAAATACAGAATCATCCTTCATTTAATATTTAAATGTTGCGTCCCATATTTATATAATTCCATATATAATCATATCGAAGGCGGCACTGTGGCTTAGTGGTTAGCACGTTTGCCTCTCAGCACTAGGGATTCCCGGTTCGAATCCCAATCTCCCACAGTCCAAAAACATGGATCAAGGTCAATTGAATTCTCCAAATTGCCCTATATAGGCCTATGTCTGTGAGTGAGTGTGTGCCCAGCGATAGATTGGTGCCCTGTCCTGGGTGTATCTGCCCAGCGCCCGAAACATTCTCCCCTGGATGGGCATGGGCATGGGGACATCCCCCCCCGCGACCCTAATAGAGGATAAAGCGGAAGATAATAGATATATGGATGGATAATCATATCGTGAAGAATTGTTTAAGTACAGAAAAAAAATTTATTCGACTCGTAGGACTGGAGAATCGATATGGAAACAAATCATCATGAAGGTTGTGAAGACCCAGTTAATTCAGACCATCCATTACCACATGCTGCTCCTGTTTATATTATGGTGGGGTGGGATTTGTTTTTTTTACTATGTAAGGTGTTCTAGCTGGAGGTGTGTTAAGTAATTATAGAACTTCCCTGGTGAAATTGTCGAAAATGTCTTTGAAGTAGTCTGCACGTGTCGGTCTTCCTGGCCGCAGGGAAGGGCATTCGATTAGTGAGAGTTTAATTGGCAGTCTTGTTGCAATGTTGACAGATGCGGACGGGGGGGGTCTTTTTCCTCTACGCGGTCGTGTCTGCATTAAGAAATAAAACTAAATGGAATTTCTGCAGACTGCTGCAGTTCAACATTTAACCAACAGGGAGGGCTGTGCATTAAATAGTTCATTCATTCATTCATCCATTATCTTTGACTTTATCCTCTACTAGGGTCATGGGGGTGGTTCCCCATGCCCATCCAGGGCAGAACATTTCGGGCGCTGGGCAGATACACCGAGGACAGGATACCAATCTATCATTGGGCACACACTCACATGGGGCCATTATGAGCATTCAATTCACCTTGAATCCATGTTTTTGGCCTGTTGGAGGAAACCGTAGAACCCGGAGGAAATGGGGAGAACATGCAAACTCCACCCAGACCAGGAACCTGCTCACCACTGTCAACCCACATTATATATTTACATATTGAAATTCAGAACAGATTTAGAACTTTAGTGGATTTATTTTTCACAATCAGAATGTTCATTCATTCATTATCTCCCGCTTTATCCTCTATTAGGGTCCCGGTGGGGTTCCCCATGCCCATCCATGGGAGAACGTCTCGGGCGCTGGGCAAATAGACCCAGGACAGGGCGCCAATCCATCGCTGGGCACACACTCACTCACACAAACACTATATGGGGCAATTTGGAGAATTCAATTGACTTGATCCATGTTTTTGGACTGTGGGAGGAAACCGGAGAACCCGGAGGAAACCCACGCAGACACGGGGAGAACATGGAAACTCCACCCAGATGGGGATTCGAACCGGGAATCCCTAATGCTGAGAGGAGAACGTGCTAACCACTAAGCCACCGTGCCGCCCAATCAGAATGTTATTATTATAATTATTATTATTATAATTATTTATTTCAGACTTTTATCTTATAATCCCAGCAGCTCTTCACAGTTGTGTACTTTAACCCCTCCCTAAAAGCCCGTCCCACACGGTCTCAGCTGTGGCATGTTTATTATGAGGTGTGGTTGTTAATTAGGTCATCAGCTCATAACCACCTTCAGAACGATCACCATCATTACCATGCAGGACTCTTTCATCGGTGCACACAGCGCACCGGCGCCGTTCGGCACGGGAGAGATGGAGGACCTCTGTGCGACCACCACGGGGCACCTGTCATTTTCTATATGTGGCACTGAAGTGCAATCAGATCTGTGCCCTCAGCCCTGAACACCCAGAGCAGAACACACACTCTCATTGTTAATACCACCAGACAGCACGCCGTTTCACATCCACCGTACGCAGTGCGTCACTCTAAAGACCAAGATTATGTGAAATGAGTCTATAAATCAGGAAACGTGGTCAGCGCTCCCCGACGGCCGCTGTATGCACCCACTCAGACTCACAAAATAAAAATCCAGCTCTGAACAGAAAATCCAGAAACATGACATCGACACGCAGCTCATCGCCGTGTCTCCGCTGAGATCCTCCACCCGTGACGCCGCATACACCTATGTCACCTCTGAAAAACACTCGCGTTAGACATCCAAGACGTCCACCATGTTGAGAACCGGTCTGGCCCCCGGAGCCGGGGTCTAAATTTAGACCCAGCTTCATTTTCCTGACTTTTGAGACACCTTATAAACTGCACACGCCTTCATCCAGCACCCGCTCCCTCAGCAGTATTGACCTTTTCTGACCTGTACCCTAACCCCCCCCCCCCCCCCTTGTCCCAGTATTTTACTCCTTACACAGTGTGTACTCTGTGTGTGTGTGTGTGTGTGTGTGTGTGTGTGTGAGAGAGGGAGGGAGGGAACTGATGGCCCCTGCAGTCATAATGGATTAGAAAATGGGCCTTCCCCAAACTATTCCCACAAGATAGAAATCAACACGAGTCCATACATTTTAACAAACGTGTGTCACATGACTAAACGAGAAAACCTTAATGCAATGATTAAGGGACGTGTCCCGATACTTTTGTGCATGTTGATTTAAATTAACCTCTCGAAAGCCAAAATCTTAGACAGGTTTGTGTATTTTGGAAAATAACAGAGTGAGACACAGAGGACACACCCTGTACATCATTCCCCCTGTCTCTGCCCCTCACACCGATCACCTTACAGCCCCCTACACACACAGCTCAGGTTGTACAAGCATGGAGAGGGTTTAATAAACAGTAAATCTCAGCATTTGGGTTTATATGGGTCACTGTCGGGATGAGGGACTGTGGAGGAGCTCCTGACGGAGTACGGGTCCCATGTATAATTAACCGCTGGCTCTCTCCTCCAAATAAAAGCTCTCATCATCGTGCACTGAAATCCTGTCAGGATGTACATGAACATTTACACCACGCCATTTCACGAGGCTGCTCTGTAGCGAGGTACTCTGCCTTCTGAAACCACGTCAGGCGTAAATCTCCCAAAGACCCAATTAAAAAAAACTCCATTAATCTCCCACCTGCAACCCCTGAGTGAGGGCGTGAGAAACGCCTCGGACACGTACCTGGAAGGGAAAGACGTTGTCGCTGCGGCCGACCGTCTCGTCCATCCAGGTCTTGGGGTTGAAAGATGTCCCGGGGCGGGGGTACTTCTGCGAGGCGGAGTGATTATTCGGGAAGGTCTTTTTGAGCGGCGAGATGGAGCTGAGAGGATTGACGGCGCCGTTCAGGCCGCGCCGGAACTCTGCGCCCCGGGAGCCTCCCCAGCCAGATCCGGAGCCGTAGGGGCCTCCCCCAGGGCTCCAGGAAGCTGACGAGGGTGAGGGCGAAGGGCTTGGGTATGCACCCCAGGGTGACGGCGGCTTGTTCAGGCCACTGGAGAGATGGGGCAGCTGGCCGAAGGTGGCACCTCGGTGTGGGAAGGGAGGAGGGTTATGCGGGCTGGCTGGCGAGCGGCGGGGCTGCTGGTGTTGGAAGTGCGGGTGGGGCGGAGGAGGGTGGTGCTGCGAGACGGCACTGATCTGCGGGGAGAAGCTGCCGCCAAAGCCCGGGCCCACGTGGTGCGAGAAGTTCTGGAACAACAGTGGCCCGTTGCTGGCCGGGTTGAAGAAACCCACGTCCTCGTTGACGATGGCAGAGGGAGTCGGCGCGATGGCGGGGGACCAGTTGTTGAAGCTGGTCAGAGAGGACGAGGACGTGCTGGACTGGACGGCCGTGCCCAGGACCGACGGCTCCTGGTAGTCGAAGGAGGGCAGCACGGGGGACTCCAGGCGCAGCTTCTCCTTGCCGTTCTGGACCTCGGACGGCCCGTTTTCAGGCTTGCTCTCTTCGGACCGGGCCTTCTCCAGTTCGGAGATGATGCCGCCCTCCTGGTGCGCGGGGGACAGCTGCTGCTGCTTCTCTTGCGTCTCCTGAAGTTCCTGTTGCTGAGCTTTGGGTTTCTCGGAGCCCAGGATCTCATCTTGCATGTTATGTGCCGTAGCTGCAGGAAAGAGCCAGGGGGACCCGCCGGTGCTGCCATTGCCGGCCGCGGTGCTGTTTATGAAGGCTGCCGGGTTCGGGGTCACTGTCTGGTGGTGGTGGGGGGGTTGTAGGTGCGGGGGGAGTCGTACAGGAAATGCCGATTTGTTTCCAGTGTTGTTTTGTACCAAGACTCCGAACCCGTAATCCCCCATTTATATGTTTCCGATCAAGACGGCCACGTGGAACTCGTTTCCTAAAAGACACCGACATGAAGAACGTTCAGAGCGCAGCACGCAAACACACTCACCGGCCACTTTATTAGATACACACTATTTACACTTTCATACAGATGGGATGTCTCGTAGTTCCATTCTGTAGCCCATCTGTTCCTCTACACACTCTGTTAGTCCGCTTTGGTATGTTATCTGATGATCAGGACCCCCACAATGCAGAGATTATTAGGGTGGTGAATGATTCTCAGTACTGCAGTCACACTGACATGGTGGTGCAGGTGTGTGAGTTTCCATCCACCCTCATTTTTATCTGCAGCATCCTGTGATCACTGACGGAGGATTAACCCAAACTGTGCAGCAGGGTGACCTACCATCTCCGATTCTCCATCTACAGGGTGGAGCAGTAAGGTGGAGAGTGTACAGAGAATGACGGTGCTACTTATATAGAGTGTAATATCAGTGATACAGTGAAAGGGGAGAATCAGTATCACTAGATTATTCATCAATATGTATTTGGAACATGTCCAGTAATGGATTGGCACCCTGTCCTGGGTGTATTTGCATGTTGTCTCTTAGGTGGGCATGGGCATTGGCATTGGCATGGGCATTGGCACACCCTCCCCAGACCTTGGTAAAATATTAAGTGGAGGATAATAAATGAATAAATTTCTTTGGAATGTGGGCGGGACCCAGAACTCCCAGAGTAAAGACCTGGACAGGCACAGGGAGGACATGCAGACTCACCATGAAACTACACATGCCTCCACTGGAAATTATTGAAATAAAAAGGTTGTAGTACTGATGTAATATGGTTGTCATATGGCTGTAGTACTGATGTAATTAGATTGTAGTACTGATATAATTAGATTGTTGTGCTGATTTAATTGGGTTGTAATACTGATATAGTACTGATGTAATACGGTTGTCATATGGCTGTAGTACTGATGTAATTAGGCTGTAGTACTGATGTAATATGGTTGTAGTAGTGATATAGTACTGATGTAGTACGGCTGTTGTACTAATGTAATACAGTTGTAGCACTGATGTAATACGGTTGTCATATGGCTGTAGTACTGATGTAATAATGTAATGTTGTAATACGCTTGTAGTACTGATGTAGTATGGCTGTAGTACTGATGTAATAGGGTTGTAATAAGGTTGTAGTACTGATATAGTACGGTTGTAGTACTGATGTAGTACGGTTGTAATAAGGTTGTAGTACGGCTGTAGTACTGATGTAGTACGGTTGTAGTACTGATGTAGTACGGTTGTAGTACTGATGTAGTACTGACGTAGAACGGTTGTAGTACTGGGGAGTTTCTGACCATTGTAGAACGGAGGCCGGAGTCTGTCTGTCCACCCGTGCTGGTGTGATGTCAGCATTAAAGCCGACGTCATTGTGACAGACGGATTCCGGCCTTTGATCCCTAAACTGTTCGATACGCTTTCTGACGGCAGGCTCGTGACGTCACACCTGCTATTAGCACCCGGCTAACCGCTTCGAACCGGCGGCTAGTGGAGCCTAGCCCGACGAGCTAAGAGCTAACGGATCAGAGAGAGAGAGACAGGCCCCCGGGAGAGAAATCACACCGAACCGGAGCCCGCGGCCCGCGGCCCGCTCAGCCCCCGCAGCCGGACGCGCAGCCGCCGGGGGAGAGGTTCGGGCGGCTGACACGGAGCCGTTTTTCAGGCCGATCGATGGAGGTTAACCCGAGAGAAAAAAAAAACGATGACGTCTTCTAATTTGTCGGAGCTTTTTTGACGGCGCAGCCCGCTCGGTAACGCCGAACTGGACCGTCCCCCGAACCCAGATAAAGAACGACGCGGGGCCGTCGACGTGGATGACGTGACAGGGCGTTGAGGATCCGCGAACGGGAGGATTTTACCTGACTGACGGCTTCGCTCGATCCGGGGCGACGGCTGAGAGCGGCTCCACTGCGACACGCCGCAGAGCTCAGGGCGTCGGGTTCGGCGGACTGTTCAAGAAGGCGGCTGCTCGGTGCTCGGCTCGGCCGCTGAGGTGGAGCGGGGCTCGGACGGCGGCGGCGGTCGGGCTTTTCTTCGCGTCCTGACGTCCTGCTTCTCAATGACACGGCCCTTCAGTCGCTGACGAACCGCTCGCCTCAGGCTTTAACCCGCTTACGTCATTGAACGGTAATCACACACACAGTGTTAGAGAGTGGCGGCACTCAGAGCAGGCATCGTTCGGGGTCTGTCGGGGGGTTCTGTGGGGGTTCTCCGCGGTGTTTCAGCCCGCGCTGTCGCCTGAGCTCCGCGCCGCAGCCGCTGTCTCCTCACACAGGTCTGCCCGCAGCTCCGAATGACAAGGAGACGGCTCGGGAGACACTTCCGTCAGAAGCAAAAACACGCCCCCTCCGCCGCCGGCCACGCCCACCCCACCATTACCCCACGCCCGTACTTGGCCCGTGCTGAAACGGGCCGCCGCTTGTGATTGGATGACGCGTGTGGCAGCAACGCCCATTGTCTTTTTAAGGCAAAGAAAAACGATGTGATCCCGCCTCTTAAGGGAACTCGACGGCGTCCAAATAGCCGACTCACTCGAAGTCTCCGCCCAGTGAGGTCATTATGCTGCACTTTACCGTTTAAAGGGCAGAACGAGAAGCTATGTTTATGGTTGTTGGGTACTAATCGGTGTAATATAGTGTTAGGTATTATTCATTCATTCATTCATTATCTTCTACTTAATCCTCTACTAGGGTCCTGGGGGAGGGGAGTGGGGGGTTCCCATGACCATCCAGAGGAGAACGCGGAGTACACTAACTCACTGACACACACACACACACACACACACACAGACACACACACACACATACACACACTATATGGGGCAATACATTAGATACATTATATTAATATATTAGAGCATGGGCGGCGATGGCTTAGAGTTTGGCATGTTCTCCTCTCGGTGCTAGGGATTCCCGGTTCGAATCCCAATCTGGGTGGAGTTTCCATGTTCTCCCCGTGTCCGCGTGGGTTTCCTCCGGGTTCTCCGGTTTCCTCCCATAGTCCAAAAACATGGGGAATTCTCCAAATTGCCCCATATAGAGTGTGTGTGTATGTGAGTGAGTGTGTGTGTGCTCAGCAATAGATTGCCCCCCTGTCCTGGGTGTATCTGCCCAGCACCCAAAACGTTCTCCCCTGGATGGGCATGGGGAACCCCCCCGCCCCTGCCGAGCGACCCTAGTAGTAAGTGGAAGATAATGGGTGGATGGGTGGATACTAGAGCATTCAATTCACCTTGAATCCATGTTTTTGGACTGCGGGAGGAAACTGACACAAACAGTCCTCCACCCAGATTGGGATTCGAACCTGAATCTCCAGCACTAAGAGACGAACCACTAAGCCACCGTACCGCCCAAGTGTCACGTACTACTTAAAAAAAAAGTTTAACAGATTTCACTGGCCATTGTATTAATCACACTCGATGTGCATTTTCTCTCCATACTTTGTTGGTTCACTTTACTCTGTTTTCTGATGATCAGAACCTCCACAGAGCAGGTGTTATTTGGGTGGTGCAGTCACATTGACATGGTGGTGCAGGTGTGTTAGTGTCATCAGTTTGGGTGAGATTGGTGCAAAAGAAATTGACTGACCCACAAAGCCATGACCTCGGCCTTCAAATACTTTCGTAACGAACTAGAACAGGGATGCTGAGATGAACGTTGAATGCTCTGGATAAATTGGTAAAAAATTCATCATCATATAAGCTCTCAGTTAATTCAGGACAGAAGAAATATGTAGTTAATGGACCCTAAATTAGTTCCTTACTTTAGGAGCCCTGAAATAATATGAAAGACAAACTCACATAGTTACATATAATTCACTGTATTGTTTTTTATGTTAAAGTAAATAAGCCTGTAGTTTAAACTGTGTTTTTTTCCTTTACCCTATAATTTAAAGTCAAGCAAATGTTGGTTTGAAGGGTGTGGAACTTTATAATACATGCCAAGAGAAGATGCACAAGTACTAAACAATGGTTTCAGTTCCACCATGCAGTCTTACTCGAACCAGAATATAACCAGAGTGAAGTCGTTTGAGGGTTTTTGTATATTTAATGATAATATTGCTTTAAGGATAACAGAGAAATAGTTGAATTTGTACAGACTGGCAGGACAGTGTGGAGATCTGCTGTTTGAGATGGGTTACAGAATTAATGCTAGAACAGAAGAACTACATCACACCAACAGTGTGACCTCCGATTCAACACGACAGCCTCGGCCTCACTCTACACTTTTTTAGCTCTTGATGGGTGTTATTAGGTCTAAACAGACCGAAAGTAAAAAAACACAACTGAAGCAACAGAAACTGAGAATCAGAACTTGTGGTTCATCATCAGTGTGTAACTTACAAACAGTAAAGTCCAGTAAGAGTCATTTCCACAGAGGAACTTCAACATTTTGTGGAAAACCCTCCCCGGTTAACACTGTAATATTAATGTCCATGGTTTTAAGATAGAGAGTCACATACTTTTGGCCCCATTGGAAGCAGAAACATCATGGGAACCGGTCAGGAAGACTTCCATGCAAATGTATTTAGGGTGCAGAGCACATTTACATGGATTCAGGTTATTTGAATGAGGGAGATTGTTCATTTTGTGTTTTTTTTTCTCAGCAGCAGCTTTTATTCACAGTTGTTTCAGTTTTTAACTCCCTGCCCTGATATCAACTAAAACATCCAACCAGGTCATCCAACCTACACCCGATAATCCAGAAGAGCATTCATGAGATTAAGCACTGAATTTACTTGAGAGGACCCAGCTCACAATCTCTGTTCCAGTTCATCCCAAAGACGTTGGACCAAATTCACCCAAACCTGACTTTATGGACCTTAAGTGAACTGGACCTTCCCCAAACTGTTCCATCATTATGATATTATATAAAGACACTAGATCTTATAGCCCAGTGATAGATTGGCATCCTGTCCTGGGTGTATCTGCCCAGTGCTCAAAAAGTGTTGGGGGATAAGTGGTGTGGGGTGGCGAGTGATGAAGGGGTGGTGGAGGTAAGTGTGGGGTTCAGTGACAGAGTGAGTGGTGGGGGTGGTGGTTTGTGAATGGTGAGTGATGGGGTGTGAGTGGGGGGGGGTGTCATAGTAATGTTGCTAGTTTTCTTGGTGCTCTAAAGAATTGTTTGTAATTGACAGTGAACCTGTGTGTGTGTGTGTGTGTGTGTTAAGCTTTATATAGCAGATCTATGGCATCCTCTCTTCCTCAGCAGATAATAAGCAGACTGTAGATGGAGGTGATGCTCCGGATCTGAATCTCCTGATCCTCGGTCTTTATTCTGAAACCTGCTCCATTAAGCGCTGATGCAGCAGGACTGAGTTAAACTGCTGATTCAGGCTGATCTGTACCATCCTCCACCCGCAGAGGTGCTTCACCATGACCTCAACCATAACACATCCTGTCAAACAGCACTGACCAAGCTGTCTCCCTGTCTCTCTGTTGTTTGTCTGTTTGTCTGTCTCTGAACCTTACAGGTCTCACTGTTCACGTCTGATTCTGTCTGTCTGATCGGATCCCGTTATTTTAAAGTGGGCCCTGTTTAACCCTGTTTGTCTTTTCTGGGTGTTTTTGGCTCAAGGCTGAGGTATGACCCCAAAATCAAACACATCACACATCATGAACGCAGCTCAGATGCTTCTGAACGATGACAAACAATTCATCAGATTACAGATTACACTGAATTGAGACAGACATCTGAGACTCATCCACCACCCTAATAACCACGCTCTGTGGGGTCCTGATCAGCAAAAGGCACTAACTGAGTGTAGAGGAACAGATGGACTACAGAACGGAACTGTAGAACTACAAACCCCATCTGTATGAACAGAGGAGCTGATGTCACGGAATAAATTATAATACGGATATTTTTACATTTTCTTTATCTGTCTCACTGCTTTGCACCAGAAGAACCATGTGCAGAAGTTCCCTCCCTGCTGACACTGCCTGTATGCTGTATGTCCTCCAGCATCAGCATCAGCATCAGCATCAGCCTTTCCTAATTTAATTGACGTTAAAGCATCTGATCAGCATGTACAGGAGACACAGCTCTGGAGGTTTGAAGGCTCCTGATCAGACCAGCTCTGAAGGTGTGTTAGTGCCGGATGTAGAACCATGGAACCAGAGAAACAATAGATCCTGTACAGATTAAAGATCAGTCAGATCACGGCCTCACATATTGATGTACAGCAGAGTAACCTTTGGATGACCCATCCAGGGTGACAGTCACTCAGGCCCTGTCCCTGCACTTCCACCGGATGGGAGGATAAAGCGCGACATGGGGGAAGGGAGCAGGCATGAAGATCTGCAGCTGGAACTGAAATCAACCTGAGCTTGGTCTGCGACGCCGTAATAATCTGTAAAAACACCGGAGTGTGTACACGCATCGCGTGGACCTCACTAAGCTGCCTTTTGTGTTTGTGATCTGTTTGTCTGGCGACCGAAAGGCCACACCGCCGGCGTCTGAATGTGTGTGTCGGCCGCGGAAGGGGGTGGGAGTGTGTAAATGTTTGATGCAGCTGCAGATTGTGTCTCTGATGTGCTACCTCATGCCATCTGTCTCCAGCCAGGGCTTTTGTATTAAGAAGAGATGTGGCGGCACAAAGGGAGCGGGATGAGGCGCGGAGGTGAGCGCGGGGTGCTGCATCAGGTGGCATCGCGCTGCATCCCATCGCTGGGCTTTTTAATTCCCCTAAAAATCCCCAACAATAAACCCAACCTCGCCGACACAGTGCGGCGGTGTCACGGCGACAACCCCGTCGTTAAACCATAACCTTTGCAGTGACACAGCAGCCGATGCCTGTTTTCATGGCAACAGCGCGATGAGGAGAAAGCCCCGTGACGGCAGTGCGCTGCAGGATTGAATCGGAGTTCCGATTCAGAGGATAAAATTAGTGACGAGGAAACGTGTTATAAGGATTTACAGTTTTACTGCATTATTGATTCTGGCTGACTGATGGGGGTGGGGAGAGTGTGTGTGTGTGTGTGTGTGTGTGTGAGAGAGTGCACGCTCCTATTTAATCTTATGAGGTCCAGAAAACATTAGAGCTGTATTTGCATTTGATTTTCCTTTTGGATTATATACAGTATATATAATAGCTGCTCTGATTGTACAGATGGGGTTTGTAGTTCTACAGTTCCGTTCTGTAGTTCATCTGCTCCTCTACAGACTCTGTTAGTCCTGTTTGGTATGTTCTCACACCCTGGACACAATTTATTTCAGCTCCTCCCCTCCGGCAAACGATACAGATCACTGTACACCAAAACAACCAGACACTCGAACAGTTTCTTTCCTCACGCCATCATACTTATAAACAGCTTATAACCCTCACTACAGCATAAATGCACCCTTCCATATATATTTTATACTATAATATATGTATCATATTGTACAGCTAATTTGTTATTTGTAAATATTCATTCATTCATTATCTTCCGCTTTATCCTCTATTAGGGACGTGGGGGGGTTCCCCATGCCCATCCAGGGGAGAACGTTTTGGGCGCTGGGCAGATAGACCCAGGACAGGGCGCCAATCCATCGCTGGGCACATGCTCACTCTCACAGACACACTCTATATGGGGCAATTTGGAGAATTCAATTGACTTGATCCATGTTTTTGGACTGTGGGAGGAAACCGGAGAACCCGGAGGAAACCCACGCGGACACGGGGAGAACATGGAAACTCCACCCAGATGGGGATTCGAACCGGGAATCCCTAGTGCTGAGAGGCGAACGTGCTAACCACTAATCCACCGTGCCGCTATTTGTAAATATAACTATATAAATTGTAAATACAGTAAATTGCAATTGTACAAGAGAGACACCATCATGCCGGAACAAAATTCCTTGTGTGAGTTACATACTTGGCAAATAAAACTGATTCTGATTCTCTGATGAGAGTGGGTGTTATTAGGGTGGTGGATGATGCATACTGACATGGTGGTGCAGGTGTGTGAGTGTGTACATACAGTGTGTACTGCAGTCGCTCCGGTTCCTCTTCAGCAGGAGGAGGAGGAGGATGAGTACGGTGCGGCGTCCTCTTTCTGCTCACAGATTTAAAGGGACGAGCTGGCGACAGGACAGCAGAGAGCTTTCATACGGTCAGCGCGCTCCGCTGTGCCGTTTAACAAATTCTCAAGAATCTGGGAATTGCAAAAGAATTGTATATCACAAAAGAACCATGAGGACTAAAAGCAGGAGCTGAAAGTCACCTCCCTCCAGCTCAGCCGCAGCGCTGCTTTGTTCTTATACTCGACATGGAGGTCAACAGGAAGGAAGTCCACACCATCAGCACAGCGCAGGACACGCAGGGACGCTTCAGATGTCCTACAGTGAACAGCTGTTTAATGTACACACACGTACGGAGACGTGGAACCCTCCGGACATCTGGCTACAGATTTATTAACTCCGGTGTCCTCACAGTGGAATAAACGCTGACGGGTTTTGGAGAGGTCGACACGGTGGCTTAGTGGTTTAGCATGTTCTCCTCTCAGCACTAGGGATTCCCGGTTCGAATCCCCATCTGGGTGGAGTTTCCATGTTCTCCCCGTGTCCGCGTGGGTTTCCTGCGGGTTCTCCGGTTTCCTCCCACAGTCCAAAAACATGCATCAAGGTCAATTGAATTCTCCAAATTGCCCATATAGAGTGTGTCTGTGTGAGTGAGTGTGGGCCCAGTGATGGATTGGCGCCCTGTCCTGGGTCTATCTGCCCAGCGCCCGAAATGTTCTCCCCTGGATGGGCATGGGGAACCTCACCGCGACCCTAATAGAGGATAAAGTGGAAGATAATGAATGAATGAATGAATATTTACAAATAACAAATTAGCTGTACAGTTCTCCGGTTTCCTCCCACAGTCCAAAAACATGCATCAAGGTCAATTGTATTCTCCAAATTGCCCCATATAGAGTGTGTGTGTGTGAGTGAGTGTGTGCCCAGCGATAGATTGCCCCCCTGTCCTGGGTCTATTTGCCCAGCGCCTGAGACTTTCTTCCCTGGATGGGCATGGGGAACCCCCCCGCGACCCTAATAGAGGATAAAGCAGAAAATAATGGATGGATGGATGGCTGGGTTTTGGAGAGTTGAAAGTGAAATGCTCTGAATAAGGTGTTTATTTCAGGGTCAGATGCCCCTCACCTGACCAGATGAACCAGAGTGGGAAGCCAGATCAGTCATTATCCCACAGAAACAGCAACCTCACTGTCTGTGCGGGGGGCGGGGTAGGGGTGGTGTTAGACCATGTGACCACACGGGGGCTGATGGAATGAAAGTGGGATACTCAGCAGGCAGTAGGTTCTAGAATGGATCCAGTACACACTGCCTGAATGGTTTCATGGTGTGTACCATCCACCCCAACCCCATGACTTTGAAGTGGGTCACCCCACGACACCTGGAACCGTTTGGATGTATTATGGATGTTCTATCATTTGGATCTACTCTATAAAGTGGTTCTTCATCAGAGATGAGACGCAGCTACAGATCATCTGTAGAACCTGTGTCATGTTCTGCTAAGGTCACATGACCATTACATCCACCTCAACCAGCCTGCTCTCCATGGCAACTCAAACATCATCCTGAATGCCCTGCACAATGCTAAGAAGCAGGGAGGTGGAGGAACATGGTGGATGGATTCCACATGGCAGAGCTCCTGCAGGAGACAAGATCCAGAACATCCCTCACTGATCTGGGTCCAAACAAAACATGGAAGTTCTCAACCTTCTGACAGAGAAGAACCGTAAACACAGATCCCTCACATGCTTTCAGATTTAACCCTCACTCGTCTGAACAACGCTGAGGTTTCACATCCTAAAAATCTAAACGCCGTGGAAACAAATATGGACTCAGTCCACGTTCCACAGACTGTACATATGATCACTCACTCTGAATGTTCAACACATCTGCATACATCTGGATTTCTGTGTGATGTCTTAAGGAAGAAAAAAAAGGTTGGAGTGTGACATCACAAAATCCTGAATGACATCACAACAACACAAAAAAGGTAAAGAGTAAAGGAAGAGGGCTACAGCGCCGACCCTGGCCTGTCAGGAGGAACGGACCCCACTTTTATAATTTGTGGAAGGAAACATGAAACGTTTGTAGGTGTGTGTGTGTGTGTGTGTGTGTGTGTGTGTGTGTCTACACACACATGCATGTGTACTTTCTAAAGAGCTCATTGATGGAGTACTTGTTTTTATTATGTAGAGTTCTATGTCTGTTTTATGGTGTGTGTGTGTGTGTGTGTGTGTGTGTGTGTGTGTGTGTGTGCATGTGTGTGTGTGTTGTGCAGGAGAACAGAGAACAGAGATTCACATGGCCTAATTACATGGTCACATGGGTTTCCAATGTGCAGCTGCTCCTGTGTGCGTGTGTGTGCGCATGCGTATATGTGTGTGTGTGTGTGTGTGTGTGTATATGTGTGTGTGTGTGTGTGTACACTCATGCAGTAGTGTCTGTTCAGTATAGACCTGATAGCCACCTGTCTCACATTGCATTAATGCTTTGCTTTTCTGGTTCTAATGTTCTCCCTGTTTACATACCCCCCCCCAAGCTCATACTCACGCTCATGGGGGGGGGCAACTGTGACAGACGCTGGTGATCAGGTTCGAATCCTTGATTCTGAGCTGCCCCTCGAATGATCCAGCTATCTAACACTCCACTCCGTTCAGAGTAATTGGCATGCCGACTCTGTGCTTCCTGTCCCGTTCCTGCACTGACCTTTGTACAGAGTGACCCCTGACCCCTCATGTGTGATCGCTTCACTTTATCTGAACGGATCGTGATGGACTCAGAACTCCAGCTCTGTTAAAGAGCATCACGCTTTAAAGAGATCATTAAAAACCCAAAAGCAGGATTAATGATGAATAATTAAATGCATAATTAAATGAAGTTCGGGCAGCACGGAGGCTTAGTGGTTTAGCATGTTCTCCTCTCAGCGCTAGGGATTCCTGGTTCGAATCCCCATCTGGGTGGAGTTCGCATGTTCTCCCCGTGTCCACGTGGGTTTCCTCCGGGTTCTCCGGTTTCCTCCCACAGTCCAAAAACATGGATCAAGTCAATTGAATTCTCCAAATTGCCCCATATAGAGTGTGTGAGTGTGTGTCCAGTGATGGATTGGCGTCCTGTCCTGGGTGTATATGCCCAGCGCCCGAGACATTCTCCTCTGGATGGGCATGAGGAACACCCCCGTGACCGTAATAGAGGATAAAGCGGAAGATAATGGATGGATAAAATGAAGTTCGGGTGGCACGGTGGCTTAGTGTTTGGCATGTTCTCCTCTCAGCACTGGGGATTCCCAGTTCGAATCCCCATCTGGGTGGCGTTTCCATGTTCTCCCCGTCTCCGCGTGGGTTTCCTCCGGGTTCTCCGGTTTCAACCCACAGTCCAAAAACATGGATCAAGGTCAATTGAGTTCTCCAAATTGCCCCATATAGAGTGTGTGAGTGTGTGTCCAGTGATGGATTGGCGTCCTGTCCTGGGTGTATATGCCCAGCGCCCGAGACATTCTCCTCTGGATGGGCATGAGGAACACCCTCGTGACCGTAATAGAGGATAAAGCGGAAGATAATGGATGGATAAAATGAAGTTCGGGTGGCACGGTGGCTTAGTGTTTGGCATGTTCTCCTCTCAGCACTGGGGATTCCCAGTTCGAATCCCCATCTGGGTGGCGTTTCCATGTTCTCCCCGTCTCCGCGTGGGTTTCCTCCGGGTTCTCCGGTTTCAACCCACAGTCCAAAAACATGGATCAAGGTCAATTGAGTTCTCCAAATTGCCCCATATAGTGTGTGTGTGTGTGTGTGTGTGTGTGTGAGTGAGTGTGTGTCCAGTGATAGATTGGTGTCCTGTCCTGGGTGTATCTGCCCAGTGCCTGAGACGGGCCTGGATGGGCATGGGAACCCCCCCGCGACCCTAATAGAGGATAAAGCGGAAGATAATGGATGGATGAAGTTGTTTTTGTGTGTTTATTGAGCTGAACAGGAGAGAGGGAACGAGGAAGTCTGAGACAGCAGCACTGCTGTTCGGTTGGCGCTGTAATTGTCGTGCTGCGTAGCTGTCCTTCTGTTTTTTCCTGTTACACAAACACAGTGTTTACGACCCACACACACCAGGCTTCTGTTCTGCCTGTGTCCACGGTACGATCTCCTGACGGTCATGTGACACAGACATGAACCACGACGTACAAACACAACAAGTTTGTTAAGGTTTAGAGGGTTAACGTTATTGCTGCTGCTGCATACAGATACGTTTAGAAACCTTCAATATTGTGGTAACAGTATGGGGAGGGGCATTTCCTGTTTCATCATCACCAATAAGCTAAAGCAGGCTCATGCTCGGGACTGTAGGTGTTGGTCAGGTGTTCTCAGGACAGGTTCATTTCGTTACCATCATACAGAGCTTAGTTATTAAAGCTTAGGAAACATTCAGTAAATACACACCAAAAAATCCAGTATGCGTTGATAAAGAATGGAGGGAGAACATACCAACATGTAAACAGTGCGTGTCATGTCCTGAAACGGTCTGCAGTAACTTAATGTACAGGACAGAGTGGACTGTGTCGTGTTGATATGTTGAAGGGATCAGTAATCACAGATATCCATACGCTTTATCTTCAGTGTACATTGAGGCCAACAGAGAGTGTGTGTGTGTGTGTGTGTGTGTGTGTGTGTGTGTGTGTGTGTGTGTTATCATGAGCTCAGAGTCACATGAGCAGTCAGAGAGTAATAACAGCACAGATAAGAGCCCTCACCCTCAACCTCACCCTCACACGCTGTTGTGGAATGAGCAGCAAGCGGGTCACACCTTGGGTGTGTTTATTATGTGTGTGTGTGTGTGTGTGTGTGTGTGTGTGTGTGTGTGTGTGTCACATGACTTTTACACTCAAACACAAGCCTGCCGTGAGGTTTCCCTAACAGTAACCTGGGGGGGGGGGGGGGGGAGTTGAGGTCTGTCCCCCTGAGCTTCGTCCTCCTCACAGCAGTGGTTCAGGGTTTATACAGATGGGGGGGCTGTTCGGTGGAACTGAATGGTTCTTTGGTTCCACACGCCTCAGTTCCGCTCATTAAATTCACCTGCGTCGGTTCCTTTTTAAACTAGAGCCTCAATCTCACGACACGATTTTGTCTTGCCGCTGCCTCTTGGTCTTGCTCTTTGGGGGTTTAAAGGTTTATAACTCTGTAAAGCTGCTTTGTGATGATGTGCTGTTGTAAAAAGCGTTGTAATTTTTTAACAATAGCACATCATCACAATGCCCAGTGATAGGTTGGCGCCCTGTCCTAGGTGTGTCTGCCCAGCGCCCGAAACATTCTTCCCTGGATGGGCATGGGGAACCCCACCGCGACCCTAATAGAGGATAAAAGCGGAAGATAATGAATAAATGAATGAACATCATCACAAAGCAGCTTTACAGAGGAGACAGCGGCAAGACAAAACTCCCTGTTATGTTGATATTTTAAGGAAGAAACCTCATGAGGACTGAGGATTAATAGGGGACTTATCCTACTTGAGTGGGGGGGGCAGCATCAACAGTGTAGCACAGCCATGTACAGATTGTTTGGTGATCATGTGACCCGGATTTAACAATTAAAACTATATAAGTCCATTGAGGGCGTCCTGCAGACTCCACAGAATAGTGAACTACTGCATGTGTCCTTCACATCTAATCTATCTGTGCAGTGAAACGCCCACACGCACACACACACGCACACACACACACACACACACACACACACACACACACACTCGTGAACACACTTCATGGGAAGCAATCCGTTTTAGGTGTCTTTGCTCAAGGGCACTTCAGCCGTAGCACATGGTGGGACTGGGGATCGAACCGGGGACCTTCAGGTTGCAAGGCTGGTCCCTTAACCTCAAACCTACGACCGGCCCTCATTAACATCCATAATTAAGAACCCCACAGTGCTGCTGCCCCACAGAACATGCAGCTGAGACTCTGGGTTTCTGGGATTTATGGCTGATGTAACAGAACGACGGTTTCTAGTTTGTTTCAGCTTTGTTGTTGTAATATTTGCACCGCCCCCCCCACCCCATCTGATGAAAGAAAACATCTAAACACAGAGAGAGGGAGAGAGAGAGAGAGAAACGAGAGAGAGAGTGCATCAGGGCAGATGATCGAACTGAGCGTATGAGACTCCACACCCATCCCTGCAACCACTGACGGGATAAGACCACTGTGGTGTAATGGGGGAGGGGGGCTGTGTGCATCGGTATGGAGTGTGTTTGAAGGGGGCGCTGATGGTGGGGGGGGGGGTGTGCTAATGCAGCTTTTCTAAAAGTGAGCAGGTATCTGATTGTGAAGATGACTCTTCATCTGATTTGGGCTTTGAGTCTGAATCCTGTGAGCAGCTACACTGTCTGTGATTGGTCAGCAGAGGGAAAGTGATACAGGAACTGTTATCCCCACCCCTCCCTCCCTCCCTTCCTCCCCCCCTCCCTCCAGACTCACACATTCCAGAGCAGAGCTCCACGCTCGGCGGATTCCGTAAAATCCTGCGCCGCGCCTCCACGCCCCTCGTGTCCGACTGAACAAAACAGAGGACAGACGGACGGGAGGTCGGTCACCTGATTTGATTTCCAAATGGTGCTGTGGGGTTCAGAAAGCAATCAGCCGTCATCCTGAAACAAGCCCCCCCCCCCACCCCCATGAGTGATTATAGATCAGGGGCCATTTGCCATTAACCTGCACGGTGAGCTCTGTAAATACCCCCCCCCCCCCCGCGTCTGGAGGTTACCCCTGAGAACATGAGGAGGATGAGGATGAAGCAAGAGCTCAGGACCCGTTCGTATGGTCAGAGCTGGACGTGGGAAGAGCGAGGCTTTAGATTAGAGTTCACGGCGAGCAGGATGACAATGGCGAGCGTGTGTCCGTTTGCCAGAAATAGCTGCCCACGTGGCAGAGCCGAGCCGAGCAGATTACACCTGCGCAGGATTAACGGAACGCCGCGTTCCCCGAAGAACCTCCTCGTCTGAGGGAGAGGCCGGGAGTTTGGGTAAGAACCGGAGAAAGCTGCCGAAACTCCAAATCGAAACAACTACAGCCTCTCCCTTCATTGTTGCTCTTAAAGACACACCCTGCAAACTGTAAATGCCCCAAACTACACCCCGCCATTACCGCAGGGATTCGGCTCGGCGTCGTGGACACGCGGACGTGTTCAGCATAATTATAAAACTCTGCACTTAACACTCTGTATTTCTACTGACGCACCTCACAGATGCACTGTCTGCACTGCACATCATCCACCCACCACCACCACCATCAGCATCATCATCATCATCATCACTATAATCACCATAATCATCATCATCATCATCATCATTACCATCATCCACCCACCACCACCACCATCAGCATCATCATCATCATCATCACCATAATCACCATAATCATCATCATCATCATCATCACCATCATCCACCCACCACCACCATCATAATCCACCCACCACCACCGCCATCAGCATCATCATCATCATAATCACCATAATCGTCATCATCATCACCACCATCCACCCACCACCACCATCAGCATCATCATCATCATCATCATCATCATCATCACCATAATCATCATCATCATCATCATCATCATCAACATCATCCACCCACCACCACCATCATAATCCACCCACCATAATAATAATAATCATCATAATCATCCACTCACCACCACCACCATCACCATCATCATCATCCACCCACCACCACTATCATCATCCACACACCATCACCATCATCATCATCATCATCATCATCACCACCATCACCATCACCATCACCTCACCATCACCATAATCACCATCACCATCACCTCACCATCACCATAATCACCATAATAATCATCACCATCATCATCATCATCCACCCACCATCATCATCATCACCATAATAATAATCATCATCATCATCATCCACCCACCCCCAAAATCATCATCACCATCATCATCACCAAAATCACCATAATAATCATCATCATCATCCACCCACCATCATCATCATCATCACCATAATCACCATAATAATCATCATCATCATCATCATCCACCCACCACCACCATCATCATCACCAAAATCATCATAATAATCATCATCATCACCATCATCCTGTTTCTTTGATACTACATCCACAAGGTGTAGGTGTGTAACAGAGTGTACAGCAGCACAACACACACCTGCAGCACCACAATGTCAGTGTGACTGCAGTACTGAGAATCATCCACCACCCTAATAACACCTGCTGTGATCATCAGAAAACATACCAAATGTTGATGCTGCTACCCTCCCCCCCACCGCGCCCAAGGAGGATAAGTCCCCCACTGAGCCTCGGTCCTCACAAGGTTTCTCACTTAAAATATCAACAAAACAGGGGTTTTTGTCTTGCCGCTGTCTCTTCGGTTTGCTTTGGGGGTTTAAAGGTTTAACAGAGGATCAGATGGACTACAGAATGGAACTGCAGGACTACAAACCCCATCTGTCTGATCAGAGGTCCAACCAGTTCAACCAGGTGGCGCTGCTTACACAAACTCATTCACAGACATTCACAGCCCTTTGTTGTTATATACTTAAGTTTTAAACAGTGTGTGTGTGTGTGTGTGTGTGTGTGAGTGAGAGAGAGAGAGAGAGAGAGAGAGAGAGAGAGAGAGAGAGGCAGTGCTGTCATTCTGCTGAAGTTATTTTTGTTTGACAGGGAAACAAGCGTGTGAATGCTCCCGGTCCTGTTGTGTGTGTGTGTGTGTGTCAGTGCGTTGCGTTTGTGTTTGCATGCGGCGTGTTTGGGACATTACTCATCCGCATTATCAGCATACTCCACATGCATGTGCAAATGGGCTCGACTGCACTGCACAGGCGGAGGCATGTGGGCCACCCTTTCACCATTCACTCCACTCTGAATCAGCCTGCCACCCTGCTCTCACTCTGATTTAATCCGGATGGTTTAATCCCGGTGATCACTACCTTAATCTGATCACATTCCTCTGATTTTGCAGCGTCTGATCTGAGATCTCAGCTCTGAGTTCAGAGAGGAACAGACCCTGCATACTACAGACCACCCCAACCTACCGACTTCATATATAACATAAATATATAAAACAGCATCAGGACTAAAGGACTGAGACGCACTTCTGAACTCCAGAGTTTGGACCAAATTGATTAATTTTTACTAATTTTGTTTTCTGATAAAATAAAAAAAAAAACAAGCAAGTGATTCATAATAGGTTTCCACTGTGTGAGTATTAATAAAACAGGTCGTTCCACTCCTTAAATCTGATTGGCTGAGCCGTGTGACATCATTATCAATAACACACCCCTCTGAGCCTCACATTCGTATCAGTGTGTGATATACAATACATTATTTTAAATCATAAAATACAGATTAATATAAACAGAGATCAGGACTAAACCTGTTACACTGTTTAAACTGCGTTCTGTAATCTGTCCACTAGAGGGCAGCATTAGCTCTAAAAACGGACTAGATTACATCACTGAAGATCAGATTAACGATTTTTTATTTATTTAACACATTTTTCAATCAGAGCTTGTTTTTTATTACAGTGTCTTTGTAAGTGTTTTATTAAAGCAATAAGACACTTGAGGTTGTGTATTATTGTGAATAAATCACGTAAAGAGGTGGAGCTGTTCTCCACTACACTTCAGGACTAATAACACCTCTTTATGGGCTTTATTCAGGATGATGCCACGCCCTTTCGTACCTCATTACTTTATTTTACACTCACCAGACATTTCATTCTCCATCACATCAGCTCCACCTCTCAAGTTCAAGTTAAGTCATTTATTTCTATAACGCTTTTTACAACAGTACATTGTCACAAAGCAGCTTTACAGAATGAAAAGCCTTTAAGCCCCCAAAGAGCAAGCCGAAGCGACAGTGGCAAGAAAAAACTCCCTGTTATGTTGTTATTTAAGGAAGAAACCTTGGGAGGACCAAGACTCAGTGGGGGACTCATCCTCCTTGAGCGGCCGGGCAGCAACAACAGTGTAGGACAGCTATGTACAGATATTAAACAAATGGAAAAACTAACAACTGGAATACTGGATGGAACCTGAATATTAATTGGACTGGCGGTCCTGCAGGACACCCTTAATGGACTCACATATAGTTTTCCAGTTGTTAGAGTTTTTCCATTTGTTTAATATCTGTACATAGCTGTCCTACACTGTTGTTGCTGCCCGGCCGCTCAAGGAGGATGAGTCCCCCACTGAGTCTTGGTCCTCCCAAGGTTTCTTCCTTAAATAACAACATAAAAGGGAGTTTTTTCTTGCCACTGTCGCTTCGGCTTGCTCTTTGGGGGTTTAAAGGCTTTTCATTCTGTAAAGCTGCTTTGTGACAATGTACTGTTGTAAAAAGCGCTATAGAAATAAATAACTTGAACTTGAACTTGAACTTATTCGTCAGCAGAGAAATGGATGAAGATCTCCAGGAAGCCGGTCATACCTCAAAAGAAACAGACAAGGAAGGCAGTTAGAGCTAATAATAAAGCACGGCATTTAATTAATAAGTAATTGATTGACACAGTGCAGCATGTGATTCCGGCATCACTGACTAGAGCAGCAGAACTAAAAGAGGCAGATACTGCAGACTCTACATAGTTAAGATGGTGCCCCGGAACAGCATCATTTCAGCGCCACACCCCCATTAATGATGAGGTGGGTGAAGAGATACAGATGGGGTTTGTAGTTCTACAGTTCCATTCTGTAGTCCATTCTGTTCCTCTACAGACTCTGATAGTACTGTTTGGTATGTTCTCTGATGATCAGGACCCCACAGAGCAGGTGTTATTAGGGTGGTGGATGACTCTCAGTACTGCATTGATGCTGAAGATGTCCTGCAGATGTAGATGTTGAATTAAAGTATGAGCTGTAGATGTGTAATGACCGGCAGAAGCCTCAGGACAACTGAGGCTCATTTATTAATCTTGGATTAATGACATAATGACGGGATAGGTTTTAATGTATGCTTAGATTGAAGTGAAGCTCGTGGGGTTGTGATGTTTAGCTGCACATGCTTTAGGAGGACGATTGAACATTTCCTGCATCATGTTTTATTTCTGCTACCAACAAACAGCTCGTCTGCTCACGTCAATTATTCATCTCTTCTTCACTTATTCATTAGAAGCTACACAACGGGAGTGAACGGGTGAGTGAGAGGGTGTATGTGTGTGTGTGTGTGTGTGTGTGTGTGTGAGAGAGAGAGAGAGAGAAGAGAGAGAGAGAGAGAGAGAGAGAGCTACAGTGACCTCTCGTCATTCACTTTTCACTCGGTGTAACTCTGGATTCAGTATGGAGTGAAACACTCAGATCCCTGATCAGCTCACTGATGACCCCACCACCACCACCACCACCACCACCACCACCACCACCACCACCACCCCCCATCAGATTCATTAACATGTGTACGGCATCATACAGCATACAAACACACACTCTCCACTTACTGCCCCTGCCCTCACCCTGCGTCTCACATGGTGTGGTGGTGGAGAGCAGGATAGTCTTTCACTCCTCCATCTGTAACCGCTCCTCACAGTCTCCATCAGGACAATACCGCACAGTCCAGCCCCACCACCTCCACCTCAGCACTCAGTCACGCTCTGCACGCACACACACACACACACACACACACACACACACACACACACACACACGTGAGTGTTCATGTATCCACCACTAGTCAGATCCTAACCTTACTCTAATCATCACTCCACCCTAAACATTCACATCAACTGTTTGTGATATACATGTTGGAATTGTGTATACACATTTAAATTCAGACTGCATAGCTGTACACACACACACACACACACACACACATACACACACACTTTAGGGTCTTATGCAGGAACACTTACACAGTAATTGATCGTGATTTCCATCAGAGGATATATTAAGCCTGAGTTCAATAACTCTGATACTTTATCCTGAGTCTGTAAGCAGGAGACGTCATGAGTGAATCTAAAGTCTGATTCCAACTGAGAGACGAAAGCCCTCCACAGAGAGAAGAAATAACAATATAGAATACATTTAAATATAAAGAATCCAGATTAATAAGAATACACTGCATTCCAATAAACGGAGACTCATCACACCCACCAACCAGAATCTGTACAAAACCTGGAACTCTGATCACTGATGGAGGATTAGAGGATGGAGAACACACAGTGAGTGTACATTGAGTGGCTGCAGGGTCTAAACCCACACTCACACCTGCACCACCATGTCAGTGTCACTGCAGTACTGAGAATCCTCCACCACAGATCAAATACAAGCTTCTCCACTTGCAGAATCACAGACTGTCGTTATTAATGTCGTTTCAGGATGCAGAGAGGGTAAAGGACTTTGGGACATGTCCACAGTGGCAGCTTGGCAGGACAGGGGTTTGATTAAGTGCAGGTCTGAGGGCACCCTGTAAGAACCCTGAAGAACCCTGTAAGCTTCTCAGAAGACTCTCATGATGCTCCTGAATCAGACAGCAGTGATTTATTCTCAGGTGTTTAATACTGACGGGACATGGACATGTGATTCACAGCCTCAGGGTTCCATACGATCCAACATAAGAACCTAAATCCACCGTATAGCCATCACAATACAGGGGGGTGGAGCTGGATGGAGCCTCCTCAAATGTTAATGTTATTCCTGCATCAGGACATCAGACGACCTCAGACAACCTCGTCATGGCTCCATGTGACTCTCTTTACTAATTCATCTGTCCCAGTTTCAGCATCTCCCTCACTGCAGGCATGTTCACGTTCCTCTGTACCTTTAGGACTTTAGAACCTGCTAACATGAGCAATCTTATCAAACTCTAAATCTTAGAACATTGTTGGGGGGTGGGGGGGTCAGAAGGGAAACAGCTGCACCTACAGGTTAATCATACGTGAGTTTGTGATATCATACTGCAGGTCGGTCTGTTTCCACTATTTTTAGGTTTTCTACAAGATTTTGGAGTGAAAGTGTTCCACTGAGCCAGAACATGGGTGTGGTAACTGGAGGGGGGGTCATGACCAACCCTGTGTTCTGACCCCAACCACATTGAGATGGTTGTAAGTTGCTTTGGATGAAAGTGTCTGATAAATGACCAAATGTAAATCAGACATTGATGGGTCTCACAACTGTGTGTGTGGTGTGTGTGTGTGTGTGTGTGTGTGTGTGTGTGTGTGTGTGTGTGTAAATTAGTGTCTGTTTATTGAGTGTGTGAGATGTTTGTGTTCTCAGATCACATCCTCTCTACATAAAAATTAAATTACAGACTTTATAAATCCTGCTGAACGTCCAGTCAGCACTGACCCTGCCGTATGGACCCCAGAGAGGTGGGGCAACAGGACAGAAAGCTCCCGGGCTCGGGGGGGGGTTCTGTGTGTGTGTTCTAAACCAGCAGAATACACAGCAGAACAAATGAGGAGGAGAATATGTAGAACACACGACTATAAAAAAAAAAGCTACAACACAAGCTCAGAACCTCATCATTCCTCATCATATACCTAATAATATATATCATCATACCTAATCATATACCTAATCATATATATCATCATATCTAATCATATACCTAATCATATATATCATCATATCTAATCACATACCTAATTATATATATCATCCTACCTCATCATATACCTAATCATATACCTAATCATATATATCATCATACCTCATCATACCTCATCATATACCTAATCATATATATATCATCATACCTAATCATATACCTAATCATATATATCATCATACCTAATCATATACCTAATCATATATATCATATATAATCACATACCTAATTATATATATCATCATACCTCATCATACCTCATCATATACCTAATCATATATATCATCATACCTCATCATATACCTCATCATACACCTCTCAGTACTTTCATCCATGCATGGATTTATATGAAGATGTTTTATTATTATCTTTATGAACACAACAGTACAGATCCATCCATCCATCATCTTCCACTTTATCCTCTACTAGGGTCATGGGGAGGGGGGGGTTCCACATGCCCATCCAGGGGAGAATGTTTCGGACGCTGGGCAGATACACCCAGGACAGGGCACCAATCTATCACCGGGCACACACTCACTCACACACAGACACACTCTATATGCAATTTGGAGAACTCAATTGACCTTGATCCATGTTTTTGGACTGTGGGAGGAAACCGGAGAACCCGGAGGAAACCCACGCGGACACGGGGAGAACATGCAATCTCCACCCAGATTGGGTTTTAAACTTGGATTCCCAGCTCTAAGAGGAGAACATGCTAAACACTAATCCAGAAGACCGCGTGTTTAAAATCCCAGGCAATACCAGACAAACAGTTTCCATCCACCATACACCTGTCCAAAAGCGCTGAATGCTTTCTGCCCCTGTGGTATCTAAATGATCACTCAGTCCATTCTGTTCTACAGAGGAAAGGTCAGTGGTTTGAGGAGCCCTGTGTCCACTCTGTGACCGGCTCTTAAATGAAGTCCTTAATGAGGAGACACTTGGGCCACTTGACCCTTTCATGTTGTCATGTATGAGGGTCTCATGAACTGAGAACTTAATGCAACATGAAGTGCAGAACGTGGGCGGATCGATGTCAGTACGAGGTACGGGATGAGAGTGATGTCAGAGACAGTAATGAACACTTATCTGTGCAGCGTGGACTGGCGTTAGTCCCCCCCGGGATGGGGGGGGTGTTGATTCCACCCTACCTTCCAAATGAGCAAACGTTTTCAAGGACACTCATCCAGACAGATGAAAAACGATGATCTATGTCTTACTGCTTGGGAACTAGAGGTGTTGGAGAGCAAGTTGCCTTGGCAACAGAAATGACTTGCACAGTTGTTTCGAGCTGCAAATTAGTTGGGGGTTTTGTGCGGTGCATGGATTTGTTTCTGATGAGCACCCCTGTGGGTGAGCCACCGTCCCTGGGTGTTCAATATCTCACAAGTTTATAAGAGAGGAAAGTGATGAGGAGATCCACAGAACCGCACGCCAACCAACGACAGTCATCATGAAAGATTCAAACCTAAAGGACAAACCTTTAAACAGTGCAGTGATTAAATCTAATAAACTCTATTGATTATTAAATCCCACATTATTATTCCTCAAGTTAAAAGTACAGAGAGGGTAAAAAGGTCAGGACGCATGTGGAGTTCTGAGGTTCTAATCTCACTCTGACCTCTGAGTCAGAGATCCAAAAGCATGCTCCCTGGTTCTTCAGTGGACTCTGAACCGGCTCGTTTTAGGATTGCGTCCTCAAGGCCACAGCATGTCTCCATCTTGTGGTAACAGTTTCATCTCAAAGCCCTTTTTTAATCCTTTCATATGATATTAATACGGGATTAAAAGACTGTGCTCTGTATACTGACCTCCTGTACTCCATGTCTCCATAAGGGGGCGCTCTAGACAGTTAATCCTGGCAGCATGTGGTGCAGCTGCATGTGAAAGGTTATGGTTTGAAGGATGTCAGGTCACTGATGGTCCTGATGCTTCATTAACATCTGTGTAGGTCGCTCCGGATGTGGGCAGCTCCTCAGAGCTGCTGTTGGGGTGAATCTCAGAACCTTTAGAACCCTCGGTTTAGCACAGCCCAGTCCGTGTGAGGATACAGAACATTAGAACGCTGCATTATTATCAGGAGGGTTCTTTTTGGAACAGGTGTTTGCAGACCTGCTGTGAAACTGTGAGGTAAAAACAGTCTAATATCGTTCTTCCTCTGGTGTCACCGTGGTTCTGCTCCTTTGTTGCCTGGCAACATGGTACCATTCAGGCTGAAGCACACGGCTATGACATTCACGTCGTAAACTTCAGGTCAACGCCACGTGGAAGGACACGGACGCCAAATCTATAGCGATCAATTTCCGTCTGCATTTTCTGCCTTTTTTCTGAGTTTAATAATCGATGGGACTGAAGGAAAGCTCAGGAGTCTCCTTTCCTCACCGTTTAAAGGGTTTTCTTTGATGGCTGATGGCTAAAGGAACATTTATTACACATTTGGTGGAGTTTAAGCTCCATTAGATACCTATAACCATGGCAACCATGAGGATTAAACATTGAGGATTCACTGAAGCAACAGATGAGGTCAAGCTGACGTTCCTTCTCTCAGTTCCAGACCAGTTCCATAACCGAGCATCACTGCTTCATGTGAAAACATTACGAACTAATGAAAACATTAAAGACCCACCACTGCAGCATCGAACCCGAACCACCAGCTCATCAGTCAGAGTTCAACATGAACACAGAGCTCAGACGGCCCAGCACAATCACCTCCCACAGCCAGCTTCCAATCCCAATTTGGGTTGAGTTTGCATGTTCTCCCCATGTTGCACATAGATGCACAAGTCACATTTATCAGAACTCAGAACTTATAAGACCATTCTAGTTTACATCTGTTACAGTACCATAACTGTACAGTTTCTCTTCTTTTTGCAGTGTAAATACATCCATCCATCCATCCATCATTTATTATTTATTATTATTATTTATTATTAGGGTCACGGGTTGGGGGGGGGGGTTGTTCACCATGCCCATCCAGGGGAAAATGTTTTGGGCTGGGAAGATACACCCAGGACACACACTCACTCACACACACACACACTCTATATGGGGCAATTTGGAAAACTCAATTGACCTTGATCCATGTTTTTGGACTGTGGGAGGAAACCCACGTGGATACAGGGAGAACATGCAAACCCGAACCAGGAATCACTAGTGCTGAGAGGAGAACATGCTAAACCACTAAGCCACCGTGCTGCCCCTGTAAATACAGAGTTCATTTTATTTTAATTTTATTCTATTTTAACTTTATGTGGAGATGTCGGGTAAGAATTTCACTGCTGGCTGTACCATGTATATCGAAGCATGTGACCAATAAACCTGATTTGATTTGATTTTGATTTGAAGTCTGTGTGGGTTTCTTCTGGGTTCTCCTTTGGGTTTCGTCCCACAGTCCAAAAACATGGAGTCAAGGTAAATTGACTGCTTTAAATTGCCCCATATAGAGTGTGTGTGTCTGTGTGAGTGAGTGAGGGTGTGTGATAGTTTGGTGTCCTGTCTTGGTGTATCTCCCTGAAACGTTCTCCCCCCCCCCCCCCCTTTGTGACCTTAGTAAAGGACTAAGAGGAAGATAATGAATGAATGAATAATTAATACAGATCTCAGTATGAACCTGCTTACATCTGAACTCCTCAAATCACACACTCACACACCTGCACCACCACGTCAGCGCGCCTGCAGCACTGAGCATCATCCTCCTGCTCTGTGGAGGTCCTGATCATCAGAGAACATACCAAAGAGGAACTAACAGAGTGTGTGGAGGATCAGATGGACTACAGAATGGAAGTGGTGGTGGTTACAGCGCTGTGTGGTGGGTGGAGGACTCTGTACCTGAGGGTTAGTGTGCGGTGTGTCGGGCCTGCTCCGGGGTGCTCGGGACGGTGGATCCTGCAGGGGGCAGCAGAGTCCTCTGGTGCTGATCTTTAAAGCAGAGAAGGAGCGGTGTTGTGGTTACGGACGTTAGCGTGTTGTTTGGTGGTGTAGGTGGTGCACAGCCGGGTGAGGACTAACCCCTGAGTTCGATCCCCACCCACCGAGAGCGGATCGAGTTAGCCGGATTAACAGATCCGGATCGCGAGGCCATGGCGGAGAGCGCGTGCGGTGCGGTCAGCCTGCCCCCGGGTGACCCGCAGCTGATCCAGCTGATCGTGGAGGACCTGAAGAACCGGGGGCTGTTCGACGAGTTCCGCAGGGACTGCCTGGCCGACGTGGACACCAAGGTGAGGGGCTAAAGCTCGAGATCAGGCTCAACTAAACCACCTTCAACTGGAGATACGTCATTTAGCTCTATTACTGCTGTATGACTGCTCTATTACTGCCGTATAACTGCTTTATTACTGCTGTATGACTGTCCTATTACTGCCGTATAACTGCCCTATTACTGCTGTATGATTGCTCTATTACTGCTGTATGACTGCTCTATTACTGCTGTATGACTGCCCTATTACTGCTGTATGACTGCTCTATTACTGCTGTATGATTGCTCTATTACTGCTGTATGACTGCCCTATTACTGCTGTATGACTGTCCTATTACTGCCGTATAACTGCTCTATTACTGCTGTATGATTGCTCTATTACTGCTGTATGACTGCTCTATTACTGCTGTATGGCTGCCCTATTACTGCTCTATGACTGCCCTATTACTGCTCTATGACTGCCCTATTACCGCCGTATGACTGCCCTATTACTGCTCTATGACTGCCCTATTACTGCTGTATGACTGCCCTATGACTGCTGTATTAATGCTGTATTACGGCTCTACTTTTAATGCCTCCCTCGTTCTTTTCTAGCCAGCGTATCAGAACTTGCGGCAGAAGGTGGATAACTTCGTAGCTACTCATCTGAGTACGCAGGAGTGGAGTCCGTCCATCAACAAGAACCAAGTGCGCACCGGACTGCGACAGCGCGTTCAACAGTACGTCAACATCTCAATAAATATAACACAACTGCACCCAGCCACAGCCATCCTCACTCCTCACACACCCCCACGACACCCTCACACACCCTCACACACCCCCACGACACCCTCACACAACCCCAGCGCTGAGAACATGCTCAACACTAAGCCACCGTATTGGTGAATTCTAAGACATAAAGTCTTCTTAGTGTGTCCCCATGCTGACGGTTGGTTCTGGTTGGTGACTGTAGGTCCGGGATGTTGGAGTCCGGTGTGGACCGGATCATAACTCAGGTGGTGGATCCTAAGCTCAACCACATTTTTCGGCCACACATTGAAAAAGCCATCCACGAGTTCCTAGAGAATAAAGAGAGTGGACCATCGAACCCACCGCCTGAGATGGAACAGCAGGACGCTGCCAGCAGCGCCAAACCACAGTAAGGTGGAGGTGAGTTCTGACTGCTGGAACACCATCATCCAATCCTGCACACTGTTCATCATGATGGAGAGACTGCTGCATTAATTAATTGTAGATTAATTCAGTTTGTTTTTACAGATGGACTCTGCGTGGACCCCGACTGACACACTGGAGTAACGCCATTGAGGATGTTTACTCACCAGGGGGCGCAGTACCCCGCCTTTGGGAAGGTCCTGTGGTGTATGAGGGGGATCTACAAGGGGGTGTAGAGGGAACATCTTTGGAACATCTCACCGAGTCGCTTCTGAAAGAGATTACAGGAAGCACAGGAAACAATCAAACGCTCACTGCTCAATGCTTTTTAATTCCTTGCGACCCCCCCCCCAAACCGGACAGTGAGCCAGGGTTCGTGTGTTCTATTGAGCTTCGGGGTGTGTTCCGTGCATCGACTGGTTCCACCGACGCTCTTTTTAATGTATAGAATAATTGGACGGTGAACCTGCATCGGAACGCTGACTTTATAATCTGCTTCTCTTGAGTTTGTGAGTGTGTGTGTTTAACGCTCAGTTTATTAAACCAGCTGTGTTCAACGTCTGCTGTGATGAAATCTGATGAGAGACCTGATTTAATTGAATTACTCAGCGTGTTTCCATGCGCTCCTCCACCTGTCCACCTGTCTGTCCGCTGACAGAACCGGAGGCGGGGCCTTTTGCAGTTCCTGTTGGTTCCTCAGATTAATGTTGTGAACCGGGCCGTGGAACCCAGGGCACCTCATGATGTGTTTAAGAACTGCAGGTAAACCTCCAGAGGGCTGGAGACACGTAACCACAACCTTAAAACAACAATGGTAAGCTTCCAACTTTAGAAGAAGAGTTTGGGGAAGCCCCTTTCTTGTTCCAGCATCTTATAAATGATGTAATTACATTTACATTATCATTAGGTCATTTATTGGACGCTTTTATCCAAAGTGACTTACAAAGTGAACACAGGGTTTAATCAGAACATCCCTGCAGCAGTGAGGGTTAAGGGTCTTGCTCAAGGACCTACAGTGGTAACTTCAGTGGACCTGGGATTTAAACCCCCAACCTTCAGATTGAGAGCCCAACACCCTGACCACTGAGCTACCGCACCCTGTAATGAAGCTCCCAAAACGTTTATTAATTGAATGTTCCTTTATGCAGATGTGTAAACTACAGTGTGCGTCTCAGGAAATCGAGGTTCTGCAGCTTTGTATCTGATCTGAAATGTAAAACTTTAATGAACACTATTCATCTGAACATTTAAACATGGCACAAGGGAATTATCTGAAACATCTGATCCTGAGAAGATGAGGATCCACATTGAGGTCCTGCAGCTCATTCTGTGAAGTTTGGCGGCGTTCCGCAGCAGGAATGTTGTGGGTCCCTGTTGGACATGGTCCTGTGCACTTGAGGGTTAATGAGATCTGCAGGCATGATGTTCCTGGAAACAGACACCCTCACACGTCACATGTTCTAAAGATGACCTTATAAAGAACTCTGAGGCTTTGAAACATCATGGTGCTCTCACTCCATAGCATGAAGGCCACAGGACGGGACGCACCGGCAGATCTTCATTTAGATCTTTATCTAATTAAACAGAAACGGGACCCCCCACCCCAACACACGCCCAGCATTCTGATGTTGGAGTGTATCTGTGAGACCTTCCCCTTTCATCTGTACGGTCAGACACCGATGATCTGTTGGATGAGAGAATCCTGAACCTTCTAGCTATGAGGCAGAAGCACTAACCATGATGCCACCAGGCCATCGGGGTTCTGATTCATACAGAAAACACGGGCATGAGGTATGATCAGATACTCACGCTGAGGGGCAGTGCGGGTGAAACGGTGGAGCGGACATGTGCATCCAGGTTTGGGAATGAAACGGGGTTTGGGGCCACATTGGTGCCAGTAGGAACGGATGGACCATGCGCGGTACCTGCCCTCTGTCTCCAGACCACATGGCATTGGGAGCCTCTCTTCTGTGCCGCTCTCTTTGAGAGTCACCTGTTTAAAAATGTAAAGCTTTATGAGAATGAAGACCAAATCAACAATTCTCTTACCGATAAAAACATCCATCCATTATCTTCCGCTTTATCCTCTATTAGGGTCGTGGGGGGGGTTCCTCATGCCCATCTAGGGAAGAACGTTTTGGGCGCTGGGCAGATACACCCAGGACAGCGGGGCAATCTATCACTGGACACACACTCACACACACACACACTCTATATGGGGCAATTTGGAGAACTCAATTGACTTGATCCATGTTTTTGGACTGTGGGAGACCGGAGAACCCTGAGGAAACCCACGTGGACATGGGGAGAACATGCAAACTCCACCCAGATGGGGGTTCGAACCGGGAATCACTAGTGCTGAGAGGAGAACATGCTAAACCACTAAGCCACCGTGCCACCCAGAAAAAAACCACTGATTCATAATTGATTACAACATCATGTTTTCAATTATTGTTCACTGTCAATCTTTCAGCTCATTAATAATGAGTAAGGTTGGATGATCAGTGCCTCTTCTCTCTGATGCTGTGTGTTTATTGGTTTATTTGTGTCCTGTTCACACATCAGTGTCACTGCAGTCCTGAGAATGATCCACCACCATAATAAAGGATATGGTGCATGGTGCTGATATAATAGACAATAAGAGTATAAAGCGGTGTATTTAATGAAGTTACTGTTTGTACTGTGTGTGTATGTCACCATGATGTCTGGTCTGTGGGGGGTGGGCCTCCAGCCACACCGTGTCCGGTGATTGGGTGGAGGTCGCCGCGTCATGGCGCCGGGCCGCTGTAGGAAATGGGATTTCTGATGTCTGAGTGCTGGCGTCTGCCGTTCTGACGGATGAGCGATGGTTCTTCTTATGACCCCAGCCTTGATGGACAGTCAGTAGAGGGTTACAGACACAGACTCATGTCCTTGTGAATGAACGCAGGTTTCCGAAACTCACCCCGTAACAGCGGTCTGTGTGTCCTCCTGAGGCTGCCAGTCTCCGCAAAGTAGGGCATCTTCTGTCCATCACTCATGTGGTTGTGATGTGATGTGATGTGGGCATTTTCACCTGGGCCATGAGCTCTTATATCACCTTTAAATATATTTTAACATTATAGAGTTAAAGATATGTGCACACAGTCCATCCAACAGCTGTACAGATATAAGGGTTCGAATCCCCATCTGGGTGGAGTTTCCATGTTCTCCCCGTGTCTGCGTGGGTTTCCTCCGGGTTCTCCGATTTCCTCCCACAGTCCAAAAACATGGATCAAGTCAATTGAGTTCTCCAAATTGCCCCATGTAGACTGTGTTTGCATGTGTGTCTGTGTGTGTGCGCCCAGCGATAGATTGGCGCACTGTCTTGGGTGTATCTGCCCAGCACCCGAAACGTTCTCCCCTGGATGGGCATGAGGAACCCCCCCGCGACCCTAATATAGGATAAAGCGGAAGATAATGAATGAATAAATAGAGAGAGAGAGAGAGAGAGAGAGAGATGTAGCAGGGGTGTTTTTAGGGTTTAGAAACATCAGGGGCTTTAGCCCAGATCCCTTATTGCCCCTCTGTCCTCTTTAAAAGTGCCCTTTCATGAGTATATTAATCCATCTTTCGAACTGTTGTTACATTCATTTTGTTTGATCATTCATTAGTTATTCATTCATTCATTATCTTCCGCTTTATCCTCTATTAGGGTCGCGGGGGGGTTCCCCATGCCCATCCAGGGGAGAACATCTCAGGCGCTGGGCAGATAGACCCAGGACAGGGCGCCAATCCATCGCTGGGCACACACTCACTCACACAGACACACTCTATATGGCGCAATTTAGAGAATTCAATTGACTTGATCCATGTTTTTTTGGACTGTGGGAGGAAACCGGAGAACCCGGAGGAAACCCACGCAGACACGGGGAGAACATGGAAACTCCACCCAGATGGGGATTCGAACCGGGAATCCCTAGTGCTGAGAGGCGAACGTGCTAACCACTAAGCCACTGTGCCGCCTTCATTAGTTATATTGTATAAAATGAAATAACATCAGAAGTATGTCTGTCAGCAGTGGAGAGCACATTCAGTTCTAATAAATGATGCTTTTGGATGAAAACATTTGAATAAATGAACCTGAGCTTCGGCAGAAAAGCAGGACTGCGTTTTACGAGTCGGTCGTAGATGAGACGGTTTTAACGAGTTTTTGCTTTAATTACCGTAACTCTGCGACAGTTTGCGCCTTCGGAAAAATTCTGAAAGCTGAGGAGCTGCTCTGTACAGCCAACATACAGTTATTACGGTAACTTTACTCCCGATACTGGTGAATAAAATCTGTCTCACTCAAATACACACACACACACACACACACACACACACACACAGGTGCTTGGAAGCTCGAAACAGCTGTCGGTGACTCTGTTCGGTCCCGCTGCAGGAGGAGAGGCTGCAGAGAAAGCTGCTCTCATGTGATCTGACAAAAACCACTGCCAAAGCTACTGACAAAACATCCAGGGCCACAGTCCCGAAAGTCCAGGTCTAACGACGCCCCTGAGCTGTACTATATATTTTACTCTAATTTCTGATGCTTATTCATGCAGGTCTGCAGAGAGAACCATCGGCCAGAACCAGGAAAGCTACCCTCCCCTGGACATCACCTGTTCCAGACTTTCCCTGGCACTGAGGATCGGCCAGAACCAGGAAGGACTCATTCTTAACAATCTCAACCAGGCAGAGAAGATCGACACTGCACTGCTGAAGGACCACCTGTAGATGCTTCTGTCCAGCTGTGGAATTTAAAGAACCTGACCCTGACACCATCATCTTCAGAGAGTGAACTTTAAAAAGTCTGATGAACCGAACATGATGCGGCTCTGTACCTGATGGAGGTTGATTGAGGTAGATTTTCTGAGGAGGTGGTTTAAAGAACCTGACCCTGACACCATCATCTTCAGAGTTTGAGGTGGTGTTTGAGGTGGTAGTGGTGATGGAGGAGTTTGAGGAGGTGGTGGTGATGGAGGTGTTTGAGGTGGTGGTGGTGATGGAGGAGTTTGAGGAGTTTGAGGAGGTGGTGGTGATGGAGGAGTTTGAGGAGGTGGTGGAGAGCGGGTGAGGTGTGTGGGTGGAGCTTCTCTCTCCGGCGGCGGGTCCCTCAGCTCAGACTGTGGTGTCCTGCGGCGTTTGAACCGGACTTTCGGAGGTAACCTGAGGACGCCGTCCATTCTGACCTCTCTCTCTCTCTCTCTCTCTCTCTGACCGAACCCAGCCGTTACAACCGTTACACGCACAGCGCATGCGCAGCCGCTCCGTTTAAACCGCGACGACGGCGCGAGCGCAGGGTGCGGGCTCATCCAGAGAGAGATCAAAGACTTCATTTAATTAATAACAGAAATATATTAACTACAGGCTTGATAAATCACATCAAAACAATGAACTAGAGTTTATATAGCATCACCAATTAATTACATGCGTAACTTATTAAAACCCTAATGATTCTATTTTTAATTTATTAAGATCATAAATGGTGATGTGATGTTCATAAATTCATTATCTTCCGCTTTATCCTCTATTAGATCGTGGTGGGGTTCCCCATGCCCATCCAGGGGAGAACGTTTCGGGCGCTGGGCAGATAGACCCAGGACAGGACGCCAATCTATCGCTGGGCAGTGATGTGATATATATATATATATATATATATATATATATATATATATATAGGGCGGCACGGTGACTTAGTGGTTAGCACGTTCGCCTCTCAGCGCTATGTTCTCCCCGTGTCCGCGTGGGTTTCCTCCGGGTTCTCCGGTTTCCTCCCACAGTCCAAAAACATGGATCAAGTCAATTGAATTCTCCAAATTGCCCCGTATAGAGTGAGTGAGTGTGTGCCCAGCGATGGATTGGCGCCCTGTCCTGGGTCTATCTACCTGGCGCCCGAAACGTTCTCCCCTGGATGGGCATGGGGAAAAAACCGTGACCCTAATAGAGGATAAAGTAAGACCCTAATAGAGGATAAAGCATATATATATAATATAATATATATATATATATATATATATATATATATATATATATATATATTTATTTATTTATTTTTTATATATATATATACTTAATCTTATAACTTATAAATAGCATATTTTACTTGAATAATGCGTTTTTTTAATTATTTAAATTATTTGCTGACCTTAATCAATGGTATTTAATAAATGTTTTTGTCTATGTGTGGACATATAGATATTATTATTCCTAAATAAAACAGCTGAATATTTAATTAATTCCATTATTTTCTGTGGCGTTGGTGCGCTGGGCAGATACACCCAGAACAGGGAACCATTCTAATCGCTGGGCACACACTCACACACACTATATGGGGGCAATTTAGAGCATTCAATTTACCTTGAATCCATGTTTTTGGACGTTGGGATGAAACCAGAGAACCTGGAGGAAACTCATGCAGATACGGGGAGAACATGCAAACTCCACCCAGATCAAGATTCGAACCTGGATCCCCAGCACTGAAAGAAGAATATGCCAATCACTATGCCACCGTGCCGCCCAGCTGAATAATTATCATACATAAATGAAGTTAAGTTGTAATATGATGTTAGTTCATCTAATCTAGTTAAGTTTGGCTGTGGTCAGTGATTTGGGCCATGCTGTGGCAGTGCAGATAAGAACCTCCAGAGCTGAAAGGCTTGCTGTTTATCAGGTTTATTTCAGATATTAAAATCAATAATCAAATTAGACTATCATGGTTACAAGCAAAGTCGTGGTACCAACTCCGGGCTGATACGATGCGCTGATGTAAGGATAATACAAACTTGGGAAGAAGAGGCAAGACAGCACAGACACACGGCAACAGATCGACCACGACGAAGTTCAAGCCTAGCGTGTATTGGTACATTAACAAACGCTCCACACTACTCTCCATCCAACTGTGCCTCTAAAAAAAAAACAAAAAAAAAAAAAAAAAAAAAAAAAGGAAAGCAGGAAAAAAAAAAAAAAAAAAAAACAGTCCAGAAGTATAAATCCAGCACAACACTAAAACATAAATAGAACAACTGTCAAGATATTGAATTTGAACAGGCATATATGTGAACTACAAATAGAGACGCTGCTAATAGGATCAAGTAACTGTTAGTTTCAGTAGGACACACTGCAGAATGTTGTGTAATATCACCAAGAGATCTAGAACAGAGCACTTAGCAATGAAGTACAGCCTTCCTACTGTGACAGAAAGAGACTTTACACTTGGGGAGTATACTCACTCACTCACTCATTCATTCACTCACTCACTGTTCTAGCTACTTAAAGATCCATGCTAAATTATCTAAAGGAATACCAGACATCAGAAGCATAACATCAAAGTCATGAATCATGAGGATTTAGATCTTTTTTCCTTTTTTTTTTTAAAAACAAACCACAATTATTTCTTTTACCGAACGTAAGGTGGGTTTGGAAACTAAAGTCCCCTGTGGTTGTTTGCATGTTCTTCCGAACCACGCTCAAAGTCGGAGCTCGATCATTTCCTAAAACGGAATGAAACATCTTGGCCGAGTCTGGAAGGAGATGTAAATCATTGTGTGATACGTCACAAGCGAGTGCGGTGCTCGGGAACATTTGGGGGAAGGGGGAGGGGGGCGGGGTACGCGCGTTAGCATCAGGTCGAGACGCGGCCGTCCTGAACGCGATCAGTGCAAGCTTGAGAAAATCTGGGCTCGACGGTCCAGGTGACCCTACGAGCGCTCCATGTCCTCCTCGGAGTAAACGCACAAACACAAAGAGCTACCCCCGCCACGCTCCCACCTGAGCCGACGGCCGGGTCTGGTCTGCGGTCACCCCTTTCTCGAGGACGAGGCCTTGGCACGGGTGTCTGTAGTGGCTCGAGCCGGGCGACGAGGCGGCCACCTCCCGGCATGGCCAAAGAGAGAGAGTGCTGCGGGCCAGAAAGGAAGCAGCTCTCATGCCACTGAGGGTGTTCAAGTATTTATTTAAGTTCAGCACCAATGGGCGGCGAGACGGTACTCCTACCCAAAGTCCAAGGTTTGTTTTGCAAAAACGAAGAATCTTCTTCCCTCTGAGACTCCAGACTTCCATGTGGAGGCTATTGGGTAAAAGGGAAAAAAGGGGCTCTCGCCAGCCCAGGCGACGCCGATCAACACCGCTTACGTAAAAAAATAATCATCTCGTCTTCTGTTCCCCGCCCTCTGCCTGAAAAAGGATTTTGGATAGATCCAGGTCAAACGATGCACACCTCCGTTTGTGTCATGGGTTTTGTCGGAAAACTCGTAGTTTCGTTTGTCGGGAAACAAACTGCTGAAGGCCATCTACGTCGGGTGGGTGGATGGACGGACGCTGCTCTGTGACCGAGAGCGCCGCTCGAACCAGAAGAATCGGGAGGCACAGTAATCTTGACGGTCGGTGAGGGGACACAATGCTGAGAAGGTCTGACGTTGTCCATGCAAGGCTGATCCACCAGCTCCTCTGAGGGCTCCTCCTACAGAAGTCTCTGACCCACCACCGCGGCTCTGCTCCGCGAGTTCGGCAAGGCCTTCGTTAGTGATTTCAAAACAGCACGCAGTAAATCACTTCAACCAGCAACAAAACAAAACAAAAAGACACGGGTGAAGGTTCTACTGAAGAAACACCGAGGAGCTGCAGACAGAACAGCGCAGGACGGACCCGCGTGGTGGAGAACGCACCGCTCTTTGGATAGCCTCGAACAGAACGAGCCCAAATGGGGGAACGTTACACGGCGACTCTGCTAAAGGAAGACTACATTCATCATTTACACAAAAAAGCAGCAGCAGCAGCAGCAGTTCCACCAAACTCCCAAAAGTCCAGACGCATCTTCACTTTTTTTTTTTGCTCTTGGCGTTATGGGAATTAATTCTGGCGTCCGTGGGAACTCACTGCGGATCTTCTCTCCGTTTACATAAGGCACCTGGTTTTGCAGGCATGCAGTCGGGAATTCCTTCTCAAACCAAGCACCGGTCTGCGGCGTGGCGTGGCGTGGCGTTCCAGCTCTGCCAGGTTGTGCGCTCACGGGTTTGACGTGCCGGCGATATGCGTGTCTGCAAACGTCCTGTAACAGAACCCTGCCCGGTCCTGAAGCTTGTCTTTAGTCCGAGATCCGCAGAAAGGGACGGACGTTCGGAACGTCGGGGCCTCGGCTCGAATCGACTGGAAGTCTGGAGGAAGTCCCAGTCATTTCGCATCGAATGGACGGGCCACGTATCAAACGCTCCGAGGTTCCGAATAACAACGACAGCGGTTTGTCTTTTGAATAACAATCAGCTCACATCATAAACATAAATCACCGTCTCGTTTTTGGGGAACGTATGGTTTACTACAGAGACCCACAGAGGGCACCGCTGAGAGCTGAAGGTCCTCACAGCTCCGGATATATTTACAGAACAAAAGAAAGACGAAAAAAAAACACAAAACACATCAAACGTACGAATGAAAGCGGGCCACGCCCTACAGATACAGAACATCACTGCAGGTTACAGAGTCGCTCACATCAGCGTCCAGCTGCAGCCGGTTAACTGGCCATTCTGGTACAAACATAGTGGCTAAATCTCGCAAAGAAGCAGCAAGCTGGCACAACGCCCAACGGCCGATGGAATGGGTACTGTGTACAGCGCCCCGTCACAACAGAGCGGGGCCGCGTACACACCGCCGGCTTCATCTGCCCAACAATACAGCCGGCCTTCAACCGGTCAGACCCCACGAAGCCCCACCGCCGTCTCCGAGCACATTCTCCGGTCAGAGCTGCGTCTGAGGGGGCAGTGTGTGATGGGGTGTGGATGCCACGGCGGGGCCATTGCAGCCGTGCTGAACCCAAAAAGCTGTATCGTTATTGACGGTCCTGCATTTTTGGAGTCTGTATACTTTTGGTTCTATAAGGTAAAGGCAAGGAAGGCAGAACGGCGTGGATTGCTCGTCCTTTCCATCAGCCTGAGGGTTGTGCTTCTAAGCGTTATTAAATCTCTGATGATGATTGGCAGCAGAGACTCCGCCTCGCCTCGCCTCGCTTCGCAAATTAACGTAATAGTGCTGACCGCGCGTCTTTACCACGCAACAAAAAACAAACCACTAAATATTTACTGGCCTTTAACGGCAAGCATTTCCTTAACTGCTCGAAATGCCACAGAGTCTCCTGGGTAGAACGAAATACAAGGTCGGACGCCAGAACCTAAAACAAGAGGAGCCTCGACGTGCTCCCCAACCAGCAGAGCGCCCCCACAGGCCGACCGCACGCACGCACGCACGCACGCCGCCGTCGTAAAACCCCATCCCCGGCGTGCTCCACGGATCCGACCAAGAAGCTTTCGAGTGGCGCGACGAAGGCCCGGAGAACACGCCTGCTTCCACAGCCCCGACCTCCGACAGAACGTTTGGAGACGCAACGGAACCGCGAGACAGAACGACGCCGTCCGACGAACGATCCCCACGGCAGACCTGCCTTACAGTACAGCGATAATCACGGGCGTCTCGGAGCCTCGAGCAAAAAGCCCAAGCTTCCCGGAACACCTTAAGGTTCACCCCCGCCTCCCCCCTCCCCCGAAAGTACACATACAAATGACCCTTTTTTAAATTTTTTTTTGAAAAATTATTGATAACGAACGCTCGGCTCCGGAAGCATCCTGGAGAGAACGTGCCAATACTGTACATCGACCTGAAGAAGAACGCAAAGGAGAAGTTTTGCACCTTTCCATAGGAAAAGTCTGCTGAAGGCAAAACGAATGCGGCGCCCCATGGGCCGCCCCTCTCGAGACCCCCAGTGTCCACCTGTTCTGGTCAACATGGTTGAAGTCAAGTACGCTCTGCAGCATTCGAACAAGGCTGATTTAGCAGCAGATGGAAGGAAAAGAATGCGTCTTTTATTCTAGACAAAGTGCTGTAGTCGCTTTATATTTACACTATTTATATTTACAAATCATCATCATCATCCTCATCACCTCTACGTGGTTATCTATAACGATATAGACATGAGTACGAGTCTGTACACACTGAATACTGCATATAGCCACCAACAGAGTATCAGAGTATTTTACAGAACCGACGAATGGAAACACTAAAGGACTAAACCTCTAAATCTCCCTTTAGTCATTAAGATCAAAGGTAAGTGCTCTGTACGTCTCTGAAACCCCACTAATTACATGCATGTCATCAGGAAGTGCATTAGCTTTTTGGACTGGACAAGGTGCAGCAGCTAAAATTTCACGGGTGCAACTACGAAGCCGTGTCCCAGAATGCATTAGTGCAGCTCTGAGGAGACACGAAGGATGCGCCTACGGGACACTGTCTATATACAGATTCGTAGCTCAGTTAAGGCTCTACAAAAATACAAAAACATAATAAATATGGTTCTACGCCCGGGATAGAACGCAAAGAAGTGTGTCATGCAGGTTACAACTCAGAAGGTGGAGTTATTACAGAGAGGAAGTGCATAAATTAACAACTGTACAATAAAGTGAGATCAAATACATGGAACTCTTAATTTGCACAACATTAAATAATAAGAAGAAGAGTAAACATTTTGGTTCTTGAATCAGGTCGTGTGTGAGAGGATCAGAAACCTTTCTAGCTTCCATCGCAGATCAAAGGACGAGCTTAAGAGTGGGGCCCGATGCCGAACCGGACGCCTCCTCTGGGGAGGAAAGGCGCGAGACTTTTAGAAGGAGCGAATCGGAACTCCCTCGTGGATTTGTAATTGGACCCAAGCTAATTTCACAGTTCGACGAAAGATCCCTGACCCTGCGACTTGTGTTTTTTTTGTTTTCTTGATTCCTACATTCAATACGGTATCCGGTTATCTGTGCAAATCCTCACTCAAACTGGCCGCGTGCCAATTCACGTTGCATGTGTCTTTGGTAGAAACAAAACGAAACAATCAGAATAGATCGTGTGCAAACGTCCACTTTTTTTTTTTGTCTTTTTCGTTTTTCGTATATGGTTTGTAAAGCACCCTCTCCCCGCCCCATCACGCGCTCACACAGCCACGCCCACTTTAACAAGGTACCAAAATAAAGGAGAACCCATTGGTCAGAGCCGCCGTATGATACCTATCCCAGACTCTGTGGCATGAATCCATATTTTTCAGCTTCCTATGCTGAGATTCTCTGTGGAGCTGAAATACAACAACAAACCCACGGTTTCGGGACCTGCTGCTGGAAACACCACCAAATAAAAACAAGCCACCAACGCTCCTCTAGCTCTCGAGCCAGATTTGGTTATCCCCTCAACGTTTACAAGGCACAATGAATCGTTCCGAGTACAAAAATGAACAAAGTCCCGATCCGGGATTCAACACGAGGGCACTTCAAATGAAAGTGTGTGTGTGTGTGTGTGGGGGGGGGGGGGGTAGGTGAGAGGGTTAACAGTACAAAATTAATTTTGTCCCACTACAGGATGGGATTTGAATGGACCCTCGGCTTCAGTCCGTCAGTCTTGTACAGCCTGAGATATAAAGGTGAACGCTCGAGCCCAGGCTTCTTAAACTCCATGCCGTTCTGTATCCCCTTCTCATTTTCAGTTACACACCTCGCGTGGAGCCTCCAACCGGTTTCCATTGAAAGTCATTAATTAGGTGCTGGGGTATTTGCACTGGCTTCTTCAGAGTTGGCATATAAGGAGATGTTTCCTCCTCCTAATACGGGAAATGCCACCACACCAGAAACAAAAACAAAATTAAACGAAGAAGCAAACGACTGGTGTTCCTCTGACGGCCCTCTGAACGGGAGGCTTCAGCGCTCATCACGCAGGTTTCAGAAAAAAACTAAACGACAACCTACGTTCTGAATCCAGCAAAATGGGGAATTCGACATGTCGAGCTGGATGCAAGAGGAAAACGCCGGAGAAAAGCAGGAAGTTCCTCTATAAGCACGGTGAAGCGTGATGAATGGCTACACCAAGCCACGTGCACAGGTGGAGAGGAAACTACTGAAGACTACTGAATGCACAGAGAACTCGCAGTTCCGTTGCAGTGGAGGCGTGGAGGGTGAACACACACTCACACACACACACACAGACAGGGTGTTGGTAGGCATGGATCCACGCACAGCGCTGCGTAACGGGACTCCCGGTGGAATGGGCATGCAGGGTTGTGGGCTGTTACAGTGTGAGACAGGAGTGGCATGGATGGCTTCGGGTGTGCGTCCAGGTTCCCTCGCCGTTCTCCGCTACACCTTCAGCGTGGGAACTCGCAGGCCCACCAGGCCTCCGGTGGGGTCGCCCTTGCCGGTGTTCTCCAGGATCTGGTTCACGAAGTCGGAGGTCTGTCCCGCCACCGGTGACTGCACTGCGGAGGAGAACGGTCACACGGACACACTCGGTTCAGACCCCCAGAACACCTCCCAATTCAAATCTAAAATGATCAAAGACTTACCGAGCGTCTCCTCGATCAGCTTGTCCAGTTTGTCCGCCATGCTGGTCCCATTGTTACTCGCGCTCTCCTGAACTCTGCTCACGATCTCCTCTTTGATGGTGTTGATCACAAACAGCAGACGATCTGCAGATCACAGTCAGGATTAACCATGGGGGACGCATGGGGGACGCATAACAAGATATCACAGAGCAAGTGATGTTAAGTGTACTGAACAAACCCTCAAGAGACAACATGGACAAATATTTAACAGGGATGGCGGAGATATTAAGACCAACAAAAGTCAACCTAAAGTTAAAACGAGGAAATGTGTTGAAGTGTATGTAGCGCCTGGCTTCACGGTAACTAAAGGTGGGAGACGAAGAAAGACCGGTGTCTTCTATGTCTTTAAATGTTGGCAGCAGAAAGCGTGATGCCAAATAAATGAAGGCGTCACTTAAAGCCCTTACACCCCAATCACGCTGATCAGCCGCTTGAGTTTTTAATCGAAAACATGACGTGTAGAGCCACCGACCATCCCGCATTATGAAAACTACATCAGAAAAGCTGTGCGCTGTAGAACGAGCGCGTTAGAGACATTAGTTCTGACTTCCTCATTTTGATAAAAAAATAAATAAAAACAGCACAAAATAAAGAAAACAGCACAAATCGTTGTATTCATTTTTGTTTTGTAGGTTAAAGTGTTAATATATTGTGCTCCTGAATTAATGTTGCTGATGAATTTGAATTTATTATTATTTATTGATTTTATTTCATTTCATTTTTCAGTATCAAATGCCAGTCAGTTCAAAAATGTTTCTAGTTTAAATAAGGATTTCATTTGACAAAGTTAATAAAATTATTCTTTGTTCTAAGTTGATCTATATTTCTTTCTTTTTTGTTTTCTTTAGTGTTAATAAGGATACATTGTTATAAAAGAGGTGAACTTATAACAAAATTATAAATGACACTACAGTGGGCGTGTAAAAATACATTTTCATCTCATTTTGTCATGTACGGGGGGGGGGGGGCACAAAAAGTTCTTCTTCTTCCCAGGGGGGGGCTTAACAGAAAATAATTGAGAATCACTGCTTTAAGGTCACGCATGAGAACCATATTCTCTTTACACGCAAGACACAGTTCTGATAAATAAAGCTGGAAAGTGATGGTAGTGTACCGTATTCAGTGCTCAGACCCCACAGCTTGACCTTGTTGGCTTCATACTGCGCTTTCTTCTTAAGTCGACAGGCCCTAAGAGACAGAGACAGAACCCCATGAGGAACTCTGTAGTCCATTTGTTCCCCCTACAGACTCTGTTGGCCCCCGTTGGTATGTTCTCTATTAGGAGGATCTGGACCCCCACAGAGCAGGTGTTATTAGGGTGGTGGTCTACATCTGCAAGGTGGAGCAATAGTGTATGTGTGTGTGTGTGTGTGTGTGTGTGTGTGTGTGGATACAGGGTTTAGTGTCTGATCCTCACCATCAGAGAACAGAACAAACATGGGGGCGTGTCTAATCATGATGCTGCAGTGCAGGTTTAAAGGGACGGTCACCTGGAGGCCAGCTTGTTCTTCTCTTTGCGCGAGCGAGGCCGTGCCGTGAGGGGCAGCTCGCTGACGGGCGTCAGGTCACTGATCACCTTGTTCAGCTTCCTCAGCTCGTTCCCAATCTGCAGCAGCTTCCGGGGGTTAGGGGTCAGGTCCTCCACGTCCGTCCGTCGAGACTTCTTCAGCGTGTACTTCCCTGAGAAAGCATCAGAGCAAACAGCATGAAGGTGCTGCTGAGGCAGGGAGGTTCCTGAACCCAACCTGATTACTGCACACTGCACAGTTCCTAGTTCCTCTTTTTAATGACCACACTGCAGGAACCCCGTGCACAGTTCTTAGTTCCTCTTTTTAATGACCACACTGCAGGAACCCCGTGCACAGTTCTTAGTTCCTCTTTTTAATGATCGTACTGCAGGAACCCCGTGCACAGTTCTTAGTTCCTCTTTTTAATGATCGCACTGCAGGAACCCCGTGCACAGTTCTTAGATCCTCTTTTTAATGATCACATTGCAGGAACCCCGTGCACAGTTCTTAGATCCTCTTTTTAATGATCACAGTGCAGGAACCCCGTGCACAGTTCTTAGATCCTCTTTTTAATGATTGCACTGCAGGAACCCCGTGCACAGTTCTTAGATCCTCTTTTTAATGATCACAGTGCAGGAACCCCGTGCACAGTTCTTAGTTCCTCTTTTTAATGATCACACTGCAGGAACCCCATGCACAGTTCTTAGTTCCTCTTTTTAATGATCACACTGCAGGAACCCCGTGCACAGTTCTTAGTTCCTCTTTTTAATGATTGCACTGCAGGAACCCCATGCACAGTTCTTAGTTCCTCTTTTTAATGATCCCACTGCAGGAACCCCGTGCACATTTCTTAGTTCCTCTTTTTAATGATCCCACTGCAGGAACCCCGTGCACATTTCTTAGTTCCTCTTTTTAATGATCACACTGCAGGAACCACATGCACAGTTCTTAGTTCCTCTTTTTAATGACCACTCTGCAGGGTTCATGGTTCCTGTTCTAAGGTTTCGGTGACCTCAGAGTTGTAGTGTAGTTTGAACACGCCTGCAGTTTGAGGAAGGACCTCGTCTGGGTTCAAACCTCAAATCCATTGAAATAATTAATAGATAATTTAATTAATTATAAACCCTCACTGATGGGCGTGGGACACTCTGTGTTCTTTAACGGAGTTGGGATATTTAATGAAATGACTTACTGTAAATGTAAATATGCAAATGACTTCAGTCAGGTGTTTAATTCTCATTAATGTGTTTATATAAAACGAGCCATGATGCTGAAGTACATGTTGCTGGGCAGCGCAGTGTGTGTGTGTTTTTGTGTGTGTGTGTGTGTGAGTGTGTGTCACCGTGGTGCAGGCCGTTTTTCTGGTACATGTTGATGGGCAGCGCAGTGTGTAAGTGTTTTTGTGTGTGTGTGTGAGTGTGTGTGTGAGTGTGTGAGTGTTTATATAAAACGAGCCATGATGCTGAAGTACATGTTGCTGGGCAGCGCAGTGTGTGTGAGTGTGTGTGTGTGTAAGGGTGTCTCACCGTGGTGCAGGCCGTTTTTCTGGTACATGTTGCTGGGCAGCGCAGTGTGTGTGAGTGTGTGTGTGTGTAAGGGTGTCTCACCGTGGTGCAGGCCGTTCTTCTGGTACATGTTGATGGGCAGCGCAGTGTGTAAGTGTTTTTGTGTGTGTGTGTGAGTGTGTGTGTGAGTGTGTGAGTGTTTATATAAAACGAGCCATGATGCTGAAGTACATGTTGCTGGGCAGCGCAGTGTGTGTGTGTTTTTTGTGTGTGTGTGTGTGTGTGTGAGTGTGTGTGTGAGTGTGTGTCACCGTGGTGCAGGCCGTTCTTCTGGTACATGTTGCTGGGCAGCGCAGTGTGTAAGTGTTTTTGTGTGTGTGTGTGAGTGTGTGAGAGTGTGTGTGAGTGTGTGTGTGTGTGTGAGTGTGTGTCACCGTGGTGCAGGCCGTTCTTCTGGTACATGTTGCTGGGCAGCGCAGTGTGTGTGTTTTTTGTGTGTGTGTGTGTGTGTGTGAGTGTGTGTGTGAGTGTGTGTCACCGTGGTGCAGGCCGTTCTTCTGGTACATGTTGCTGGGCAGCGCAGTGTGTGTGTTTTTGTGTGTGTGTGTGTGTGTGTGTGTGTGTGTCTCACCGTGGTGCAGGCCGTTCTTCTGGTACATGTTGCTGGGCAGCGCAGTGTGTGTGTTTTTGTGTGTGTGTGTGTGTGTGTGTGTGTGTGTGTGTGTGTCTCACCGTGGTGCAGGCCGTTCTTCTGGTACATGTTGCTGGGCAGCGCAGTGTGTGTGTGAGTGTGTGTGAGTGTGTGAGTGTGTGTGTCTCACCGTGGTGCAGGCCGTTCTTCTGGTACATGTTGCTGGGCAGCGTGTCTCTGTCCCACTCGGACGGTTTCAGCATGCGTTCCTGTTTGGAGGGGGTCAGCTGTTCACTGTACTCCCAGAAGTATCTGCGCTTGCCTCTCTTTCGGGAGATTCCAGAGGTCAGACCCTTCACGTCCTCCGGCATGTCAGCATCACAACCTGTCCAGATCAGAGACGTTCAGACGTCACGTACGGGAACGGCCCGTCAGCGCTGAACAGACTCCATCAGGTTACAGCTGGACCACCTGATCACTCAAACACTGCCCTCTAGGGGTGTAACAGTATGATGCACTCACTACAATATATATCAGAGAAGACGGTAAGGAATCCGTGGAGACCAAGAATCTGAGGTAGAACTAAACTGAAGACACCACACTGTAAACCCCTCTAAGCTTGCCCCATGCTGAGTAGATCTCAGTTTGGAGGCGGAGCCTGGAGCACGAGTGGAACCCAAACACGCCAATGACACACACTGCTTCATTCAGATCAACCGTGTGGGAGGAGCTTGGCTTCCTGTGATTGACAGCAGTGCGATCCAACAGGGACGGTCTGTCGGCATCGTGCGGCGGTGGTGAGGTACGTTTGTGGAACCGTTTAGAACGTACTGACGCTGACTCAGCAGAACCCTCCACATGGAGAACCAGAGCTTATAAAAGAACCTGCAACCCGACGATTCATCTGTAAAACGTTTTCCACTCGTTTACTTTAATAAAGCTACGATGTTTTTACGAGTTAACGTCAATCAGACAGAACTAATCAATAACTGAAGCACCGTTACGTTCCAGAGAGCCCGCCGTGTAGCGCCGTTCTAACGATTGTATTATTTCTATGTTGAAGGCTTCATTAGCCCCGCCCACACTCGTATAAACACTTCATATGCTATTAAACACTTTATAAACTCTTAAATTTATTAATATAGCGAGCAGAATATATAGCGTATATCAGGGGTGCCCACACTTTTCTGGCCCGAGATCTACTTTTCCATTGGACAGGTCATCGAGATGTACCAGGGTTAATTTTTTTTTAGGCTTTTATATTGAAACCTGTTTACACACCATGTTAGTATTGGGGGGGGGGGCACGTTGGCTTAGTGGTTAGCACGTTCTCCTCTCAGCGCTAGGGATTCCTGGTTCGAATCCCAATCTGGGTGGAGTTTCCATGTTCTCCCCGTGTCCGTGTGGGTTTCCTCCGGGTTCTCTCCCACAGTCCAAAAACATGGATCAAGTCAATTGAATTCTCCAAATTGCCCCATATAGTGTGAGTGTGTGCACAGTATAGATTGCCGCCCTGTCCTGGGTGTATCTGCCCAGCACCTGAGATGCTCTCCCCTGGATGGGCATGGGGAACCCCCCCCCACTGCAACCCTAATAGAGGATAAAGCAGAAGATAATGGATGGATAGATGGATGTTAGTATTGTCGAATCAGCATAGAAAAGACGGCTTCAGATTGCCATTTTCACAGAAATTGCAGCAAATAGCATGGAGAAAACTTGGTTTTAGTAAACCCCAACGACCAAACACAATGGAAGTGCAATGGTTACTTGGCAATTCAAGCAAAGGCATTTTGAGTTTGACATTGCAAAAAAATATTCATCCCCCCCCACTCTAAATGAAAGTGGTATTTTAGTTATTTTGAAGCAAAGTCCTTCACTCGTCTTGTCAGTCAATTAAAGTGCAAAAACAAACAGAAACTTTCTAATGTAATGTAATGTAATGTAATGTAAATCTAATGTAGATGATTCACGAGGCAGCGCTTCGGATTTAGGCACGGAGGCGGGGCTACGGGCCGGTTTTGGGAACAGCGAGAGAGACGGGGGGGGGGCAGACTGTTCGCTTACAGAGATCGCGATTCGGAATGAATCACATTGTGTGTTAAAATGCGTGAGCGCGTGTGTATAAACGCTTCCGATACTGTGCTGTAAAAAAAGCGCTGATACGTGATTTTTTTTCTCAAACCTCCATCACGATCGACCGGACACCCCTTCACGTTCGACCGGTGTAGAGTAACATATAGCGAACAAAACTCGTACTGGACCGTGAGGTCCACACCGCGCCGTGAACCCCTCCAGAACCACCAGAACCCCAAATTAAACCCGCCCTCATTTCATTACGTTCTTTCATTTTAAGCGTTTGTTTAAAATCATAAGTTGTACTTCGTAAGAGCCGGGATAGGCTTCGGTTCTTAAGATGAGTTTGTTGAGACAGAATGAACCCAAATCAAATTTAAATTAAATGAAGCACCTGGTTCAGAGAAGGCATCGCTGATGTCATCGTCCTTGTCCCCCTCATAGTCGTCGTCATCTTCCTCCTCCTCCTCCTCCTCTTCGTTCTCAGACAGCTCATGCTCACTCCCGAAGCCCTCGTCATGGTCCTCGTCGTCGAGGTCCACTCCCTCTGCCTCCTCGTCTTCCTCCTCCTCCTCCTCTCCTTCCTCCTCCTCGTCGTCCTCGTCCTCCTCCAGGTCATTAACGATCTGGCCGGCGAGCCGCGCCCTGGTCAGGAACAGTGAGTAGTTGTGCTCCTCCTCCTTCTTCTTCTCGGCGGCGGTGCTGGGGGTGGTGTCGGCGGCCAGCGTGAGCAGGGTCTCGCCGGCTGCGGGTAAAGGGAAGTACAGCCTCGGCGTCTTCGCTTTGGACGGGCCGAGTTCAGGAGCGGCGCCGCATGGCGCTTCACGTTTAGACGCCTCTGCTCTTCTCTCACAGACTGGGGGCGCCGCAGAGCCCGGCGTCTCGACTCGGTTTGCCTGGGTGGTACTGAACGACGGCGCGCTCATCTCGTGCTCTTTGGCGAGCGGCGCGGCGGTGGAGACGCCGGTCTGTTGAGGAAAACCGTCCGGCTTGCGCGGGACGCTGATACGAACCTTGGCCTTTCGCACGTAATCCATGCTCTCGGGCTGAGGGGAGGCCACCCTGCTCGGACCCTGCATCTGGGCCTTAGCCATTGTCTCAGTGCTCGAGGCCACCGGCCACGTGGCCTTCTGGGAACCTTCTGCGAAATCCGGCAGAGTGTTGCGGTTGGAGGACGTGCCGGTGGCCGAGGGGGTGGTCCTGCCCATCTTCTTGCCCACCGGCGGTGGCGACAGGACGGTCTGCTTTTGGCCCGCAAGAGAGTCAGGAAGGTATAAAGTGTCACATACGGGCTGGGAGTCCTCACTGTTCAGCTGGGCCAATGTGGGAGTGCGACCGATCACCTCCTCATCCTGGTAAGGGCTGGAGAAGTCGTCCAGGCCCAAGAAGTCCACCTCCTTAGTGCCCCAGATGTCGCAGCTGGTGAGACGGGTATACTTGGTCAGGTCCTCCCAATAGGTGTCCCACTGCTCAAAGTTGGAGCTGTAGGTCAGCTCGTTCTCCAGCAGTTCAGAAGGATGCTCCATGCTTTCAGTTTCTTTGTAGTCCTCCATCACGCGTACTTCTCCTCCTGGACTCTGACGACAAGTCATGTCCCTGTCCTACAAACAAAGACGTGATGATGCGCACTGCACAGACACCAACACCGACTGGGCTCGGCCGCACGGACTAACCAGTTCGTAGATGAAGTCTGGATCAGAGCTGTTGGCGAGCAGGTCAGTGCTGGTCAGGGCCTGGTCAGCAAACGTGTAGTTCTGAAAGGCATCCCCGAAAGGAGGATCCATCCCACTGACACTGGGCTGGGCAGAGGGAACACAGAAACAACACAGTGATGCAGGCTCACGCTTTAATGGTGGGTGATGGTGGATGATTCTTAGTCCAGCAGCAGGGACACTGAGGGGTTTGGAATCACCTGCACCACCATCTCAGTGTTGCTGCAGAACTGAGGATCAGCCACCAAATCTGTAAATCGGGCTGAGATTAAAACAGAACCCTGGTGTTCCTTTAACATTCACCTGCACCTCCTCACAGAGCTGAAAGTACAAGCTTTACAGTTTAATTAATAAACATGAGACAAGGCGGCACGGTGGCTTAGTGGTTTAGCACGTTCGCCTCTCAGCGCTAGGGATTCCCGGTTCGAATCCCCATCTGGGTGGAGTTTCCATGTTCTCCCCGTGTCCACGTGGGTTTCCTCCGGGTTCTCCGGTTTCCTCCCACAGGCCAAAAACATGGATCAAGTCAATTGAGTTCTCCAAATTGCCCCATATAGAGTGTGTTTGTGTGAGTGAGTGTGTGCCCAGCGATAGATTGGCGCCCTGTCCTGGGTGTATCTGCCCAGCGCCCAAGGTGTTCTTCCCCTGGATGGGCATGGGGAACACCCCCAGGGACCCTAATATAGGATAAAGTGGAAGATAATGAATGAATGAATGAATGAACATGAGACAACGTCTTGGACTTCAAAACAGCTGAACACCAAGGGACGGGACAAACCCCCCGAATCCTCCCGTTAGAGACGCTCGGCCCTCACCTGAGGCATTGCAGAGAACAGGGCTCCGGTGCCTTGGCGGAATCGTCTCTGCCACCGTTCCCGCCCCAGCTGCTCCGTCCGTGTGTCCGTCTCCGTCAGAGAAGAAACCTTCAGACAGCGCTCCTCTGCCCTGGGGGCCTCGGCCACACGTGCAGGTCGGGCTGGACGTCCTGCTCCTCGCTTCACTCCTGTCTGGAGATAATGAAAAGAAGCCTGAATGATGAGTATGAACCGGACCGGCTGGGGTAGGGTGCTGACGGAGCACCGCACAGGCAGCAACGGCCCAAAGCGTCCGACATGAACAGCTGTGTGTGGAAATCAGTGCGGGCGCTGACCACCGGCGGGCCCGCGGGCTCCCGAAGCACCCGAGCGGCGGCGGGGGGGGGTCCTATAGTCAGACCCCGGACGGCCGTCCATGATGGAATAATCTGGCCGGGCGTCCCGGTGGAAAATGAGACGGCAGCGAGCCCGTGCCGAGGCGAGGGGAGGCCAGGCGCGGCGAGGCGAGAGATCCGGAGCACACGGGCTATTTATAAACCCCCTGTGCAGCAGCGGATCAGAAGCACAGGGACCTGAACCACAGAGATGCCCTTTGCCTAACAAATCCACTGAAAACAGCCACGCCGCTCCAGCTGCAAACGCAAACAACCCTGCTCTTCTGCCGCGTGACATCATTTCCTCCCAGCGCAGCCAACAAGTAGAACGAGTGGCTCATCACAACTCGGCCCTTGTGCACGACGGGGCGGCCGCGTCACCGAAACGGGGGAGGAAATCAGCGCCGGTTCTCCTGCCGTGCACCGGGCTTGGCATGAACACAGAACCATCCGCGGGTTCATCCCCGGACCGTGGCCATCGAGTGCCCACTGAACACGCAGAACCATCGTCGGGACGCTGTAACCGAGCGGGTTCATGCCCATCGAGTGCTCACTGAACACGCAGAACCATCGTCGGGACGCTGTAACCGAGCGGGTTCATGGCCATCGAGTGCCCACTGAACACGCAGAACCATCGTCGGGACGCTGTAACCGAGCGGGTTCATGCCCATCGAGTGCTCACTGAACACGCAGAACCATCGTCGGGACGCTGTAACCGAGCGGGTTCATGGCAATCGAGTGCTCACTGAACACGCAGAACCATCGTCGGGACGCTGTAACCGAGCGGGTGCATGGCCATCGAGTGCTCACTGAACACGCAGAACCATCGTCGAGACGCTGTAACCGAGCGGGTTCATGGCCATCGAGTGCTCACTGAACACGCAGAACCATCGTCGGGACGCTGTAACCGAGCGGGTTCATGGACATCGAGTGCCCACTGAACACGCAGAACCATCGTCGGGACGCTGTAACCGAGCGGGTTCATGGCCATCGAGTGCTCACTGAACACGCAGAACCATCGTTGGGACGCTGTAACCGAGCGGGTTCATGGCAATCGAGTGCCCACTGAACACGCAGAACCATCGTCGGGACGCTGTAACCGAGCGGGTTCATGGCCATCGAGTGCTCACTGAACACGCAGAACCATCGTCGGGACGCTGTAACCGAGCGGGTTCATGGCAATCGAGTGCTCACTGAACACGCAGAACCATCGTCGGGACGCTGTAACCGAGCGGTTTCATGGCCATCGAGTGCTCACTGAACACGCAGAACCATCGTCGGGACGCTGTAACCGAGCGGGTTCATGGCCATCGAGTGCTCACTGAACACGCAGAACCATCGTCGGGACGCTGTAACCGAGCGGGTTCATGGCCATCGAGTGCTCACTGAACACGCAGAACCATCGTCGGGACGCTGTAACCGAGCGGGTTCATGGCCATCGAGTGCCCACTGAACACGCAGAACCATCGTCGGGACGCTGTAACCGAGCGGGTTCATGGCAATCGAGTGCCCACTGAACACGCAGAACCATCGTCGGGACGCTGTAACCGAGCGGGTTCATGGCCATCGAGTTCTTACTGAACACACGTGAACCTGATGTGACCGTGAACATCCCTTAGTCATGCATGTGATTCAGTTCAAGCTGCAGTAACCATGGCTACTGTTAGGTGGCGCCACCGTTTTACACCGGATGTCCTTCCTGACTCAACCCACCACACACCCTGCAACACTTACCACGCACCCTGCAACAAGCACCCTGCAACACCCACCATACACCCTGCAACACGCACCCTGCAACACCCACCATACACCCTGCACCACCCACCACGCTCCCCGCAACACCCACCACGCTCCCCGCAACACCCACCACGCTCCCCGCAACACCCACCACGCTCCACGCAACACGCTTCAAGCAACACCCACCACGCTCACCGCAACACCCACCACGCACCCCGCAACACCCACCCCGCACCACTCACCTTGCACCCCGCAACACCCACCACACACCCCGCAACACCCACCACGCAACACGCTCCACGCAACACCCACCACGCTCCCCGCAACACCCACCACGCAACACCCACCATGCTCCCCGCAACACCCACCACGCTCCCTGCAACACCCACCACGCAACACCCACCACGCAACACCCACCACGCTCCCCGCAACACCCACCACGCACCCCGCAACACCCACCACGCAACACCCACCACGCTCCCCGCAACACCCACCACGCTGCACGCAACACCCACCACGCTCCCCGCAACACCCACCACGCTCCACGCAACACGCTCCAAGCAACACCCACCACGCTCCCCGCAACACCCACCACGCACCCCGCAACACCCACCCCGCACCACTCACCTTGCACCCCGCAACACCCACCACGCACCCCGCAACACCCACCACGCAACACCCACCACGCTCCAAGCAACACCCACCACGCTCCCCGCAACACCCACCACGCACCCCGCAACACCCACCCCGCACCACTCACCTTGCACCCGCAACACCCACCACGCACGGGACGCAACACCCACCACGCAACACCCACCACGCTCCACGCAAACCCACCCACGCTCCCCGCAACACCCACCACGCTCCACGCAACACCCACCACGCAACACCCACCACGCTCCACGCAACACCCACCACGCTCCCCGCAACACCCACCACGCTCCCCGCAACACCCACCACGCACCCCGCAACACCCACCACGCAACACCCACCACGCTCCCCGCAACACCCACCACGCTGCACGCAACACCCACCACGCTCCCCGCAACACCCACCATGCTCCCCGCAACACCCACCACGCTCCCCGCAACACCCACCACGCTCCACGCAACACGCTCCAAGCAACACCCACCACGCTCCCCGCAACACCCACCACGCACCCCGCAACACCCACCCCGCACCACTCACCTTGCACCCCGCAACACCCACCACGCACCCCGCAACACCCACCACGCAACACCCACCACGCTCCACGCAACACCCACCACGCTCCCCGCAACACCCACCACGCTCCACGCAACACCCACCACGCAACACCCACCACGCTCCACGCAACACCCACCACGCTCCCCGCAACACCCACCATGCTCCCCGCAACACCCACCACGCTCCCTGCAACACCCACCACGCAACACCCACCACGCTCCCCGCAACACCCACCACGCACCCCGCAACACCCACCACGCAACACCCACCACGCTGCCCGCAACACCCACCACGCAACACCCACCACGCTCCCCGCAACACCCACCACGCTGCACGCAACACCCACCACGCTCCCCGCAACACCCACCATGCTCCCCGCAACACCCACCACGCAACACCCCACCACGCTCTCCGCAACACCCACCACCGCACCCCGCAACACCACCACGCAACACCCACCACGCTCCCCGCAACACCCACCACGCACTGCAACACCCACCACAACACCCACCACGCTCCACGCAACACCCACCACGCAACACCCACCACGCAACACCCACCACGCTCCACGCACCCCGCAACACCCACCACGCAACACCCACCACGCAACACCCACCACGCTCCCTGCAACACCCACCACGCTCCACGCAACACCCACCACGTCACCCCGCAACACCACCCACGCAACACACCACCACGCTCCCCGCAACACCCACCACGCACCCCGCAACACCCACCACGCTCCCCGCAACACCCACCACGCTCCACGCAACACCCACCACGCTCCACGCAACCCCAGCACGCAACACCCACCACGCAACACCCACCACGCTCCCCGCAACACCCACCACGCTCCACGCAACACCCACCACGCTCCCCGCAACACCCAGCACGCAACACCCACCACGCTCCCCGCAACACCCACCACGCTCCACGCACCCCCCACACCACCCGCAACACCCACCACGCTCCCGCAACACCCACCACGCTCCACCGCACAACACCCACCACGCTCCCCGCAACACCCACCACGCTCCCCGCAACACCCACCACGCTCCCCGCAACACCCACCACGCTCCACGCAACACCCACCACGCTCCCTGCAACACCCACCACGCTCCCCGCAACACCCACCACGCTCCCTGCAACACCCACCACGCACCCCGCAACACCCACCACGCAACACCCACCACGCTCCACGCACCCCGCAACACCCACCACGCTCCACGCAACACCCACCACGCACCCTGCAACACCCACCACGCTCCACACAACACCCACCACGCTCCCCGCAACACCCACCACGCACCCTGCAACACCCACTACGCACCACGCACCACGCACCCTGCAACACCCACCATACACCCTGCACCACTCACCACGCACCCCGCAACACCCACCACGCTCCACACAACACCCACCATGCTCCCCGCAACACCCACCACGCTCCACGCACCCCGCAACACCCACCACGCAACACCCCACCACGCAACCCTGCAACACCCACCACCACGCTCCCGCAACACCCACCACGCTCACCCTGCACCACCCACCACGCTCCCCGCAACACCCACCACGCAACACCCACCACGCTCCCCGCAACACCCACTACGCAACACCCACCACGCAACACCCACCACGCTCCCCGCAACACCCACCACGCTCCCCGCAACCCCACCACTGCAACACCCACCACGCACCCTGCACCACTCACCACGCACCCCGCAACACCCACCACGCTCCACACAACACCCACCATGCTCCCCGCAACACCCACCACGCACCCTGCAACACCCACCACGCTCCACGCACCACGCACCCTGCAACACCCACCATACACCCTGCACCACTCACCACGCACCCCGCAACACCCACCACGCTCCCCGCAACACCCACCACGCTCCACCCACCACCACCTGCAACACCCACCACGCTCCACCAACACCCACCACTCATGAACACCCACCACACACCCTGCAACACCCACCACGCTCCACGCACCACCCACCATACACCCTGCACCACTCACCACGCTCCACGCAACACCCACCACGCACCCTGCAACACCCACCATACACCCTGCACCACTCACCACGCAACACCCACCACGCTCCCCGCAACACCCACCATACACCCTGCACCACGCACCCTGCACCACTCATGACACACCACACACCCTGCAACACCCACCACGCACCCTGCACAGTTTCAGAGAGGTAACCTGGCGCACTGTCTGTCCCTCCTCACAGATCAAAGCAGAGTTTCAGATTCTCAAGATCAATGCATCAAAATAATGAGCTCAGGTGTAACACAGGTTAAACACACACACACACGCAGTTCAAAGGCTCTTGCATTTTAAAGATGAGATGTATGTTGTGGGAAAATTATCTGATGACACTGTTGTCTGAGAGTAATGGTGGACTCTCTCACACACACACACACACACACACACACACACACACACACACACACACACACACACACACACACACACACACACGGCTGCTAAATCCACGCTCATTCACTCCCACCACACATACTTCGGTGTATGGACTGTGGGAGAGAACAGAAGCTCCCATAGGAACTCCACATAGCCGTTAGGAGAACATGCAAATTACATACAGTAATGTGTGCAGTAATGTGGTAGTGAGTGCTATCCAGTAATCCAGCGTGCTGTCTGTGACAGATACATTGATTATTAATATAAGTTGTAGTTGGTGTTTGGGTTGGCATGTTCTCCCTACAGCGCTGTGGACCCAGACCCGAATCCCGATCTGGGTGAAGTTTCAATGTTCTCCCCATGTCTGCGTGGGATTCCTCCAGGTTCTCCAGTTTCCTCCCACAGTCTAAAAACATGGATTTAAGGTGAATTAAATGATCTAAATTGCCCCATATAGTGTGTGTTTGTGTTAGTGTGTGAGTGAGTGTGTGCACAGTGATAGATTGGCGTCCTGTCCTGGGTGTATCGGCCTAAAGCCTGAAACATTCTCCCCTCGATGGGAATGGGGACACCCCCCCCCAGCCCTAGCAGAAGATTAAGTGGAGGGTAATAAATGAATGAATGAATGATAGTTGTGGTTCTGCTCTTCATGTGTTCAGGTCTCTCTGATCTCATCAGTGTAAAGCTAAAGTTCTCCTGGTTTAAAGAAATGCAACTCTGTTTAAGAAAGTAGTGCAAACACGGCACTTATTAGAACCAGCCAAGTACTTTGCTCTCTGATCACTTTGGACAGACAGAGAGAGAGAGAGAAGGGGGGGGGGGGGAGAGCACGCTCCAGACGTCAGCAGTCTCGGCTCACTGATGCTGAGAGCATGACCAAACGGAAGCGGAATCGGGTTCTTAAACGAGCTGGTCCGTTAGAACATCAAGCCTGAGCGATCAGAAGATAAGTGACAACCAGAACCTATTAATCATCAGACCACGAGCATCACTGTGAAACCATGACGCTGGTGATCACTCTGAGCATCCAGACCTCCTCCAGGCACTCAGCCTTCACAGTCTCCCTGACACTGAGGACACACCCCCTCTAGTCCGACACGCGAGGAGCTCTCTATGAAGTTCTGATGGTCTGACAGATCAAGCAGACTCCATGTTTGGTTGGAGATCCCAGGCTTTTCATACTGTGTGGAATGGACGGAGTCACTGCAGTGATGTTCAGCTCGGTAAATAAGCCTGCGGTCTGGCACCAGCTCATCAAACCGGATCTTTATACACGACGCTTTGTGCACCGAGCTCCACTACACTGTCAAAAGTATCAGGACACACCTCAGGATTATTGAGTTCAGGTGTTTCATACCGGTCTATTATCATAAGTACATCAAACAAACACCTCGTGATAGATTCTGCACAAAGCAAGGTCTAAAAAAGGCAGATGAGATGAACTGAACAGAGATCGGATCACATCATCAACATCAGAGTCTGATACAAATACTCTTCAGCCACATACATACTCCAGAATCTTTTAGAAAGCCTTTATATCAGGACATACTGATGCAGCTGATCTCTCACACGGCTCAGACCAACCGTAGACGGCGTGTAATGACCGACATGTTGATTAAACCGTGCATGCAGCTGCTCGGTGTGCTGTAATTGGTTGCAATGTCCACGCAACAACACACAGACCACTTTAATATTCAGCCGTCACCGGAAAAGGATTCTTTTTTTCTCAAATTAATGATCTAAATGTTTATAATGAGCTAACCGAATCAGAACACCCACAGGCTCCTGCGCCCGGCGTGTCAGCCATCACCGTTTCCACTCCACCGTGCTGATGATAACTGCCTTTAACTCGTTAGGAGTGCCACCCAAATCCAGAGCAGCGCTGGTTTACGACTTGTTGATGAATATTACAGTTGAATGTTTGCATTTTGCTGAGGCGACGCTGTATGAACAAAGATTTGTGACATCCCTTCATAGCCCCCCACCCCCACCCCTTACGACTTTCAGCAAGATTTTTTAGGGGCAGTGGGCAATTTTGTAATTGTAAGAAGTAGGGCTGCAACAACGAATCGATAAAATCGATAAAAATCGATTATGAAAAGTGTCGATAATGAATTTCCATTATCGATTCGTTGGGTCGCACGATTTCTGCGATACTGGCAATGTTGTAACCGCTTACGTCACCTGCAGCGCTTTAACAACGCTGGAAAAAATAGCGGGTTGAACAGAACGAGGCGGAATCTGCGAAACAAGTTGATAAATCGCACAAATGAAACACAGCCAACGCAGAAAACAAGCTTCCGTTTAAATCAAAACTGCAAAAAAAAATTTTTTGACCTGCTTAATAATTCTACAGTGTAGCTGTTTTTTTTTTCATAACTTCTAACTTGTGGTGTTCTCTTATAAAAAAAAAAAAAAAAAAAGCATCTGCTAAATAATTAAATGTAAAGACTTGGAAGTTTTTTTATTTTTATTTACCCGATTCATCGATTAATCGAAAAATAATCGACCAATTAATCGATTATCAAAATAATCGTTTGTTACAGCCATACTAAAAAGTCAGACACTAGTGTCAGCCGGAAGGTTCTAGTTCAAACCAAAAGGAGCTGTTTGGGGTTGAGGTCAGTCATGCGGGAGCAGAAAAGGACCTTCCCCAAATTGTTCCCACAAAGTAGGCCACATTCAAACGTGTTCAGAATGCAGAGCTATGTGCATGACATCCATTATGCATTCATCCACCTGTAAAACCAGGCTGAATGGAACATGTGAATTAAAGGATTAATTAAGGTTTGTTGTATCTGAGCTGTCCACATACCTCTGTTCAGTTTCGTTTTACTTTTGGCTTTAGCTACACAGAATGTAGAAGACTAAACTGGGTGGAGACTTCACAATCAGGCCAGACCAGACAGACAGACTGAATATATAAGTTTTATAATTGTTAAATACGGGTCACATGATCACCACACAGTCTGTACATGGCTGTCCTACACTGTTGATGCTGAAGGAGGAGGAGTCCCCCACTGAGCCTCGGTCCTCATGAGGTTTCTTCCTTAAAATATCAACATAACAGGGAGTTTTGTCTTGCCGCTGTCTCTTCATTTTGCTCTTTGGGGATTTAAAGGTTTATAACTCTGTGTAGCTGCTTTGTGACGATGTTCTTTTTAAAAAAATTAAAAAAAACACTAAATTACTTGAACTTATATAATATATGAGGTTTTTTTAAGACACAGCTGTAAATAACAGTAAGAGGACCGGAGGTTGAGGGGATAGAGCTCGGTTCAGATACAGTACCATGGTAACCTATTCACCCAGGTCTGTGGCTTCGAGCTCCATCATTATACAAATATATAACCTCCAGCTGGGGCGGCACGGTGGCTTAGTGGTTTAGCATGTTCTCCTCTCAGCACTAGGGATTCCCAGTTCGAATCCCCATCTGGGTGGAGTTTGCATGTTCTTCCCGTGTCCGCGTGGGTTTCCTCCGGGTTCTCCAGTTTCCTCCCACAGTCCAAAAACATGGATCAAGGTCAATTGAGTTCTACAAAATTGCCCCATATAGAGTGTGTGTGTACCCAGCGATGGATTGCCCCCCTGTCCTGGGTGTATCTGCCCAGCGCCCGAAACGTTCTCCCCTGGATGGGCATGGGCATGCACACCCCCCCCCCCCCCCCCCCCGCGACCCCAGTAGAATATAAAGCTGCAGATGATGTATGTATGTATGGATGCTGGGTGAGGTGTGTGTGTGTGTGTGTGTGTGTGCAGATGCTGTTCCAGGTGCACATGCAGCAGAAGCAGCAGGTTCGTTTCTGACCCACTAACACAACTCCACACAGGCCCCATCGAAAACATTCCACAGCCTAACCCTGCTGGCGCACTGCACCAACGCCCACGCTTTCTAACGCTCCCATTGGACGGACGCGCCCCCTCGCCCCGCCTCCCCGCCGGGCTGATTGGCGACGGGAGCGCTCCGTCTCGCCCTCAGTCTCCACCGTAAACATCGCCTCAACGTTGAGGTTCGGTTGAGACGCCGAGAGCCACAAACAAGACCGAAGGCCTAGTTCTGATCCACACGCCCCGCTCTCACCCCGCTCTCACCCCCCGGTCACCCCGCTCACCCCGCGGATAACGGCAGCGTGAGAGCGCGGGGTGCAGCTCGAGTGCAGCCCCGCTCCGCTCCGCAGCTCCGTCCCCGTGGTGTGGTGCTTCAGGGGGGCGTGTACCCGTCGCCTGCCCGCGCCCCCCGACCCGCACACGGCAGGCTCCCCGAATCAGAACCGTGAGGCTGCACCGCTCGGGCTCGGGCTCGGGGCTCGGGCTCAGGGCTCAGGGCTCGGCTGTCTGTGCTCGGTTCTATTCTAGTCCCGCCGATCGGGTGTCCGCCATATGTTCAACACCGCGCCGGAGTTCAAGAAACCGCCTGAGCGCTGAGGCAAGCCCGCGTCCGCTCCACCGCCCCGCCGCTGCTCGGTCACCGCGCGGCCGAGCGCCTTCCAGAAGGTTCGGGGGCCGGGCGCGCTGATCTCTGGTCAGCGGAGCGGAACTCAAAGTTGCTGTGCTGTCTGTTTGAATAACTCTGGCCTCCGCGGCGCGGCGCCTCCTCCTCCTCCCCTCCGCCGCGCTCGCTCGGCTCGGCTCTCCCTCGGCTGTCTCAGCGGCTCGCCCGGCCCGTGTGCGCGGATGGGAGGCGGACTCACCCGGATCACGGCTCCGCGGCGGCGGCGCTCCGTCTTTGGGTCTGAAAGCCGAACACTTTAGTAGTTTCTCCGCTCGCTCTCTCTCTCTCTCTCTCTCGGGTTTGTTTTGTTTATCTTCTTCCTGACGGGTTCCTGGAAAGCGCGTGACTCCCGGGTCACGTGCTACCGCGCGAGCCAATCGGCGGGCGGCTCGTACACACACACACACACACACACACACACACACACACACACACACACACACACACACACACACACACACACAGCGACTTTATTAGGGTTCACCTCCCTCAGCATCCACACCCTCACAACACCCTGCTGCATCACATCAGCGCCACCCACCAATACAGACGGGGTTTGTAGTTCTACAGTTCAGTTCTGTAGTCCATCTGCTCAGTGGTTCGGGTGTTGGGCTACCAATCTGAAGGTTGGGGGTTCAAAACCCAGCTCCACTGAAGTTACCAATACGGGTCCTTGAGCAAGGCCCTTAACCCTCATTGCTCCAGGGATGTTGTGATGAACCCTGTGCTCACCTTGTAAGTCGCTTTGGATAAAAGCGTCCAATAAATGACCAAATTCAAGATTCAAGAAAATTTTATCATTATTAATATCACATGTGGTACATGAGATAAGAACGAAATTATGGGTCACCCCAATTACCCTGTAATTTTAAAGTTATAATTTAAATTTAAAAGAAGAAAATAAGATTTTTTTTAAATACAGTATGTAGATATGTGGATATAATGATATACAACTATGAATATATTCATTCATTCATTCATTATCTCCCGCTTTATCCTCTATTAGGGTCGCGGTGGGGTTCCCCATGCCCATCCAGGGGAGAACGTCTCGGGCGCTGGGCAGATACACCCAGGACAGGGTGCCAATCCATCGCTGGGTACACACTCACACACACTCTATATGGGGCAATTTAGAGAATTCAATTGACCTTGATCCATGTTTTTGGACTGTGGGAGGAAACCGGAGAACCCGGAGGAAACCCACGCAGACACGGGGAGAACATGGAAACTCCACCCAGATGGGGATTCGAACCGGGAATCCCTAGCGCTGAGAGGCAAACGTGCTAACCACTAAGCCAACGTGCCGCCACTATGAATATATATAATATATATAATACACAACTACAAATATAAATATAGAATAGTTTAACTATAAAAATAATATATAAATATGTATATAGAGTATATAAAATAAATGTATGAATTTGTATATACGCTATATATAAAAAGTATACAATAGATATAACTATAGAATATAAATATAGCATATACATATATATAGCAATAAATGTAATGTAATCTGCTCCTCTATATACACTCTGATAGTTCACTTTGGTATGTTCTCTTCTGATTAGGACCCCACAGAGCAGGTGTTATTAGGCTGGTGGGTAATTCTCAGTAGTGTAGTCACACTGACATGGTGGTGCAGGTGTGTGAGTGTGTTGGTACCAGTGGATCAGACCCAGCAGTGCTGCTGGAGTTTAACCCCTCAGTGTCACTGATGCTGCACTGAGAATCATTCACCTCAGTTCTGAAGGTAAACATGTTTGAAACAAGATGACTAAAAAAGGTTACAAGTTTTTGGTGAATTATTCTAATGCTATAATAAAATAAGGCATTACCATCCCCCTCTAACACACTGAAAAGTGACATGTCACAGGTCTTTTAGGGTATAGTTTGCATGTTCTCATTATGTTGGTCGGAGTTACCTCATAAAAAATGCAAGGCAGGTGCACTGAAGATGCAAAGTGTGTGTCCACCATCTGTCCAGTGTGTGTCTCTGCACTCCTTACAATCTGCTTAGGACCAAAGAAACAATATCACATTCCATGATGACTACATGACATTATATTTACATTTGGCAGATGCATTTTTCCAAAGCGACTTGCAAGTATCCTAACGTGGTTCGGGTCAGAACAGGGTTAATACAGAATCGCTGGAGCAATGAAGGTTAAGGGTCTTGCTCAAGGACCCACAATGGTAATGTCAGGGGAACCAACTTGAAATGGGAGTTTATAAAAAAGCTGCTGTGGGTGTAACGGGGGGGGGGGTAATACTAATGTTTATATAGTGTATCTGTTAAAGAGTATAGAGAAGGTCCTCTTTAGTACCAGCACAATTGTGCATCAGGCAGTAGCTGTGATCACCATTCAGTCTCCATTGTGATAAATTCAAGTTTTAAACATGTAAACACATAATTCTCAAACTATTTCTTATGGATTTAAGAACATTATTGGTTCTGTGCTCCAGATTCTGTGTTAATAATAATATTGTATGTGCAGCTGTGGTGTTGTGAGGAACACATTGGTTCCAGTGCAGGGCTCATGAACGGGTTGCTATGCAAATAGATGCAAAAACAATTCTGAAACAAATAAAGGGAAGATGTGATGTTTGTTTCTCCTGCTTCCTGGATTCAAAAGACAGCTGCAGAATCTCAGCTCCCACATTACAAAAAAAAAATCCTGCAAGTGTGCTGACAGAACCGACTAGGACACAGAACCCTATCACAGAATCGAATCTGTTCATATCAAACAGAACAGCATCACGGGCTTTAAATCCTTTGATCATCTGTCGTTGAAGCAGGAGCTAAAAGACCCACGTACTCCGTACAAAGCGAAAACCATGTCATGACGTAAGCCTGGGCTTGTGTAATGTATCTCTTCCTTGGTCGTAGCGCCCCCTGCTGAGGACGAGTGAAAACTGACAGCGGAAATTTATATAATTATAATTAATAACATATAATAATTTGCATAATCATCTTAAACTCACACTTAAAGGATAAAAAAAGACTTAACTTCATTCAGAAAGAACAAAAAGCACAAACATACACATTAGAATTATCGTCACCCCCACATTTATTGAACATGTTGCGTTTGCAAATAAAAGAATTTGATTGAAATCATGAGTTTTTGGAGTTTGTTTATGCTGAAGTAATAATGACTTTAAGGTTCTCTGTTCAGAGGTCTTACCTGAAGCGGTCCAGTTCCATCAGAAGTGATGCACTGATAACACTTTATACATCATGTTGTATTATAAAAACGAATCTGTTATAAATACTGCTGAATCCTGAGGGTCTGTAACTGTACAGCACTTCTGTAGTGGAGGCACCGTCAGATGATTGCTTTGAAGTGTGTAACCTGTGCCATCCCATAATTCAACTGGAGTGTAGAGTGTCTGTGGAACGGGACACTACAGACGTGCTTACTGAAGCAGCATGCTGCTATACACACAGAACATACTAGATTCCTCATAGTACCTACTCAGTCCAGTGGAGGTAAGGAGCAAATCATCTGATTTAAATATTTAAACCATCAGTAACCCCTCCATTTCATTAATAAAAGTAACTATTAGTAAAACGTTGCTTTGTTTTTACCAACATGTTAGTAACTCTAGAAAAACCTGTGGGCGTGGTCAGGTCTGTTTTCAAAAATATATTAAATGTGATGTCATCAGTTAACCCAGTGTTTTCTGATTGTTGGTTGAATGGTCACAGTTCCATTTTGATCTTGTGCATGAGGTCCTTCTGGTCGATCATCTCCCCCTGCCTGTTCCAGCGGTGGTACGCCAGCAGGGCGATGTTCTTGGCTGCCACTGAGCTCATCTCCATGGCACTGGCCGCCCACTCGATCCCGTTCAGGTAGTACAGGCTGTCGTGCAGGACCATGGGGGGCATTTCCGAGGCGCTTCCGTAACGCGGGTACGCCTGCCACTCGGTCACCTGAACCGAGTAATAGGACTTGAACAAGGTCTTCAGCTCATCCTTCTGCAGCGGCTCGGGGGAAAAGACTTTATAGACTCTGGCCTCGTGCGGCTGCTTGCGCCGAAAGGCGGCGCTCACGTTGACAGGGCAGATGCTGGCCACACTGTTGAAGAACAGCATCGGGGTCCCCGTGGTCAGGACGCTCGTGAACGGGAACAGCTTGGGGTCTGGAAATCCAAAATAGCTGCAGTTGAGGTAACCGTGGACGATGGAGGCCACCATCTGATGGTAGGATCCGTGTATGTCTGCAAGCGGAGGATCAAAGCCCTGAAAGGAGATGCCAGAGTGGACGTTCTCCTGCAGAGGCGTGGCTATGACCACGATGTCATAGAGGTCTGAGGCGTTCTGAGACTGAGTGTTGTAAGAAAGGAGATACTGATGACCTTCATCTAAAAAGAGCAGAATGTGAGGTCATTTAAATAAACATCATAATGCACTCTCACAAAAACGGGAATCATAAATCTTCTGATGCGATACAGAGACTGAACTGAGATGAGATGATGCAGTGGAACAGCAGGGTCCTGGATGGTCACCTCAAAGCGTAGTGTCTATATATAGTTATGATGTCATAAATGTCATGGAAGTTATTCTTCTGCTATCAACCAGAAACGTATTTATTTCAAGTTTTTAAGCTCATGTGGGTGCAGTAGCTCAGTGGTTCGGGTGTTGGGCTACCAATCTGAAGGTTGGGGGTTCAAATCCCAGGTTCACTGAAGTTATCAATGTGGGTCCTTGAGCAAGACCCTTAACCCTCATTGCTCCAGGGATGTTGTGATTAACCCTGTGCTCACCCTGTAAGACGCTTTAGATATAAGCGTCTGCTAAATGACCAAATGTAATGTAAATATAATCTAACAGGATGTGTCATCACACAAATCAAAGCCCTCTCACAGAAACTGGACCTGGTTTCAATTTTAAGTAGATAATAAATCTGATGCAGGTTTTCAAACACTCAGACACACATCAGGTGCCACATCTGGCACTCAGGGGAAATACCTGTGGTCTGAAGGGTAACCGTGGTAACTTGAGCTTGGATGTGATTGGCCTTGGATAGTTTTAAAAGTCCAGAACAAACCAGTTTGTTTCCTCCTTCTACTGCCCACAGATCAGCCTGAACTCCAGCCAGAGAAACAGCACCTGGTAAAGAGAACAACCCAAAGCGCACCTTCAGACTTGACCTTAAACGTTTTACCACCTTAAGAGTATAATGATATACAGTAATTATAAAGACACATCATAATATTATTCAATCATTTCCACAAGTGTATAGAATTCAGCACATTGAATGAACTTCAAATCTGTGCAAACAATTTAGGGAAGGCCCCAAAGCAAGGTCCATAATATCATTCATTCATTCATTCATTCATTCATGCATTATCTTCCGCTTTATCCTATATTACGGTCGTGGGGGGGTTCCCTATGTCCATCCAGGGGAGAACTTTTTGGGCGCTGGGCAGATACACCCAGGACAGGGTGCCAATCTATCGCTGGGCACACACTCACACAGACACACACACAAACACACTCTATATGGGGCAATTTGGAGAACTCAATTGACTTGGTCCATGTTTTTGGACTGTGGGAGGAAACCGGAGAACCCGGAGGAAACCCACGTGGACACGGGGAGAACATGGAAACTCCACCCAGATGGGGATTTGAACCGGGAATCCCTAGTGCTGAGAGGCAAACGTGCTAACCACTAAGCCACCGTGCCACCCCCCATAATTACCTGATTGGGTAAAAAGAGCTGTCCTATTAAACACCTATGGAATGAACATGACCAGAAATGTGACCCCACAGACACACTGCAAAATCCTGCAGAAAGACCTTTCTGAAGAGCTGTTGTAAGATAAGATAGACCTTTATATGTCCCACAATGGGGAAATTCACAATTCCCCATTCCCCAAAAAGTCCTAGAGTGTCCCATCACCAGTCATTACATATAAATACAGGCAGTGAGCATATTTACCTTCACTCCCTCACCTCCTCTAACCCCATCATCCTCACTCTCTGAGGACGCTCTGAGATCTCAGTGCTGAGACCTCACCTTATCCACACAGGGGGAAAAATTTCAGACACCCAGGACAGGGCACTAATCTATCACTGGGCACACTCTCACACTATACAGGGGCAATTTAGAGGATTCTATTTACCATGAATGCATGTTTTTGGCCTGTGGGAGAAAACCGGAGAACAGCTGCTGCCCGATGAACAATCGGACCTGGAACCGCAACACTGAGAGGAGAACATGCTAACCACTAAGCCACCACGCCACCCTGATTTGCTTTAATGAAGCTAAATTATTTTAGTTTATTAGTTAAAGGACTCTCTGATTTGATCTATAGGACAACAAAACAACACAGTGCAGTGCAGTGAGGCCTACCGACAAATGCAGGCATGCTGACGTTCTGACCATAGTTGACCCATGTGATGGGAGCCACGACCTCATCGATGAAGCGCTGAGACACGCCCAGTTCCAACAGAGACTCGGACAGAGAGCGGCGGGTCATGTTCAGAAATCCTGTACCACCAAGAGACTGCAGCAACTCCTCCACTGAGGTGAAGGCATAACCATGAGCCTGGTATTTATAAATTCTGAAACACACACACACACACACGTATAATTGACTTGGTACAGTGTTACACCGGATGTTTATTGTGAAAGAACTTGACCTCAACCTCAAACACGTATGAGATAAACTGGAACAGAGATTGTGAGAGATAAACTGATCTGTTTATCCTACAGTACTTACACACCGAGTGTGTCCTCCACATGTAACCCCCTTACCCCCCCCCCCCCCACCACACACACACACACACACACACAGAGTGAAGTGAGCATTGTGCCCGGAGCGGTGGGTAGCCCTCTACATTGCACCCAGGGAGCAATTGGGGTTAGGTGCCTTGCACAAGAGCCCTTCAGTAATAGTACTCAGTCATAGATGGAATGGGAATCAAACTGGGGACCTTTGGGTCATCCTCTCACCCAACAGCAGTGACTAACCTCACACATACTGTTTTAGATGAATGGACACCCCCTCCCCCCGTTCTAAGTGCTATGGCTGTATTAAAGCTCATGTATCTTCAGTTGAATCAGAAACTGTGTGCAATGAAAAATAAAAACTGGGCAGTGTCAGTATCACCTCATGAACTTCTCCATGATCTCCTCCACCCACATCTGCAGACGGATAAAACTGATGCCATAGCGCCACCACAGCCGGAACAAATCCAGCAAATACCAGTCCGTCTCCTCCAGGATGAACTCCTCACCATTAAACACCGCGGTCTTACTGGCGACGCTTTTACGATATTTTAGCCCTAACGAGAACAAGAGAAACGGAAACATCACAATCAACGTGGAGCCTAGAACCTACAGCCAACCTTCATCACACAGCGAAAAGAGCCAAGAACATGAGATATCCATCAGAACGTCAGGTCTCAAAATCCCATAAATATTCAGCTCCCTGTGGATCAAGTCAACTGTTTAATGGAATGTATTCCACTTTTGGCCATGCTGAGTGAATTGGGTTTTACTAATAAAGTTCGACAAATGTTTCATCATCATCATCATGTTATTAATATGAATTGTAAACTGAAGGGGCAGCACGGTGGCTTAGTGGTTGGCACATTCACCTCTCAGCACTAGGGATTCCCGGTTCGAATCCCCATCTGGGTGGAGTTTCCATATTCTCCCCATGTCCGCGTGGGTTTCCTCCGGGTTCTCCGGTTTCCTCCCACAGTCCAAAAACATGGATCAAGTCAATTGAGTTCTCCAAACTGCCCCATATAGAGTGTGTATGTGTGCGTGTCTGTGTGAGTGAGTGAGTGTGTGCCCAGCGATAGATTGGCATCCTATGCTGTGTGTATCTGCCCAGCGCCCAAAACGGTGTCCCCTGGATGGGCATGGGGAACCCCCCCGCGACCCTAATAAAGAAGATAATGGATGGATGGATGGATGTAAACTGAAGATGGTCAAAGCCTCAGATACAAACCCAGCTGCTTCACAAACTCCTGCATGTGTAAGTTGAGGGAATGGATGATGGAGCCACCAGACTCATAATCTTGGTTGTTGACCTTGACCGTTGCCAGGCGACCACCAACCTCGCCCTTCTCAAACACGTCTATCTGCACCTCCGGGCCGAAGTGCTGCCGCAGGAAGTGTGCAGTCGCAGTTCCACCGATCCCTGCACCGACCACCGCTTCAAACACACACCATACAATTAAACATTACCTAAAACATACCAACTGATGAGTGTGTGTGTGTGTGTGTGTGTGTGTAAACTCACAGGGCACTTTAGTGGCAATAGATGGTAGTGTTTAATCATTAGAAAAAACAGAATCCTGTTACTCTGCGATCAGCAGTCACGTTTAAAAAACAGATTAGATTGCGTGGTGGAAGATCAGATTATTAAAAATTTTGCTTTCAATAAATGCATTTCTGAATCAAACCTTGTTTTTTTTATTATAGTGTGTTTGTAAGTGTTTTATTAAAGCAATCAGACACTCGAGGTTGTGTATTATTGTGAATAAATCACATAAAGACTCATAACCCCTCTTTATGGGCTTTATTCACAATAATGCCACGCCCTCTCGAAACTTACTGCTTTAATCTACTGATTATTATAAACCAATTTGTATAAAATGGTTTATTTAACTCTTCTCTGTATCTTTATCATCCAACAAACTACCCTAACCATTGTTAAATTACCTGAATCAGTTTATCGAAGTTATTTTGGCTTAATTGAGGTTAAAGCTTATTAATTTGTACATTTTATAACAGAGGTGTCAATATTAATGTGCATAGTTCAATAGGGGCAGCACAGCGGCTTAATGGTTAGCATGTTCTCCTCTCAGCGAAGGGGATTCCCGGTTTGAATCCCAATTTGAGTTTCCATGTTCTCCCCGTGTCTGCATGGGTTACCTCCGGGTTCTCCGGTTTCTTCCCACAGTCCAAAAACATGGATTCAAGGTCAATTGAATTCTCCAAATTGCCCCATATGGAGTGTGTGTTTGTGTGTGTGAGTGAGTGTGCCCAGCGATAGATTGCCCCCTGTCCTGGGTGTATCTGCCCAGCGCCCGAAACGTTCTCCCCCCACCCCCGCTACCCTAGTAGAGGATAACGCGGAAGATAATGGATAGATGGATAGTTCAATGGGACATCGGAGTCGACTCGAATGAGTCATTCGATGCCGTTGCCTCAGATTCACTGAGACCTGACTGAAGAACCGAAGAGCCGGAGAGCATGAATGATTCATTGGTCATTGTGACCTCATCTCACCGATTTTTGAAGGCGGCGCGCCGTCCATCTGATTAAATCCTGCATCCGCCCGAGCAGCAGGGACGAGGAGAGACAGGAGGAGGACGGGGACCGTGAGGAGAGACAGGAGGAGGACGGGGACCGTGAGGAGAGACATGATGACGCGCTGGTTCCTCTCACCTCAGTCCAGCGGCGGGAAGCGCGTGAGCGTGCGCCTCAGAACTGGGCTTGCGAACGATGCGCCATCATACCGCAAATGGAGTTAGACCCAGTAACACACACACCACACACACAAAACACACACACACACAGCAGACAGCAGCAAGTTCTGTTCTCCGCAGAATCAGAACCGCACCATCGTTCCGCATAATCAGCAGAGGAACGCTGTCACGTGATTGTCGTGACGTCGCACGACGTTTGGGTCTATACTGCCTCTAGCTGCAGCAACAACAACAACAATAGAACTTGGCCCTCATTTCCTCATTGCCAGCCTGGCGCGTTTAAGAACAGTGTACACACACATCTCAGCAGGATTTAGAGAGCTTAGTGACCAATTAATAAAGATATTTCACTCAATTTATACAATTTCCACAACTTAATATTTATTTACGAGTCTGACAGTGACAGTCGTTCATCCGTTGCTGTACTAATCTTTCATCGTGCTCGCACCACGCCACCTACAGGATGATTTTGATTGGTGGATTATTTGTAGTCTGGCCGTGATACTAAAGTTTTAATGAACGTACCATGACAATACACCTGCACCACCTTGTCAGTGTGTCTGCAGTGCTGAGAATAGGCCATCACCCTAATAACACCTGCTCTGTGGGGTCCTGTTCATCAGAGAACATACCAAAGGGGACTAACAGAATGTAAAGGAACAGGTGGACTACAGAATGGAACTTTAGAACTACAAACCCCATCTGTGTGATCAGTGGAGCTTATGTAACGGAGAAATGAGCAGATGAATCTAACAGTTACTGGTTTGTCTGTCACCCAGAAATATGCTGGGTTTAAAATAAATGATTAATCGTGTGTTGTTAGAACAGTTTCGGTGTTTTTGGTATCTACGAGACACGTAGTGTTCGGGTTCCAATTCTGCTTTAGTGTAATGCGTCTTCTGTGAATTTAGGATTTAAATAAATGATCTTAATAAATTAAAGCTGCAGGTTCTTAGTTACACTGACCTCTGGGTTGTGCTGTTGATCTAGAACTTTTCTCACAACGACATCTGCTGAGACACTGTTGTAATTCAGTGATGTGGGGTTTTATAAATACTGCAATTTCAGACTGTGATACTATGACAGAATCCAGCACTGCTCTTTATTTGTGTGCAGTCTTTTCTCGATTGCTTGAAAACAGTTCTTGAGGTTATGCTTCACACAAATTCCCCTGCTTCCCGCTGCACAACTGTGTCGACCTCTTCACACAGTGAACAGCACAAAAGACACAACAGATGTTTCACATGTGCACATTTTATTTCTTGCGATACATTACATTAGAATTCATTAGACAGAATATAATTCTGTTTCAGATTATAGTGTCTAAACAATTAAGCTTTATTTTATATGAGCTGTGTTTTGAGTTCTGTGTTTTGGAGCTTGTGTGGTGCACACGGAGCAGTCCTTTACATCACTAAAGGAATCAAATGATCTGAAATAGCATTATAAATCAGACTGAAACTTTGAGCATGTTTTAGACCGGAGGGGTGTCCACATATTTTGCACCATACCGTGTGTGTATGTATGGCTGTCGCATTCTTGGGAAATATTGCCAGTCATCTTTTGTGATTTCTCCACCTTCATACATTTGTTTCAAGCAGCAAAGGTCAGTATTTATTTATACCCGCTGTTCCCGTCATCTGAGGCCTGTGACTTAAAGTCATTTGGAGCCTGACGTGTGAGACTGACTCACTTCCTCCTGTCATGTGACTGCAGAAGTGTTTACAAGGATCAGTACGTGGCCGATGTGTTGTGTTGGTGAGTATATACTGTATGAACCTGCTTCCAGGGCATGATGGGATTTGTGTAATCCATCAGAATCAGCACCGATGATTGAAACACTACAGAATGGCAGTGCATACAGACATGTACAGTCATGGCCAAAAGTTTTGAGAATGATACAAATATTAATTTTTACAAAGTCTACTGCTTCAGTTTTTATAATGGTAATTTGCATATACTCCAGAATGCTATAAAGAGTGATCAGCTTAACAGCAATTAATTGCAAAGTCAATATTTGCCTAGAAAATGAACTTTATCCCCCAAAACACATTTCAACTTCATTGCAACCCTGCAATGGACCAGCTAACATCGTTTCAGTGATTGCTCCATTAACACAGGTGTGGGTGTTGATGAGGACAGGGCTGGAGATCAATCTGTCCTGATTAAGTAAGAATGACACCACTGGACACTCTAAAAGGAGGCTGGTGCTTGGCATCATTGTTTCTCTTCTGTTAACCATGGTTATCTCTAAAGAAACACATGCAGTCATCATTGCACTGCACAAAAATGGCCTAACAGGGAAGAATATCGCAGCTAGAAAGATTGCACCTCAGTCAACAATCTATTGCATCATCAAGAACTTCAAGGAGAGAGGTTCCATTGTTGCCAAAAAGGCTCCAGGGCGCACAAGAAAGACCAGCAAGCGCCAGGACCGTCTCTTAAAAGTGTTTCAGCTGCGGGATCGGGCTACTAGCAGTGCAGAGCTTGCTCAGGAATGGCAGCAGACAGGTGTGAGTGCATCTGCGCGCACTGTGAGGCGGAGACTCTTGGAGCAAGGCCTGGTCTCAAGGAGGGCAGCAAAGAAGCCACTTTTCTCCAGAAAAAACATCAGGGACAGACTGATATTCTGCAAAAGGTACAGGGAGTGGACTGCTGAGGACTGGGGTAAAGTCATTTTCTCTGATGAATCCCCTTTCCGATTGTTTGGGACATCTGGAAAACAGCTTATTCAGAGAAGACGAGGTGAGCGCTACCTCCAGTCTTGTCTCATGTCAACTGTAAAGCATCCTGAAACCATTCATGCATGGGGTTGCTTCTCAGCCAAGGGAATCGGCTCTCTCACAGTCTTGCCTAAAAACACAGCCATGAATAAAGAATTGTACCAGAATGTCGTCCGAGAGCAACTTCTCCCAACCATCCAAGAGCAGTTTGGTGATCAACAATGCCTTTTCCAGCATGATGGGGCACCTTGCCATAAAGCAAAGGTGATAACTACATGGCTCAGGAAACAAAACATAGAGATTTTGGGTCCATGGCCTGGAAACTCCCCAGATCTTAATCCCATTGGGAACTTGTGGTCAATCATCAAGAGACGAGTGGACAAACAAAAACCTACACCTTCTGACAAAATGCAAGCATTGATTGTGCAAGAATGGACTGCTATCAGTCAGCATTTGGTCCAGAAGTTGATTGAGAGCATGCCAGGGAGAATTGCAGAGGTCCTGAAGAAGAAGGGTCATCACTGCAAATATTGACTTACTGCATTAACTCATTCTAACTGTCAATAAAAGCTTTTGTTACTCATAATTATATTTCTGTATGTGATAAAAACATATGACAAACACACATAAAAAACAGAGGGCAACAGATCATGTGAAAATATAATATTTGTGTCATTCTCAAAACTTTTGGCCATGACTGTACACACTGCATCATCCTGAGTCTTTCTACAAGCTTCTACAAAGCGACTTACAAGGTGAGCACAGGGTTAATCACAACATCCCTGGAGCAGTAAGGTTTAAGGGTCTTGCTCAAGGACCCACACTGCTAACTTCAGTGGACCTGGGATTTGAACCCCCAACCTTCAGATTGACAGCCCTAACCACTGAGCTACCGCGCCCGTGTCATGGGCATGAATCACATACATGTTTCCTGTGAAAGCAGACCAGAGTTTCAGGTGGAAACACACGCAGACACATGGAGAACATGCAAACACAGAAAGCACAGTCTCTGCTGAGAGATGGCAGCACTGACAGTTACACTTACATTTGCATTTTACATTTGGTCATTCAGCTGACGCTTTAATCCAAAGCGACTCACAAGGTGAGCACAGGGTTAATCACAACATCCCTGCAGCAGTGAGGGTTAAGGGTCTTGCTCAAGGACCCACACTGGTAACATCAGTGGACCTGGGATTTGAGCCCCCAACCTTCAGATTGACAACCCAACACTCTAACCACTGAGCTACCACTACCGCACACTCCATGCACTCCTCTGAAGGTCCTGAGTCAGCAGCTCTGATGCGCTGCAGACTTTATTATTCACATCACCTTCGAAGCAGCGACTGCAGCGCCTCAGAGCTGTCTGTCTGTAGATGATGGAAACCTGATGTTTAAATCCTCTGATCACACGTCTGTCTGTAGGAAGTGGACAGACTCACAGGAAGTCAATGAACATGACAGCTGCGAGCTCTGCTCCGTAAACAGGAGCGAAGGTCAGGCTGATAACCGGGGCAGGTACGAACCTGCAGCGACGGCTGCAACGGCCGCCGGAGCAGCGAGCTCTGCGGCGCGCCAGGACTTCCCCCGTCAGCCCACGGAGTTTACAGAGCGGAAATGGTGGATCGGCTGCTCACCGCGCTTCCGGCTGTTTCCAGCGGTTAGGGGTTTTCTCAGAGCGCGCCTCCGAGCGCATGAGCCGGGGGGGCACGAGGGGTGGGTGGGGTGGCACGAGGGGTGGGGGGGCACGAGGGGTGGGGTGGGAGGGCACGAGGGGGGGGGGCAGGAGGGGTGGGGGGGTCTTTATTTAACCAGCGCATCGAAACTTAATGCACTCTCTCTCTCTCACCCTCCCTTTAATGACGTCGTCATTCACGCGAATTAAAAAGCACGTCGATAAATCGAGCGCGTGCCCCCTGCACCGCGCGCACGCACGCACGCGGGAAATTCCACTTGCGCGCGTGAACGACATGCAAATTGCGCGCGCGCACGCACGCGGCCCTGCTATTATAGAGCCGAGGCGGCGGCGGCGGCGGCGGCTGTGAGGGGGAGGGGGGCCCGGGGCCCGGCGTCACCACCGCCGGCATAAGCGCTCCTGATCCCGCGCCGCGCCGAGCCCGACATGAGTCACCCACCGGAGCGCAGGAGAGGCGAAGAGATGCGGTCGGCGCTCTGAAAGTAAGTGCAGGAACTACAGACAGACCTTCAGCGCATCCCTCACTCACAGACACGGGGTTCGATCCCGCTGCGCGCTGTCCTCTCCATTCCAGATACACTCCATTCTTTAGTTATTCTGTTAAATGTTTCACTCTAAATTATTTAGTTAATAACAACTTTATTTCATTCTTGTTGGTTTGCAAGATAACACACTTAAATGAAAATGAAAATGGACTTTTAATTCAGACTTTTAAAGGTCCTTTAAAATAAGTGGTTTATTTTTACAGCCCCTTTCCAACAACAGCTACAACGAGCTTTGCAACAGACAAAATACAGAACAAATTAAGCTATTCATCCAGTTAAGCGGTCAAGTTTTTATTCTTATAAATTCTTTGTATTTTATTTATATCAGTTTTTATAACTCTGTCCACATTTTCTTTGGCTAATCATTTAAAACAGGACCCCTGTTACAGCTTCCTAACATTTCAGCTTACAAAATTACAAAAACACATTTTTAAAATGATCAACACCTGACATACACATTCAAACATACTTAATGTATTCATTAATTATCTTAACATTAATTATCTTAACCAACTATAATTTATTACAAATTATTAAAACTCGATACTATATTTAGATCAAAATCGACTTCATTTAATTAATTTTGGTAATTAAATCTAACAACAATTTAAAACAATATTTACAAAATATATACATGTTATTTATTTATATATATATATATATATATATATATATATATATATATATATATATATATATATATGAATAATGTAATATAAATTTGTAATAGTAGTTTAATGATTGTTTCATTAGAACTACATGACAAGATGTTTGTTGCCATAAGAATAAATGAAACCTTTTAATAATTATGAGGCATTTTTCTTTAGTTCACGTTGTTTGTTTTGTGGATGGTGGATCCACAGTTGTATATATGATTTAGAGAGTGATGTAAATGTTCCTAAATACATTTAGATTTATAATTTGTCTTAATACAGATGTATGTAATAGAGTTATTAAAACATTACAGTCCAAATCTTATTTAAAATGATAATAAATTAACTTTAAATATTAGATTAAAATTAAATACCATAAGCTCGATTGCTTTAGTCTTCTTTTCAAATTCATGTCTAAATTTTGTTTTTGAAAAACATGAGGTTTTATACCTTCCATGACTGCAGATTCTTGACATTCAGTCAGAATTTACCATCAACCTCCTTAAAAAAACAGATTTGAATATAATATAACACAATAAAACATTTAAACAAGATTAATTATTATTATGCAAATAGAAAGTTAATATGCTTTAAACAAATCTTCACCACCGTTAAGACAGCAAAAAGATCAATTAGATCATCATTATTATTCTTATTATTCTTATTAAAGGTGTGTCTTTCTTCATTTTGTAATCACAGTCTGTGCTCATAGGTTTTCAGTTTGTTTCCTGTCAGAGTGCTTCAGGGTTAAATCAGCTGTTAGATGAACCTTTTAAGACTAAATTAAATCATATTGTACCATCTCAATAAATAATATCAATATCAATAAAATTTAAAGAATATAAAAAAAAAAGCTAAAGGTTTTTAAATCTCTTGAACGTTAAACAGACATGAATGAGAAGTCATCACTCTGAAGTCATCACTCTGACCGTTATAATCTGACTATAATCTACTCTGTAAATGTAGCACTTGAATCAGGGTGTTTCCTGCTCTGCTACACCACACGGTTCGAGACAGAACACTGACGTGCAGATGAGACGTTTGCTTGTATTGGTTTGTGATCAGCATTGTCTCTTTTCTCACTTTTTTTTTTTAAATACGAGGCCGGTCTGCACTGCGGGTTTCCTCTGTCATTCTGTTGTTTGTAGCAGTCTGTTGTAGCTCGCAGTGGTACCGTTATTCATGTACACATCTATACCTCATTGTTTCTACTGTTAGTGCATCAGCTTCACTGATCATAAACAAACTGTTCTACAGTTGACACTGTGTTAGTGTGTTCTGTGCTGGTATGAGTGAAAATAATTCACCAATAAAACACCTCCCTCCACCATCATCCTGTCTGCTCATCCTGTGATCACTGATGGAGGATTAGGGGATGAAGAACACCTGCACCACCATGTCAATGTCACTGCAGTACTGAGAATCATCCACCACCCTAATAACACCTGCTCTGTGGGGTCCTGATCATCAGAGAACATACCAAAGGGGACTAACAGAGTGAACTTTAGAACTACTGACCCCATCTGTATGGGAGGTGGAGCTGATGTCATGTACTGTAAGAAGAGAAACAGGAAGGAGAACCTAATAAAGTGGCCAGTGAGTATAAAACAACTTACTGTAACCATGCAGCATTAACTGCAGAGGAGGGTACGGAAGCCCTTGAGGGTAAATTCTGTGTGGGAATGTACATTCAGGAAGTGTAAGGTAAACATCATTCTGTTACAAATGAGGAACAAGGAACTAAAGAGAAATTCCCAAACTCAGACTGATGAACCATCATGTGCTCTTACACTGACGCCCACCCAACCCGCGACTGAAACCTGGATCTTTTTATTTCCTGCAGGATCCCGCTGTGTTCTGAGAGCGGTCCGCCCGAGAGAGAACTGAGAACTGACGTCCTGGCTTTGAGAACTGAATTCCAAGGGTGTTCACGTTTAACTCAGCCCACGGAATTCAGTTCTTAAGTTTGGATGCTTCTGTTTTCATCTGCACTGCGAGGAGGAGGCATCACAGACGCGGAGAACGAGTTTAATACACTGACTGCACATCTGAACACATTCCAGATCAGATCACGCAACTCAGCTAAATAACATCTACTGGATGATGTCATAACACAGGATTAAAGGACGTTCTAATAAATCACGGTCAGGGTTCGACCTAAATCAATCCGTGGACCCCTCGCTCCAAAAAACAGGTAAAAACAGCAGTGTGCTTACGAACCTTAAGTCTGGGAGAGTCCAGAGTCCAGTACGAGGGTTTTTTAATGCAGGAAACACTGAAACAAACGAATGAACGAGAACACACACACATACATTCTCTCACACACACACACACTCACACATTCACTCACACACACACTCTCACACATTCATTCACTCACTCACTCACTCACTCACACACACTCACTCACTCACTCTCTCTCTCACTCACTCACACACACACAGGTTTGAATAGGTGAGGGGAGACCATGTGATCAAAACACACAGGTTAAGTTAATCAGAGACAACAGCCAATAAACAAGCACTAATTAACCAATTAACTGAGAACCAACCTGAGAGCCAGACCAGACGAGGTGATTCCTGCACCTCTGATAAGTCCATCCATCCATTATCTTTCCCTTTATCCTCTATCAGGGTCGCGGGAGGGTTCCCCATGCCCAACCAGGGGAGAACGTTTCGGGCGCTGGGCAGATACACCCAGGACAGGGGCGCAATCTATCTCTGGGCGCACACACACACACACACACACACTCTTTATGGGGCAATTTGGAGAACTCAATTGACCTTGATCCATGTTTTTGGACTGTGGGAGGAAACCGGATGAAACCCACGTGGACACGGGGAGGACATGGAAACTCCACCCAGATTGGGATTCGAACCTGGAATCCCTAGCGCTGAGAGGAGAACATGCTAAACAATAAGCCACCATGCCGCCCTCTCTGATTAGTGTTATGTCAAAATACTGAGAGCCTTTTTTTTCTCTAATTTTAAAATTTACACTCGAGTGGCACAGTTTAATGGACGGGCACACACTGGCAACTTCACTAAACACCCACCAGCTCCACCCATCCCACCCACAGAGTCAGAGTACTTTATTCATTCCCGTTTTTACAGATGCTCCGTGTGTCGTGTTTTTATATGCAAAAGTAGAATAAAAAATAAAAGGAAATAATAAAAAGTATGATCTACGACTATGATGAGTTTGTATGAGTGATACAGGTCACACGTGATAACAAACACACTTCATTTACTTTTGACAATCTTGCTTTTTGAACTCTTTTGAGTGAATTGAAGGCATTTTAAGATGCTGATCATTAAAATCTACTCAAACTTTTCCATCCCGTGTCTTATATTTAAATGATTCATTAGTGAATCGTAAGTGAGTCATATAATTCTTAAAAGAACCTTCTATATGGTGACCTGATGAAGTGTGATGATGTCCATGTGGATCTGGTGGTCCTGCTGTTGGGGCAGCTTTCTCCATCAGGGAGGTGTTGTGTGCTTCCACCTCTTCAGCCCTTGGTTTAGGTTTATGGAGGGTGAGCTGTCTGCAGGTGGACGGTGGGTTTAATTTAGTGGAACAGAGTTGAGTATGAATATAAACCTGGACCCGGTGTGAACCCACTGACCCTGTATAATCTCATTAAACCTGCTCAGTGCACCCGGGTCTCAGTGTGTGGGGCCGCAGCTCGTGTCACAGGGTGGGTGAATAATTGCCCCGCTGTAACCTACCTCTCGTCCGCGGTCTGCTTCAGCGCGGACGGCTCTGCGGCTCCTCCGCCCTGCCCCCGCGGCCGTGCCGGCTCTTCACAGGCGTCCCTCCCTCCGTGTCCGTGTTCGGGGATGCGCGGTCACTGAGAAGATGAAATGCTTCTCCCGCTACCTGCCCTACATCTTCCGCCCTCCGAGCAGCATCCTGTCCTCCAGCTGCCACACCGAAGGTAAGAGAGGGTTTTCATTTCTCTAAACTGCGGCTTAAAGGGCTGGAGCTCTGCTGCTGGAGCTCTGCTGCTGGGGGAGCTCTGCTGCTGCTGGAGCGCTGCTGCTGGCGGCACCACCGGGAGGATCAGAAACATCCCAGAGAGCAGAGTGATGCCGCTGCAGCGCCATCCATTCTCTGCAACTCATCATCTCAGATCTGTGCTCCTAACTGTCCTTTCATTTCATTACAAAATAAAGGTCAAGATGGAGAGCCCATAAAGTTCAGTCATGATAAGTCTAACTGATAAAATGAGAGAATTGAAGAGGTGAATCTAATAAATATGATGTTTTTTATTTAAACTATAATATAGTTATATAGTGTTATATAGTGTTCATGGATATTTCAGTCAGGATTCCAGCTCTGCTGCGGTTTGTTTTGAGGGTTAACCCCGTGTTACAGAGCTGTTTATAACTGACTCCTATTTCTGGGACTCCACACTGATTCAGTTAATGTGTCATCCTTCAGTTGACCTGCTGTGAACCATGATGCAACAGCATCCAGTTCATCCCTTCATCAGGATTCAGTAAATAAGGAGATCAGTCTAATCGGAACTTCAACAAGGTGTAAACAACATGTAAAGTATGTGGACATCTGATCACCATCAGATTATTGATATTTAGATCAGAGGATGATGCGGGATGTCTCTCACTCTGAAAAAAACATTTGTGAGACTGTTTGTCTTAAAGTTTTGCTTGATCTTTAAAACTGTTCTGCTGATCTGATGTTCTGTTAAAGAAAAGCACATGATCGCTGAGGGAAATGGCTCCTCCGGTTAATATGCCTGGTTTTTTTTTTTGTCTGCTCTTCTCTGCTGGCCGCAGCATCAGCATCGATCGGCTTTAAAAGGTTTCATCATTGAGCTACAGTGTCTTTGTTTTGTCTCTGGTATCATGTCTGGGATCTGCTGAGGATAAAGTAGAGGGTGTGTCACTCTCTCTGAGGCCTGAATAGAACACCGTAGATGAATATACGTATGGATCTCTGTACCAGAAGCAGATAACGGTAATGGAGGAGCATGTGAGGCGAGATGTTAAGATGTTCTTTATTCATTTTCTTATCTTTTTATTCAGGAGGCATATTGGCACCTATCCCAGCACTTACAGGGCTAAAGGTAGAGAAAACCCCTGGTACCATTAGATCAGACAGAGCAGTGCTGCTGGAGTTTAAACTCTGTACCCACTCACTGTACAGTGGGTTACACTCCTCCACATTACTGCTCCACCTTGTGGATGTAGAATCTACTAAAGAGGGTTAACGTCCACTTAAATAAGAGTTATTCTACACTTAAAGCTGCATTTATTAATGAATGATTTGATGAAAATCAGTTCTGTGAATAAAAACTGTAATGTCCTGATAACCATCCAAAATTTATTTCAAATACATTTTAAAACACAAAATACCACGTGCAAAGGCGGCACGTTGGCTTAGTTGTTTAGCATGTTCTCCTCTCAGCGCTAGGGATTCCCGGTTCAAATCCCCATCTGGGTGCAGTTTCCATGTTCTCACCGTGTCCTCGTGTGTTTCCTCTGGGTTTTCCGGTTTCCTCCCACAGTCCAAAAACATGGATCAAGTCTCCAAATTGCCCCATATAGAGTGTGTTTGAGTGAGTGAGTGTGTGTCCAGCGATAGATTGGTGTCCTGTCCTGGGTGTATCTGCCCAGCGCCCAAAACATTCTCCCCTAGATGGACATGGGGAACCCCCCCCCCCCCCCCCCTAATATAGGATAAAGCAGAAGATGATGGATGAATTGGATAAATTCTAATTGCTAGATTCCTCAGTTTGTCCAGCAGAGGGCACTGCAGAGCAAAATAGTGTATTTTCTAAAGCTGAACCTCGAGCGGTAACCTGAGTGACAATGCAGGAAAATAAGATCTGACATGAGGATCGATGACAGAGATGAAGTTCCCAACAACAGAGACAACAGAGCGCCCCCTGCTGTCAGCATTACAGATTTAACATTTTACAGATTTCTGATTTCAGAATGCAGAACAGCGAGGAGCAGACTGTAATCACTTTGTCCTCAGTGCTGATTTATTAATCTTATAGACTACAACAATGTCCAACGAGCTGGACATGTATATATATACACACACACAGGGCTGAGCTCATCACAGCGCAGGAGGCAGAGAACACCTCACTCTGGTGATCTAATCTCAGCTTTCCTTCATAGTTCAGTGGCTCAGATCGGACGCACACCCATGGACATGTTTACATAATCAGTATCTGATGTGAGGCGCAGTGACGCCGCAGACAACCTCATTATATCTGCTCTAAAGAGGATTGTGGGACGGTAAAGCTGATCAGCCACCGGGTCCTGCAGAGATAACTTGGACAAAAGTATACAGACTCGTCCACATTAGACCTACAGGAGCATCTCATTCTAATTTAGTTTCTGATTCTAACTGCTGCTGAGGAGACGATGTATGATGATCTGATAATGTTTTTAAGAAGAGAAGAGCATTGTAAGCTCAGACACTAATGTTGGATGAGAGGACCTGGTTTAGAATCGCAGTTCTAGTTCATCTCAAAGATGTTGGATGAGGTTGAGGTCATGGTCTCTGTCAGTCAGGTTCTCCACAACAAACTCCTTATTGACATTGATTTGTGCACAGAGCTCATGCTGGAACAAACAAGCCTTTCCACAAAGCTGAAAACCTATTGCCCTAAATTCATACTAACTTGTTTAATTTGATTTCCCTGTGATGATATGACTAAATTCACCGCATATGAGGTCTATCCCGGCACTTTTATCTATATAGTGTGTATGATTTTAATTTCAGACATTAGTGTGTTATTGGGTGGCTTAGTGGTTTAGCATGTTCTCCTCTCAGCACTAAGGATTCCCGGTTCGAATCCCCATCTGGGTGGAGTTTGCATGTTCTCTTCCCGTGTCCGCGTGAGTTTCCTCTGGGTTCTCTGGTTTCCTCCCACAGTTCAAAAACATGGATCAAGGTCAAATGAGTTCTCCAAATTGCCCCATATAGAGTGTGTTTGTGTGTGAGTGAGTGTGTGTCCAGTGATAGATATGCGTCCTGTCCTGGATGTATCTGCCCAGCGCCCGAAACGTTCTCCCCTGGATGGGCATGGAGAACCCCCCCATGACCCTAATAGAGGATAAAGCGGAAGATAATGGATGGATGGATGGATGTTTAGTGTGTTATTAAAGTCAGGGCTCCTGGTTAAGACGCTGGGACACTTTCTATAAATAAAAAAAACAGACTGATGTAAACAACTCGCTGTTATTTAACAAATTAAACCAGGTTTATTAATAGTTTAGTGTAAATTGGACTTGGACACCTTCACACACACAAGAACCGACACGCGGATTAATGGGCGGAGTCTATATCCCTCAAATCCCGTTAGTGACGCAGCGCATCTTTCTCTCTCAGTCTCTCTCTCTCTCTCTCTCTCTCTCTCTCTCTCTCTCTCTCTCAGTCTCTCTCTCTCTCTGTCTCTCTCTCTGTTTCTCTCTCTCTCTCTCTCTCTCTCTCTCTCTCTCTCTCTCTCTCAGTCTCTCTCTCTCTCTCAGTCTCTCTCTCTCTCTCTCTCTCTCTCTCTCAGTCTCTCTCTCATCTTGTTCGTTTAAAACGCTGACTGGGTGATAAATCAGGAGCCGCTGGACTTTCCTCCGTCGTGCGGTCCTCAGTCTCGGTTCGGCTTGGCTCGGTTCGGCTCGGTTCGGTTCGGCGCAGACACGCCCCGGAGTTGTCGGGTTCGCGGCTCCGCGTCTGATCGGAGGTGGAGCGGATGATGGAGGGCGGCTGACTAATGGATGAGGATCCGGAGACCCGCGGCGGCGGCGGCGGCGGCGGCGGCTTCCTGCGCGACCACAGCTATGCGACCGAAGGTAGGTGACGGGCCCGGTGCCATGCCCGGACACCCAGCCGCCGGCGCGCACACGTGAGAGCGCATCCGCCCGCAGCGTGGCCGCGCACCCGGAGCCCCGGAGCCGCCGCCGGGTTCAGAAAGTTCGAGAGTTTAATGAAGAGCCGACGAAGTAACGCGGCATCGTGTGTTAGAGACGTGATCGGCGTGTGATTCAGGTCGTTAGGGTTCTGCAACCTGCGCATGCCCACACTGCACTGGTACAGGACAGACCGCAATATATATATAGTGTTTATCAATGAAGTTGTTGTAGGTGTGTATCTGATCCACTGCTACCAGTGCACACACACACACACACACACACCAATACACACACACCTGCACCACCAGGTCAGTGTGTCTGCAGCATTGAGACTCCACCACCCTAATAACACCTGCTCTGTGAGGTCCTGATCATTAGAGAACATACCAAAGAGATCTACCAGAGTATATAGAGGAACAGGTGGACTACAAAATGAACTGTAGAACTACAAACCCCATCTGTATGATCAGAGGAGATAAGATAAAAGAGAAATAGAGGAGACATAAGGAGGTGTATCTAATAAAGTGGCCAGGGCAGTATGTGGGTCATTATTACCTCTGACTGACCCAGAGACAAAGCCTCTCCCTCCTGCGGATTACAGTCCAGCATACGTAATCCTCTGTGGATCAAGTAAATAATGCATCATCTCCACTCTGCTCCATCACACTGACCCTCATCATCTGTCAGATCAAAGGGACGCTCCAGCTCGTCTGTGGTGCTGAAGAACATCACGTCTGTGATTTAATTACAGGAGAAGCGTGGAACACAGAGTGATGATGTTAGAGTTTCATCACATCAGCCTGAAGCTTCTCACAATTAAATAATAAAGAGAAATAAAACAGACTGTATGATGTAACGAGGTTCAGGTTACCTCCACAGAACACCTACAGCAGTTTGAGGAACATTCCCAAATGTTTATGTTCCACTCTCATGAGTGTGTCTGTAGGAATGTTGGTTCATTCATCCAGAAGAACATCTGTGATGATGAGCGGGTCAGTCCCATGGAGCAGTGATGAGATCAGAGTGAACTAAAGCTTGGGTCTTGTTGGGTTCCTGATAGCGTTGGGGCCACAGTGAGGAGCTTCAGGACTTTGGTGAATAAACAATGGCTTATACATTTTTAATGTTTTTAAAGGGTTTTAATGCGTTAAACGGCCCTGCAGTAAAACGCTCAGTCAGCATCTCTGTGAGTGACTGAGGCGACCAGTCTAGAGCTGATCACATGACCCGAACACGCCAATGAAACACCAGCATCTATGGAACCAGAATAGAGATTCAGTCCAACATGATGAAAGTCAACCAGCCCGCTCCTCACACACGTTCTAAAGGATGTGGAACCTTCAGTCAATCCCACAATTAAGATGCTGTCTGTAAGTTTGTCCTGTCCACTCATCCAGAACATCCGACTCTCAGGACCTGGCTCACAATCTCAGTTCTAGTTCATCTCAAAGCTGATGGATGGGGTTGAGGTCAGGACCGAGTGGTTCTTACACTCCAAACTCATCCAGTCACACTGGAACCCAAAAGGGGCCTTCCTCAAATTGTTCCCACAAATCATATTGTATAAGATACAGGTTGATATTGTTTATTTTTTATGTCGTGCTGATGGTGCAGCAGGGGGCGTGTCTGGATGAAGGTGGAAAATCAAAACACTGGCTTTATTTTAAAGAATAAACCTTGTGAGGACCGGTGTGTCAGGCAGCAGTAAACTTTAATAAAGTTCAGATCATATTTATTTATTAATAACTGTTGAGTCTGACTTCAGATCAGTTAGTGAGCGGCTTTCCTCTCTGATCCTTAGCCTGGTAAACGGAACGTGTTGGGTATAAAACATGTGAAAGCAGGTGAAAGCTCAAACGCAGGTGGAGAACATGTGATGTGACGGCTACACTTTGCTGAAAGCTCTGATGGGATTAAGTTATCTTTGGAGATGCTAAACCTCGTCGTGAGCGGGAGCTTAAAATAAAGCCTGCTCTTTGGGGAAGCGTCAGAGTTCAAAGTGAAGGGACCTGAGCGTGAGGATACAGAGGATGTAGAGAACCCATAACCGGGACTTGACTGACCTACAAACAGACTTAACCTAGTTTACCTTCCTCTTCCTCTTCATCGACTGGGAATGTTGGCATTGTGATGAAAACGGGGCGCGGGTTCGATTCCCTGATGTGCTGTGAGTAATGACGGGCTCTGATTGGTATACACCGTATGGGTGAACGAGGTTCTTTGTCTGCCTCCACTCGGGGTAAATCCCAGTGGAGTCAGTCTGTGTTTACAGGTCGGCCTGCAGACTGGGGACGGGCTTCTTTAATTAATATGCTAATTAAGAATCAATTAAAGAGCTTTCATTCCCTAATGCCGTTATTCTTTAACATACACAAATAATATTCTGTTATTTTAATATATACATATAAACTGCATCGCACGTTCTAACAATCTAATAACTGAACTGTTATTAATTTATTTAAAACATATTTAAAGTTAACTTAGAAAATGAAAAATAAAAGATTTATTCATTTTCATTCATTATCTTCCGCTTTATCCTCTATTAGGGTCGCTGTGGGGTTCCCCATGCCCATCCAGGGGAGAACGTCTTGGGCGCTGGGCAGATACACCCAGGACAGGGACTCACACAGACATACTCTATATGGGGCAATTTGGAGAACTCAATTAACTTGATCCATGTTTTTGGACTGTGGGAGGAAACCGGAGAACCCGGAGGAAACCCACGCAGGCACGGGGAGAACATGGAAACTCCACCCAGATGGGGATTCGAACCGGGAATCCCTAGCACTGAGAGGAGAACATGGTAAACCACTAAGCCACCGTGCCTCCCTAAAAGATTTAAACTTTAAATTTAAATTAATTTTATTGTTAAATAGAAACCCAAAAACTATACACCTCCATCAGTTCCACACTGAGAGTCTGATTTACTACATGTAAAGGGTCGGGGGGTGTGTGTGTGTGTGTGTGTGTGTGTGTGTGCGATCTCTCGATAGTTTACGTTTTCAATTCTGTGTTCTCTTGAGGTTTTGATTCATACGATGAATCTTTTTATTTCGTCTGATTGGCTGCTGCCCTCCACCCACCTGACACCATCTCCATCTATTTTAATCATGAATATTTCTGCTGATGGTGAACATCCAATCTGAGTCTCAATCTGCTGTTCCATCAGAGAGTAGAACGTCTGCAGGGAACCGTGGAACTTCAATCTCTGCAGCTCACATGAAATAATAAAGGATTGAGCCAGGGTACCCCCCCCCCCCGGGGGACCCCCCCCCCTTTACTTATTTATTGTCTCAGTGAACCTCAGTACGATGTATTTCTTGGTTTCCTTTGATTTATGTTCTAAAGTTCTAGAGTCAGGTGATTAAGACATTATTATAAAATAAGAACGAGGAGCAAAAAGCCCAGGAACCATCCATCACCTCCATCTGAGAACAGAGAGCTTCTGTGTTTATTTCATGTTGTTTGATATGATTAAATATTTTGGTAACCAGTAAAGACTCCAGAACAGATCACATGACTCGACCCCTCTGAGAATACAGAATCTGACAGGGGGCGGACCGGTGGCTTGGTTGGCATGTTCTCCTCTGTAGTCAGTCTGTTTTATAAGCAGTTCCACCTGAGACCTCAGCAGTGGTCCTCGTCCCCCCACCCCCCAGACTCTTCTGAGGATGGAATGGTCATCACTTGATGTCTGCTGGTTCTAAAGCACTAAGGAACATAGACCAGTTCTATAAAGTATCCCCTTATATAAGGTTAATAGTGTGTAATGAAACGAGTTCTGGTTCTGGTTCTGGAGGACGCTTTACGATGAGGAAACCTGCTGTGAGGACGGTGTCGGGCCTGTCGTCTGTAGTGCAGAATGAGTTGTCATGGCAACCGCGCTCTTACATTCTTCCCATCGATAAGCACATGGAGGTGTGTACAAAACAACAGTCAGGTTCATCTGCTCTCTCGCTCACTCTCTCTCTCTCAACTCTTAAATAAAGGTGTGTGTAGACGCTCGCTCTGCATGTTCCTCTTAAAGATGCTGTTCTGTACTCGGTGGGTGGGTGTGGGGAGTGAGTGAGGGAACTCTGCATTGTGGTGGAGGGAGGAACTGTGTGTCCTGAGGTCTGAGTAACAGATGCTCCATCAGGAGAACCGGGACAAACGCATCAGAGGAACCAGAAAGGACGCTCTGTAAATCAACTCTGCACCGACATCAGACTGGAGATCAGTGATGGGATAGGCTGTGTGTTTTTGCTCTTCTGTATCCCGGTCCTGATCATCAGAGAACATACCAAAGGGCACTAACAGAGTGTAGGGAAACAGATGGTCTACAGAATGATACTGCAGAACTAGAACATCTGTCTGCTCAGAGGAGCTGAGATAATGACCTGTGTGTCTCAGAGTTCTCTCCGTTGGTAACGATGTGTTCAAGCTGCTCGGTTCTGATGTCTCGACTTCGGCGTTAAGTTAAACAGATGAATGGAACTCTGTAATAACTCGTCATCATGTCTGTTTGTGCAGCTGACATCATATCAACGGTCGAATTCAACTCCACGGGGGAGCTGCTGGCCACGGGGGACAAAGGAGGACGCGTGGTGGTGTTCCAGAGGGAGCAGGAGGTGAGCGAGTGCACGGCCACGCCCTCTGATAATGGAGTTATATCTCCATCCTTCACATTATTAATGTTACCATGTTAACAATAAATCACCCTGCTGACATCAGTGTGCTGATCGAACCCGAGCTCCTACCACTGCAAAGAACACCCATAATACCTCAGAGCCCCGCCCACAAACACACACAGAACTCAGAGCTCCGCCCACAAACACACACAGAACTCATAGCCCCGCCCACAAACACACACAGACCTCAGAGCCCCACCCACAAACACACACAGACCTCAGAGCCCCACCCACAAACACACACCTGACCTCATAGCCCCACCCACAAACACACACAGACCTCATAGCCCCACCCACAAACACACACAGACCTCAGAGCCCTGCCCACAAACACACACAGACCTCAGGGCCCCGCCCACAAACACACACAGACCTCAGGGCCCCGCCCACAAACACACACAGACCTCAGGGCCCCGCCCACAAACACACACCTGACCTCAGAGCCCCGCCCACAAACACACCTGACCTCAGAGCCCCACCCACAAAAACACATCTGGCCTCAGAGCCCCACCCACAAACACACACAGACCTCAGAGCCCCACCCACAAACACACACAGACAAACACAAACAGAGAGCATAATCAGTCTTTAATTCATTCATTCATTGTCTTCAGCTTTATCCTATATCAGGGCCGCTGGGGTGGGGTTCCCAATGCCCATCCAGGGGAGAACGTTTCATGCGCTGGCAGATACACCCAGGACAGAGGGCAATCTATCGCTGAACACACACTCACTCACACACACACACACACTATATTGGGCAATTTGGAGAATTCAATTGACTTGATTCATGTTTTTGGACTGTGGGAGGAAACCGGAGAACCCGGAGGACACGGGGAGAACATGGAAACTCCACCCAGATTGGGACTCGAACCGGGAATCCCTAGTGCTGAGAGGAGAACATGCTAATAGGGGTGTCTTCAACTAAGGATTTTCATAGTCGAATCTGATTCGTCAGATTTTTCCCAAATTTCACCACAAGATGGCGCTATAAGCGTGGTTTTTTTTTATATTTTGTTATATATTTTATATTGTTAAAGCGCACACATCATTTTAAAAAAATATTAACAGAAATTAGGATGATTCTATTTGACAAAAGGCTATATATATATATAACGAAAACAAAGACATTTCATGTAAAAACTAATGCTTAGCAGCAGCCATGGGCACCCCCATGTGGTCAAATTGGTACATTCGACTATGAGGTTCATAGTCGACTACGGTTCTCCGAATCGAATCGTCGAATCAGCGAATATTGCAGCTCACCCCTACATGCTAAACCACTGTGTAAATTCAGACGTTCTTAAACCTTTCAGCAGAGCAGACAGCGTCCACACCGCCGGGGCGAGTACAACGTTTACAGCACCTTTCAGAGCCACGAACCCGAGTTCGATTATCTGAAGAGCCTGGAAATCGAAGAGAAGATCAACAAGATCCGCTGGCTGCCTCAGAACGCCGCCTACTTCCTGCTCTCCACCAACGGCAAGCCACTTTTATTAATCCATTCATAACAAAGAACATTCAGACAACTCGCTTAATCAGCCTGACCACAAGGAGGCGCTCAGAGGCATCGCAGGGCCCATAGAGAGGCAGAGACTCAGGTCCAAATGTAACCAACAAACACTAATTAAACTAAACAAGAATTAAGGTCCAAACAGGACTCACCAGAGTCAGCACGGCCGTGGGACTGACCACCAACCCATGATCCTTCACCTGAGAACCTCCACGTGAGAACCTCCACCTGAGAACCTCCACCTTTCAATAAAGACTGCAGGAGAGATAACGAGCTGAGGCCTCACAGCTGAGGGTCGTTAGAAGGTCCAACAGAAAGAGGGGTCCTAAAGAGAGACATGTTCAGGTCCTCCTGACAGTCTGCAGGTCTGCTGCCCTCCACTCAAAGCTGAGGTTTGGAACTCAGATGAACAGCCCCCCCCCCTTCCCCGCAGCTGGAGGGCAGAGGCCTTAATGGGGTTAATTGTTGTTGATCAGGTTAATTTCTGTTCCCAGAATGCATCATCAGAGCTCCTCCGTGCACCTGGTTCTGACTCCGTGGTTCTTCTCTTTCAGATAAAACGGTGAAATTGTGGAAAATCAGCGAACGAGACAAAAGACCAGAGGGTTACAATCTGAAGGACGAGGACGGACGGATCCGGGACCCCACCACCATCACGGCCCTGCGGGTACGGACCTCTGTGACACTTCTCATCACCTCTAGGGCAAGAACATGGGGAAGTTCTGGTGGTGTCCACATCTCAGGAGCTCAGGTTCTAACCCTGAGCTTCAGATTAAAGGGTTTAATGACTTTCCTTTTTAAAAATCCTCCCTTTAATGATGATGATGATGACTGATCTTCTACATGAGCCCCCCCTGCAGGACGCTACCTCCGCTCCACCCCCCCCCCCCCTCCCCTTATCCGTGTGTTATGAGGAGACTCTGTAATGACACTGCAGATGTATCTCTCCCTCTCTGTGGATTGATGATGATGATGATGATGATGATGATGATGGGGGGGGGGGTGTTGTGCTGAGGCAGGTCACTATCATGGGGGGGTGGTTTGGGGTTGACAGACTGTTCAGTTTAAATAGAATATATTACACACTGGGGCGGCACGGTGGCTTAGTGGTTTAGCACGTTCGCCTCTCAGCACTAGGGATTCCCGGTTCGAATCCCCATCTGGGTGGAGTTTCCATGTTCTCACCGTGTCCGCGTGGGTTTCCTCCGGGTTCTCCGGTTTCCTCCCACAGTCCAAAAACATGGATCAAGTTCATTGAGTTCTCTAAATTGCCCCATATAGAGTGTGTTTGAGTGTGTACCCAGCGATTGGCACCCTGTCCTGGGTCTATCTGCCCAGTGCCCGAGACGTTCTCCCCTGGATGGGCATGGAGAACCCCACCGCGACCCTAATAGAGGATAAAGCGGGAGATAATGAATGAATGGATATTACACACTGGTCCTACCCAGTCACTGTCTCCAATTAACTCTGACTCCATCTAAATGGATGCTGGTATTAACCTCCACCTTCCTCCATCACTGCGGAAGGAATATTTTGTAATATATTTCTTTAATCCTATGGAACTGAAGGATGGATGATTATTTATCTATCAGCTTCTGCAGAACCTCATCATTACTTTCATTCTTTAATAGTCCTGTAATCATCTGTTCCACCAGGGGGCGACAAACCGCACAGTCTGAGACAAGGAGACTGAATTACAATGAAGCTCCACCTAATTACAATTTCTCACTCAACTCCATCCTGTTAGTCTGTAGGATCACCACACACACACACATTAGCATTTAGATCTTGTGTTTCAAGGTAATCGTGTGAATGTGAGGTGTGTGTTATTTTTGTCATGATTTCTTTCCTGACATGGTGGCTTAGTGGTTAGCATGTTCTCCTCTCAGCACTAGGGATTCCCGGTTCGAATCCCCATCTGGGTGGAGTTTCCATGTTCTCCCCGTGTCAGCGTGGGTTTCCTCCGGTTTCCTCCCACAGTCCAAAAACATGGATCAAGTCAATTGAATTCTCCAAATTGCCCCATATAGAGTGTGTTTGTGTGAGTGAGTGTGTGCCCAGCGATGGGTTGATGCATCTGCCCAGCGCCCGAGACGTTCTCCCCTGGATGGGCATGGGGAACCATCCCGCAACCCTAATAGAGGATAAAGCGGAAGATAATGAATAAATGAATGAAAAGGATTTCTTTCCTCTGTTCCGTGTGGAAGGTTCCGGTGCTGCAGCCCTCAGACCTGATGGTGGAGGCCACGCCGCGCCGCGTTTTCTCCAACGCACACACCTACCACATCAACTCCATCTCCGTAAACAGCGACTACGAGACATACATGTCCACAGACGACCTGAGGATCAACCTGTGGAACCTGGAGATCACCAATAAAAGCTTCAGTATCCTTTAAATCCAGAGCCTGAGGACTAACGGAGTCTGTCCAAGAACGGATTGAGAACAAACTGTAGCAGCACTACAAACCCTCTGTATGAGGTGGAGATGATCTCATCTCCGGGGAGTTTATAATGAAAATAATGAAATAATGAGTTTATAATGAAACGTTGATTTCATGTCAGGTCTTTCCATCCAGCGTTTCAGGCCAACTCCACCCATCCACTCCACCCATCCACTCCACCCATCCTCCACCCATCCTCCACCGTCCTCATTCCATTTGTTTCTTGATGAAGACGATGCTGCAGCAGTCCGCTCCTGTGTCTGTCCATGACCTCATGACCTTTAACCCCAGTCACGCAGTCTCCATCATAAACACAGTGGTCTGCACACTACAGGTTATTAATCAGTGCTGCAGTCATAATGGAAGACTGGGGGTGGGGCGGGGCGGGGCAGGGTGGAGGGGGGTGGGGGTTACAGACGCCTCCATCAGCAGAGCTGCTTCATCAGTATTCACATGCAGGCAGTGAGGACGCGATCCGACGGAGAACCCGTCACAGCTGATCCTGTTCACCTGAACACCTCCAGGAACCTGGAGAACATGAGCTGTAATGTCAGAAGAGGTTCTCCTCATGGTTCAGGGTTCTGTTTAGAGCAGTGATTCTCAATTATTTTCTGTTAAGCCCCCCCTAGGAAGAAGAAATCATTTTGCCCCCCCCCCCCCACACACTCACCTCACCAACATGATTTATCCCCCCAAATTTATCAAAAATAGGATAAATTGTTTTTACACGCCCACTGTAGTATGATTAGTCGATAAGTTTGTTCTAAGTTCACCTCTTTTATAACAATGTCTCCTTATTAACAATAAAGAAAACAAAAAAGAAAGAAATATAGATCAACTTAGAACAAAGAATAATTTGATTAACTTTGTTTTTTAGTTTGTAACAGAAACGAATGAAATCCTTATTTAAACTAGAAACATTTTTGAACTGACTGCCATTTGATACTGAAAAATGAAATGAAATAAAATCAATAAATAATAATAAATTCAAATTCATCAGCAACATTCATTCAGGAGCACAATTTATTAACACTTTAACCTACAAAACAAAAATGAATACAACAATTTGTGCTTTTTTTTTTTTTTGAGGAAGTCAGATCTAATGTCTCCAACGCGTCCGTTTTGCAGCGCACAGCTTTTCTGTAGTAGCTTTCATAAAGCGTTAATATTTGCTGGTTATACTCGTCACGTTATTGATTAAAAAAACTCAAGCGGTTATCGGCGTGTTTGGGGTGCAATGTCTTTAAGTGACGCCTTCATTTATTTGGCTTCACGCTGTCCGCTGCCAACATTTAAAGACACAGAAGACACACCGGTCTTTCTTTGTCTCCCACCTCAGTTACAGTGAAGTTACAGTTACAGTGAAGCCAGGCGCTCCATTCACTTCGACATTTAGTTTTCGGTTGACTTTTTTTGCTCTCGTTATCTTCGTCTCTCTCAGCCATCTCTGTTAAATACTTGTCCATGTTGTCTCTTGAGGGTTTGTTCAGTACACTTAATATCACTTGCTCAGTGATTTTTTGTTATATCACTTGTTCTCCCCGTGTCTGCGTGGGTTTCCTCCGGGTTCTCCGGTTTCCTCCCACAGTCCAAAAACATGGATTAAATCAATTGAGTTCTCTAAATTGCCCCATATAGAGTGTGTCTGTGTGAGTGAATGTGTGCCCAGCGATGGATTGGCGCCCTGTCCTGGGTCTGTCTGCCCAGCGCCCGAGACGTTCTCCCCTGGATGGGCATGGGGAACCCCACTGCGACCCTAATAGAGGATAAAGCGGGAGATAATGAATAAATGAGTTTTAACATGAACTTAAAACACTGCAGAAAATAAACACTGTAGAACTGTAACACTGCCACCTTGTGGTTTATAACGAACACATCAGCTCCTCTGATCATACAGATGGGGTTTGTAGTTCTGCAGTTCATCTGTTCCTCTATATACTGTTAGTTCCCTTTGGTATGTTCTCTAATGATCAGGACCATACACAATTTATTAACACTTTAACCTACGAAACAAAAATGAATACAACAATTTGTGCTTTTTTTTTTTTTTTCTCTCGAGGAAGTCAGATCTAATGTCTCCAACGCGTCCGTTTTGCAGCGCACAGCTTTTCTGTAGTAGCTTTCATAAAGCGTTAATATTTGCTGGTTATACTCGTCACGTTTACGATTAAAAAACTCAAGCGGTTATCAGCGTGATTGGGGTGTAATGTCTTTAAGTGACGCCTTCATTTATTTGGCTTCATGCTGTCCGCTGCCAACATTTAAAGACACAGAAGACACACCGGTCTTTCTTCGTCTCCCACCTCAGTTACAGTGAAGTTACAGTTACAGTGAAGCCAAGTGCTACATTCACTTCAACATTTAGTTTTCGGTTGACTTTTGTTGCTCTCGTTATCTTCGTCTCTCTCCGCCTTTCTCTCCGTCATTCCTGTTAAATATTTGTCCATGTTGTCTCTTGAGGGTTTGTTCAGTACACTTAACATCACTTGCTCTGTGATTTTTTTGTTATGCGCCCCCCCCATGCACCGCACTGCGCCCCCCCAGGGGGGCACGCCCCACTATTTGAGAAGCACTGGTTTAGAGTAATGAACCTGTGGAAGTCACATCATCTCTGAGGAACCTGACCTTCACTTCGTATAGAACGAGTGGTTCCTTCACCTCTGACCTTTCAGACATCGTGGACATTAAGCCCACCAACATGGAGGAGCTGACGGAGGTGATCACAGCTGCAGAGTTCCATCCCAATCAGTGCAACACCTTCGTCTACAGCAGCAGTAAAGGTTCCATCCGCCTGTGCGACATGCGAGCCTCGGCGCTCTGCGACCACCACTCCAAATGTACGGCTCGGGTTCCCCGTGTTCCGCGGCTCCGTGTTCCCTCGCGCTTCTCTGACAGACCGTTTCATCACCAACAGATTTTGAGGAACCCGAAGACCCCAGTAATCGCTCCTTCTTCTCGGAGATCATCTCCTCCATCTCTGACGTGAAGTTCAGCCACAGCGGCCGCTTCCTGATGACTCGGGACTATCTCACCGCTAAGGTGTGGGACCTCAACATGGAGAACAAACCTCTGGAGACCTACCAGGTGAGGTTGGAACCGAAGATCCGTACTGCTCCTGATCGATTAAAGCAGCCAATAAATAAATGTAAACATTCCAGATATTTTTAGCAAGACTACTGGGATAGGCTCTTTTATGACGTGTGTGTGTGGGGGGGGGGGAGGGGGGGGGTGCCAAAAAAAAATATCAATTAAAGATTTATAGTTTTAACATCTTCCCGGTTCGAATCCCCATCTGGGTGGAGTTTCCATGTTCTCCCCGTGTCTGCGTGGGTTTCCTCCGGGTTCTCCGGTTTCCTCCCACAGTCCAAAAACATGAATTAAGTCAATTGAATTCTCAAAAATTGCCCCATATAGAGTGTGTCTGTGTGAGTGAGTGTGTGCCCAGTGATGGATTGGCGCCCTGTCCTGGGTCTGTCTGCCCAGCGCCCGAGACGTTCTCCCCTGGATGGGCATGGGGAACCCCACCGCGACCCTAATAGAGGATAAAGCGGAAGATAATGAATGAATGAATGAGTTTTAACATCAACTTAAAACACTGCAGAAAATAAACACTGTAGAACTGTAACACTGCCACCTTGTGGTTCATAACGAACACATCAGCTCCTCTGATCATACAGATGGGGGCTGTAGTTCTGCAGTTCATTCTGTAGTCCATCTGTTCCTCTATATACTGTTAGTTCCCTTTGGTATGTTCTCTAGTGATCAGGACCATACAGAGCAGGTGTTATTCGGGTGGTGGATGATTCTCAGTGCTGCAGTCACACTGACGTGGTGGTGCGGGTGTGTGAGCGTGTTGTGTTGGTACCAATGGATCAGACCCAGCAGTGCTGCTGGAGTTTAAACCCTGTATCCACTCACTGCTCCACCTTGTGGATGTAGATGTTCTTTGTTCTTCTGATCTGCAGCAGAGTGAATGTAGGTGGTGATGATGATGATGATGATGATGATAGTGGTGGTGTGTGTACCCCGCAGGTCCATGACTACCTGAGGAGTAAACTGTGTTCACTCTATGAGAACGACTGCATCTTCGATAAGTTCGAGTGCGTGTGGAACGGAACGGACAGGTACGCTGAGCGCTGCGCCGCCGCGTCAACATCACGCTGCAGGAAATGTTCAGCCACGGCACACACACCACCGCAGATCAAAGAGTTTAATCACTTCAACCTTCTGCTTAAATAAATTCCTCAAATCTGACAAAGAAACTGGGTCCTGTCCCGGTGCGTCACCACAGGGGGCGGAGTTTCATTTATAAAGTCAGTGATGCAGGAACAAAAGTATGAGGACACCCCACACTACAGCTCTAATGACATCAGAGTTTCTATGGAAACATATCCAATCATCCAGAACCACCGCTGTGGGGTCAGACACTGATGTCCTCGATCACAATCTCAGTTCCAGTTCGTCCCGTGTTGGACAGAACTGCATTCAGTTGTAATGAGGGGCGTCCCAATACTTTTGTCCATATTGTGATGATGTCTCAGCTTCTCTGATCATACTGATGGAGTTTGTAGTTCTAAGGTTCTATTCTGTAGTCCACTTGTTCTCCGTCTCATGTCTCCGGTTCTCGTCCCCACAGTGTTCTCATGACGGGTTCCTACAACAACTTCTTCCGCATGTTCGACCGCAACACCAAGCGTGATGTCACACTGGAGGCCTCCAGAGAGAGCAGCAAGCCCCGCGCCGTCCTGAAGCCCCGCAGGGTGAGTGTGGGGGGCAAACGGAGGAAGGACGAGATCAGCGCCGACAGCCTGGACTTCAGCAAGAAGATCCTGCACACGGCCTGGCACCCGGCGGAGAACATCATTGCCGTGGCGGCCACCAACAACCTCTACATCTTCCAGGACAAAGTGAACTAAGCATGGAGCGCTGACCTCTGACCCACAGAGAGGGGGCCGGACCAGAGGGCCTCGTCTCACAGAACATCTCAGAAGGTCCTGCAGTCTTCAGGTTACTGATAACGAATGGCCACGCCCCTCGCCCATGGCCACACCCCTCACCGTTGTCCTCACCGCATGCCAGGTGTAGGAGGAAGCTGCTACCTGAACTTATTATTTTGTTTATTGCACCCTCTGCTGGCGCATGTCTGACTGCAGGGGGTGGATGCTTTAGAACGGGTGGAGAACAGTGGGACGTTCTGAATCTGATCGGGTTCCTGCTTTTGTTCTAATTTTCTAAGTAAACGGAGGTGTGAACGGTGCGTGTCCTGTGTGTTTACATCTCACAGAGTTAAAAAGCCTGAGATCACCTTTATTTCCAGTCTGCATTTACAGCAACATTACGTAACCATGGATACAGAGCACGTGTGCGCCACCTGCTGACAGTCACCTCACAGCCCAAAAAATAATAATTCATAGTCGCCCGCAGGCACAAAATGCATTACCACCCTGCCCCACCGAGGTCTTTGAGCAGAAGGCAGTCCAGTCCACTGCTGTATGGGGGGCAGGGGATGGGTCCTTACTTTGTGGAGCGTCTCGTGGGCTCCGACGCTGTGGGGGGAGGTGGGGGTCCACGGCGATCCAGCTCGTCGATGTAGAACATGGTGAGTTTACGGCGCTCCTCGGGGACGCAGTCCAGGACGAGGTAGCGCTTATCGTTCTGCAGGACGTTCTCGATGTCCTTCAGGTGCTGGTCCGAATCCTGGATCAGCTTCCGGGATCTGAGGAGGTCCAATAAGATTCCATTTCAACACAGAAATCCAGAAACAGTCATTAACACAGCACCACCATTTGGACAGACATGATTAGAACGCTGAGGGGTGGAACCTGTATGTGATGAACTTGGTCTCCTTCAGCAGGGTTCTGAAGTCAGCTTTGGCGGTGATGTACTTGTCCTTTATGAAGTCCTCAAACTCTCTCTGTCTCTTCTGTGGAGAACATCAGGTTCAGTTTCAGAATGTGTTCTGCACTTTTTTTTATCGGGTTCCAGATCACTCACCCGATCACTGCTGGAGAACTTGATGCACCGAGGGTCGTCTTTAATCACCTTCTTCACCTCCTTCCACGTGGTGGTGAGTGTGATCTGTAAAACACGCAGCACACGCTCATGAGCGCCACCTTCAGGTCTCAGAGAGGACGTGGCACTGAGGTGCAGGCGGGCGTCCTCACCGTGGCCGTCTCGTCCAGCAGCGTTCTGAACTGCTCCTTCTTCCTCTTGGTCAGGGCCTCCACGTGCTCCTCAAACAGCTTCTCCTTCACGTGGCGCTCCAGCAGCGCGGACGACTCCCAGCGGTGATCTTTGCGCAGGACGCGTCTCGTATCGGACCAGGACACGTCTGTGGACTTCACCTGGAACCATGACGACCAGAAAACGAGCAATCAGGTGTAATGGACTAAGCCCTCTGGGTTTGACGCCCCCCGGCTGCACCCAAAATAACGCGTCCTGTGTTTGAACACCGGTCCTCTTTGAACTCAGGTGAACTCACCATGTCAGACATCAGAGCTTTGAAGTGGCGGACGGCCTCCACGCGCTTGTGCTGCTCTCTCTCCCGGTCGATCTCCTTGGTCTGAACGGATCGGGCCCTCTGCACCTCACGCTCTCTCTCCCGCAGGCTGGCCTCGATACGGGCCTGCCGCTCCAGCTCACGCTCCTTCTCAGCATCCATGTTCTGCACACACACAACCACAGAGAAGTGAACAGAGCAACCACCTGAATGAAGTAGGGGTGCGAATCTCTCAGTGTCTGGCGATTCGATTCTGATTTTTGAGTCACGATTTGATTCATAATCGATTTTCAATTCAGAAACGATTTTCTCAGTTCAAGTGGTCTTTAGATTTTGTTTAAATTGTGTGATTTACAAGATGAAATGACGATGTAAACAAATAGAACATTTATTTAAAACAATACTTTCAGGTTTCTTACTGTATCAAATCTTTTTGTATTATTTTATATTTATACAGAAAACAGGATTGTGCTAAATTAAAATGAGCAGTGTTAGGTTCGCTTAGCTGCCCGGCTTTTTCTTCAACATCAATGAACAAATAATTCTAAATATATTAAAACAAAAGTTTACCATGGTGCATTAACCTTTAATCGAAACTAAAATACAGACTTTAGATTCTGCAAATCTTTAAAATTTAACATTAAAAATAAAGTCCAGACTTTATCCAGTCTTTTTAACTATATTGAATCCCGCTCTCCATGCTTCTACAACGGGGGCTGGTTAACAAGCTTGCTGTATGGTGGCTGAGCGGATGCGTAATGCGATAATGCAATACGCTCGGGAGGGGGCGCCAAAAAATAAAACTTAAACGCATTTTTTAAAAATCGATTCTTGGGCATTTTGAATCGATTCAGAATCGCCAGGACTACGAATAGCAATACGTTGAAGAATCGATTTTTTAAGCACCCCTAGAATTAAGTCGGATCAGATCTTTATGGTGTTCAGTGTCAAGCAAGTAAGAATTACAACACTGAGCAGCCAGCAGAGGGCAATGTTACAGGTTTTAAAGACACTTGTGATCAAAGCTCTTTTTAGACACACACACTGAATGATCGGGTGTGGATGAGGTTACAGTATACAGTAACACGTCTCCATTTCGATGGGTTTAAATCATAAGACCCTCCCTCACCCTGGACCTGCGAGAGCACTCAGCCTCCGACTCTCTCACCTTCGTCTGCTTCTCCACGTACTGTTTGTAGAGTTCCTCGCGTGCAGCGGAGCTCTCCACGGCTTTGTAGCGCTGGTCCGTTTCCAGCTTGTCCTTCACCTTGCTCCAGCGCTGCTGAATGTCCACATGGTGATCCGACAGCAACTCGAAGAAATCCTGCTTCACCTGCACAACCAGACAGCAACACATGATCAACATCTGAGCCTCATTAAAGAGAAGTCTTCAGGACAGGAGCATCGGGGGCTGCTATTGGACACAAACGCTGACTGACCACTTAGATACATCTCTATTGTTCATGACATGTTTTTAGTTCTACAGTTCCATTCTGTAGTCCATCTGTTCCTCTACACTCTGTTAGTCCCCTTTACTCTGTTCTCTGATGATCAGGGCCCCCACAGAGCAGGTGTTATTAGGGTGGTGGATGATTCTCAGTACTGCAGTGATACTGATGTAGAAAGGAGGTGTGACTAATAAAATGGGCAGCAAGAAGATCCTGCACACGGCCTGGCACCCAGCGGAGAACATCGACCAGCAACCTTTACATCTTCCAGGACAAAGTGAACTAAGCATGGAGGCCAAGTCGAGCTATAACGATGGACGTGCCCCTCCTCACCTTCTCCCCTCGGTTCTTGGAGTCGTCCTTCTCTCTCTTCTTGAATGCGATCATGAACTCTGTGAACATGGCCTCTCGGTCCTTCATCTTCTCTATGGCCTTGAATCTGGAATCTCTCCCATGTTTGGAGGCAAACTCGCTGAACGTGGTCCTGAATAAAAAGAACAGACAGCAGGACTCAGTACAGGAGACTCAGATCAGACAGACCGAGTTCAGAGCATCAGACACTCCATCACTGTTCATTAAGGAGCAGGTGACGATGTCGTAACATGAGGACAGAACCCGGTCAGGTCCAGGTCATCAACACGACTCCACCCATGCTCTGATTCATCACACTGATGAGGGATGGCTAACCTGACCTACATCCTTCATTCACCCTGTACTTTATAAACACCCTGTTTAATCATTAAATGTCCTCCGGTGCAGACAGAACGTCTCACCTGACGTTGAGTTTGGAATCCTCCATCATCTTCCTGAAGTCCTCCTTGGCTTGCTGAAGTTTGTTTTTCCTCTCCTTCCGTTCTTCTTCCGCACGAGTCTTCACATACTGATCAAACACCTGAAGCACAGACCAACCATCCACATTACCTGCAGGCCACGGCCTCAGATCAAACCTTAGGATCCAACGGGTACCTGCTTCCTCTCTTTAGGGGTCAGTAATAAGTATCGCGGGTCGAACACGATCTTGTGCAACTCTTTGTCCCAGGTGGAGAAGGCTGACACCTGTCAGGATAAAGAGATCACATCAGAGAGAACAGCACGAGTGCACAAACTACAGAGTCAGCATTTTAACATCACACACTGATTAATTAATGAGCTCAGCAACACTAATCATCAGGTAATGACATCACCACCATGTGGAAGGTTACATCAACTCCTGTCCAATATGGACCCTGACTAACAGAACCAGAACCGGAGACATTAAAGACATGTTACACTCTCTCCAATATACCCAGCATGTCTTTGGAATGTGGGCGGAGCCTGAAGACCCAGGAGTAAACCCTCAAACATGGGGCGTGACCAGTGTCAACCCAATCAGGAATGGAACCCTGAGACCTTCCGGCTGGGAGACAGAAGCACTAACTGCTGCCTTACAGTGCCCCCTGCAGGTTTGTCTGGGTTGTGTTCAATGTGAACAATAACAATGTACAGATTATATAGGATCAACCTCAACCATGTTGAATTTTATAGTAAATAAACATGGGAATAATGGGAAGAAACCATTAATATTTTGTGGTGGTGATGTACTGAAAATTAAAACTGCAGCACCGTCCTGGTAAACATGATTAAAGGTTAAAAAGACTAAAACCACATATAAGCACAGACTGCAGAGATACCCGAGTGCTGAGCATGCAGAACCCCAAACCCCTTTAGATCGCCTAGTTTAGTTTAATTTATTTAAATTATTATTAAAAGATGCACATGATGGAAACGATCCAGTTTAAAACATCACCCATCATTTTAAACCTGGCTTTCTGTGAGTAGATACACTGAAAACTGCAAACATGAACATTACACAAACGAGAAAGACACCGAGAGAAAGAGAGAGAGAGCACAGGGAGGAGAACAAACTGAAGATTGTACCTTGCTGGGCTTCCATTCAGATTTATGTGTCTAACATTACAGAGCTGCTTAGAGTATTGCGTTGAAGTTTTTTACCCCTCTCTCCAGCAGCATGTCCTTGAACTGAGTGAGACGGACCTCCAGGGGTACGATGGCCCGATGCCGTGCTGCCTTCAGCTCGGCCTCCACAGCCGCCTCTTTCTCCCCGTCGCTTTCCTTCGTCTCCTCTTTCCTGAGGTGGGGGGAGGGGGGACAGAAGTATGAGAGCCACTAAGAGTCAACAGTCTTCATTAAGCAACTGTATGATTTTAATAAGGGCTGTGATTACAGTAGACAGTGTGTTTGATTCATTAGGTTTATCCCTCTCTTATTCTGACTACAATCCTGAGAGCACATAATCAAACAGTGAGGGCTGAACTGAGGGCAGATGGCTTCACTGGGAGGTGTCCTAAAGCAGGCTACAGAGAGGTCAAGCAAGGTGGGTTACCTTGGAGGCCCACGTTGGCATCACCAGAGCTTAGAAGCGTTCCCTGAAATATAGTCCCCAGTGCAACACGACCACTTTTTGGGGTCGGGGAGAAGCAGGCTTCAAGGGCACTGATGGGAAACATGACTGATTTGATTGGGTAAGTCTGAACAGAAGTGTCACCACTCATCACAGACCCAACTAGAAATAAAACACTATAGAACATGTTCTTTACCTTCATCATCATCATCATCATCATCACATACAGAACAATCAGCACCATGTGGGTCTGAACCACGGCTTTAATTATAAAGGTAGATTCACACTGCAGTGAACACCTGATTAACGACCACGGCTGCTGAATCAGGTGAAAACGGACGGGCTGGTCAGGTGTCCACATACTATTGGCTGTAGGGTGCAGTGATGCCCCATGTGCAGTGATCTGATCTGTATGATATAGATACTGATTACACATTCAGTACTGAACGGCTGCTTCACTGCACTGTGAATCTACTGCCCCCCCCCACCTCCACCTCCACTGCAGCACACTTACTTTCTCTTCTTGGCCTTTGATGGCTCATCGTCTGGCGAGTCCTCGGTCGCTGCTTCAGCGTCTCCCAGATTGAAACCTGAGATTAAGATGACTGATTAGCTGTGGAACTCTGTCCCGCTGAGACAACGCGGCTGCATCTTAACACCGTACCAAATTTTTTGCCGTCGTCCAGAGTCCTCTTGTGTGGAGGCTCCTGGATGCTTTTATCCACATCCACACGACCCACCAGCTCAGCCGGCCGATCCCACATGGACAGTCGTGTGGTGGGATTATAAAAGAAGACGCGGTCATCTCCCGTCCACACCACACACCTGCAGAGACCGACGCAACAGACTCCTGCGTCATTATTAAATAATATAATAATAACCCTTTATCATCATTACAGCAGCATCAACAATAGTTTAAAATAAATATATATTTATAAGTAATTAATTAAAAGTATAAACCAACTTAATAACATATTTAAATGTTTTTTTTGTCCGTATGTGCTAGCTGTATCGATTTAATTAATTTGTTCATTATCTTGCTCGGGAATGAGGGGTTCTCATTCCCATCCAGGGGAGAACGTTTCGGGTGCTGGGCAGATGATCCAGGACAGGAGGGCAATCCCTCACTGGACTGCATTCAATTCACATTGAATCCATGTTTATGGACCATGGGAGGATACTGGAGAATCCAGAGGAAACCCACATGGACATGGGGAAGACATGCAAACTCCACACACATAGGGATTCAAACCTGGATCCCCAACGCTGAGAGGAGAACATGCCAACCACCCTACCATGCTGCCCTGATCTGAACATGTGCAGAGCCAGTTTAATCCCGCAGTGTGAGGTCAGTCTCACCATGGAGTTCCTGGAATGGGGTTGGTGGCCACGGGTTTGGCTTTCTGAGCTGCTCTCTCCTCTTCAGTCATTTCTTCCTCTCTTTTGGTCTGAGGAAAAGTTTCAAAGCCTGAGTGCTGATACACCGTCTCATCACACATACACCTCCACCATACATACAGGTCAGAATGGAGGATGCACTGTACAAACGGAACATGGTGCAGATGTTCAGATGTTTGTGATGAACCCAATTACCTCTTTGGCCAGAATGGAAGCTTCTACCTCCAGATCGATGTCTCCAATATCCATGCCCTCTGTCCTATCAGCACCCTGTGCACTCATCAGGTCTCTGTCCTTATCTAGCAGCAGAGGAGGGAAAAGCTGACTCTGCAGATCTGACTGAACGGAACGGATCGGATCGGTGTGATCAGACGTACCTTTCAGCTTCAGCTCCCCGGGCCGGTCCCAGGTGGACTCCTGAGTGCGGCTGTTGTAGTAGTAGGTCTTGCCATCAAGGGTTTTGTATTCGGACCACTCGGGCATCTGGAGTGCCCCCGGCAGAGCCACGGGGGCCGTGGTGATAGCCAGCTGTGGGTGCATCATGGGTACTAAAGGAGGAGCCATGCTTGGGATCATACCTAAAATATATTATTTAGTTATTTTAAATGGGTCCCGTACAGAAAACTTAAAGTTCACCTCATTATTATATTAGTTCCATTATGGTTCTACAGCTCCATTCTGTTCTCTGATGACTCGGACGGATGGAGGTCGACTCACCTGGCAGGGGGATGTGCATGCCAGGCAGAGGTACTCTGAAGGGTGGCACCATGACCGGGGGGAATGCTGGGATGGCTGTAGGCGGCTGGCCCACGGCGTGAGGGAGGCCCGGCGGGAGGCCGCGTGGAAGCAAAGGAACAGTCTGTCCCACCGACACCGCAGCCGTGACGGTTGGGACGCTGACCAAGGCGACCGGAGTCATGGTAACACTGGGTGCGGTGGAGGCCACCGGATGGATATCCGTTACAACAGGAACTGGAGATTAGAAGAGAAAATCACTTTACATACAGCTCATTAAACAACGAGCTGACCGTGTGAGGGTGGGCTCTCACCTGATAGGCTGGGCTGGCAGGGGGTGGGGGCGGGGCTAAGACTGCGCTCCGGGCTGGCGTTGTGGGTGCAGGAGGGGGAGGTGGGAGGCTGGGTAGAGGGCGGGGTCTCCGTGGCTGCAGTGTGGGTTGCAGTAGTGGTAGTGCTGCTCGAGGAGGTGGAGCCTATCCCGGCTGCTTGGCTGCTCATCACCGGTGTGAGGTCAGACTGCTGAATGACCTTCACCCCCTCAGGCTTGGTCCAGACCGACTCCCGAGTTCTGGCATTGTAGTAATAGATCTGAGGGACAGTCACAAAAAAACAACTCAAACCAACCATACACGAACAAAATCACGGGACACGCCCACGCAGGACACGCAGTGTGGAGGTTCAGTGCTGCGATCATGGTGTGGTTCTGAACGATTATGAGAAGCAGACAGTGATATTCAGTACCTTTCCTTCTGGCGTGGTGTTCTCCACCCAAATCTCCTCCGCAGCTCCACTCCCCCCCGCTCCTGGCACAGGAGGCATTCCCGGAGGAAATAATATTCCGGGAGGGGGAGGCATGTTGGCCATGGGTGGAGGCAGGAACGGAGGCCTCTGGAGAGACGAACAGTTCAGAGTCACATCTCAGAGGATCTGAATTAAATCCGGGTTCAAACGAGTCTGAGTCGATGTTTAATTGAGTAATCAGCTGATCGGGGATCAGCCCCCCCCCACGTCCTCATGGGGGTGCTCTGAAGCATCATAGCGTTCAGCGGGAGAACATCACAGTCATAAACATTTAGGAGATACATACCTGAAGATGTGGGGGGGCAATCGGTGGTGGCATGGTGCCAGGAGGAGGAATGGGGGGCAAACCGGGGTCGAAAGGTGGACGGCCGAAGGGTGGTCTGGGAGGCGGTGGAGGTCCCCTCATCAGGCTGAACGGGGAGGGTGGGGGTGGGATGAGTGGAGGAGGAGCGTGCATCACTGAGCTGGAGGGAGGGGCGGGACTATGGAACTGTACGGCTGGCTGCAGGGCCATTCTGAAAAACAAACAAGAACCTGGGTTCGAACCTCAGCAAATACGACCCAAACAGATCGGACCGAGCGGAGGTTCTGTCTCATGTCACATGACATCATACAGATTCATCAAAGGAAACAGAGCCTTTGAAGTCTTTAATAAACACAATCAAGCAGAAGAAGCTTGTTTTTGAAGATCTCACATACACCACATCTTCAGCCTGCACCCATCAGCTACGAGACTGCCCTGTCAGCAGAACAGGAGCTGGTGGAACTGATGTGACTGTGTGGTGGATCTGGTGGGGGTGGACTGATGTAGGTTTGAAGTCGTTACAGTTCGGTGAGGTCGGTGAACAGTATCTGTAGCTTAGCGTGGAGCTGAGGTTTAAACTTAAAGTAAATAAAACTGAGATTAGAATTCACTGACTTCATAAAACTCTGATCTGATGGTGTGGAACCCCACGGGGCTCCGATACCTCAGCACCGAGCGTTACCTCAAAGTGTTACCTCAGAACCAAGCAGTACCTCAGAACCGAGCGGTACCTCAGAATCGAGCGGTACCTCAAAGTGTTACCTCTGAACCGAGCGTTACCTCTGAACCGAGCGTTACCTCTGAACCGAGCGTTACCTCTGAACCGAGCGTTACCTCAGAACCTAGCGTTACCTCAGAACCAAGCGTTACCTCAGAACCGAGCGTTACCTCAGAACAGAGCGTTACCTCAAAGTGTTACCTCAGAACCGAGCGTTACCTCAGAACCGAGCGTTACCTCAGAACCGAGTGTTACCTCAGAACCCAGCGTTACCTCAAAGAGTGTTACCTCAGAACCGAGCGTTACCTCAGAACCGAGCGTTACCTCAGAACCGAGCGTTACCTCAGAACCGAGCGTTACCTCAGAACCGAGCATTACCTCAAAGTGTTACCTCAGAACCAGCGTTACCTCAGAACCGAGCGTTACCTCAGAACCGAGCGTTACCTCAGAACCGAGCATTACCTCAAAGTGTTACCTCAGAACCGAGCGTTACCTGTTACCTCAGAACCGAGCATTACCTCAAAGTGTTACCTCAGAACCGAGTGTTACAAAGTGTTACCTCAGAACCGAGCGTTACCTCAGAACCGAGTGTGTTACCTCAGAACCGAGTGTTACAAAGTGTTACCTCAGAACCGAGCGTTACCTCAGAGCGGCGTTAACGCACACAAGCTCACTGATAACCCCCCCGTACCTCACAATAAGCGCGTCTTCAGTCAGAAACGCATCAGGTCTTTAAATCAGAGCCTCGTGGCGTTAACGCGATTTAAACTGACCTTCTATCTGCAGGGTTCTCTCCATCTGTCTGCTCCGCCATTCTGCTAACACACCAAACTTCCTGTTCAACTACAGCGCACGCGACCTGTTCTCCGGCTTCCCATTGGTTCATCACAACATCAATCATACCGGAGTCACAGCTCTAGCTCGCAGTATTGGTCCAATGACCTGTCACTCACACCACGCTGCCCTACGGAGGCTACCAGTGTTCCGTTTTTCATTTTACAGAAATATTTATAGAAACGCTTCTCCTTTGTTTTAATTATACTTTAAGGAAATATTTACTAGTTATATAAATGTATATATGTTAATATAACCCTAACGTTTTGTTCAATCTGCATCCGTTTTGTTTGGTGTGTGGATGTCTCTCCTGTATTTTAGAGTTTAATGAAGTCAAATCACAAATCTGTGTATAAATCTAAAGTGTTTATTGGATCTGAACTTTGATGTGTTGATTTATTAGTCTGATCTCTACTTTAGTCTGATCTCAGATCAGTGCAGCGTTAGACTCCTCAGTGCTCCGTGCTTCATGTCGTCACAATATGTCGGTCTCATGAACCCTGACCGCAGATCAGTTACCATAGCAACCTCATCAGGGTCTGTGGAGGTTCGATCAGACTCAGGTTTAATGTTCATATGAATCAGTGGAGGCTCCATCAGACTGATCTGATCTGATCTGATCTGAGCCGCTCTGCACAGGGCCAGGCCTCAGGCTTTTGGAAACATGCATTTCTGACCTAAAGCCCTTCATCAAAAATCCTGACCTGAGTCAGGTTCACACCGGGGCCTGATTGGGTCCTATCCCAGTCATTTCCTTTATTTACGGTTCTGAGCTTTTTAAATCGTCTTTTCTCTAAAACTCCACAAGATGAATTCTAAAGACTTCAGTTCCAGATGTTTCACTGTTTCAGACGAGTTTGATTTATTTAAATGCCTGTGGCTGAATGATGACACACACACACACATTTCCATGGCAGGTTTCCCAGATGAACAGGAGTTTTATAATCTGATCCTCTTCTCTTTGTTTTCCAAACATGGTTTGTCTCGGGCGGCTGGCGGGGTAAACGGGGTTCCTCAGGGTGAGGGTCCTGACGGGGTCAGACACTGATGTCAGACTGAGGATCTGATTCCGTCATGACTTTTGATTTTTACTCTGTAAAGGGCCTTCCCCAAACTGTTCCTATAAAGAACTAAACTGATTTTTATTAAGTTCCTGTTCAGAGATGAAAAATTCCTCCACATGTAGATATCGCTGCAGTGGATAGAGCGCCCCCTGCTGTTCAGCGAGGGTCAGTGTCCTGCCCTGAATCCTTTCAACAACCAGCAGAGGGCGCTATGAGATACCGGACACCAACTTGACTTTATTAATATTAGTTTTCATATTACTTTTAGTTAAAGAATAAATCAAACGGAGTCTGCAGGTTTAAAGGGGAATTACGTTCATTTATTTCACAAAACACAGATTTTTAGTTTCTGTGAATCAAAATGATAAAGAAATGAAAAGTTGAATATTATTAATGATATGAATGTGGGTGTAAATAAATCAGTGTGTGTCAGTAACCGGTTCTGCTCTGGGTCTCGGACAGGGACTAAAGAACAGGACAGACATGAAGAATCATCTAACTAGAGACCAGTCTAAACTAATAGAGCACCGATCGGTACACGCTTCAGTTTAAATCTCGCTCTGAAATTAAACTAAATATTAATGACATGAGATATAAGTAACAGTGTTACATACAGTGTTATTAATGAGTTTATGGTGATTATTAATGAGGGATTATTAACTGTGATAGGTTCTCATGTTGTCAGGATGAGGTTCAGGGGAACCTCTTGAACTTGTGGGACATGTCTATGGACAGCACCGGGTTCTTTCCCGGTTTTTTGTTTAATGGAGGTGCTAAAGCTCCTGCTGATCTGATCTCCACACTGTATCAGCATTTCAGTGGAACTTAAACATGATGATGATGTAAGAGCTTTGGAAGCCTCTCATTGGCCGAGTGCCATCCTGAGTTCCTGAGCGCCACCCTAACCTTACATCCAGTGTATCTCCACCCACAAACCAATCTGAAACCAAAGCCCTCACATTAACCCCCCGCTGATCCAACTGTGGTGGAATTCCACAAAACTGGTTCCTTCATAGCAGCAAGAACTAAAGGTACCACAGCCATCAGTAGTAACAGGAACCTTATGCAGATACTAAAATCAAAACAACACGAACATGGCACCAACTGCGATGCATGGTGGAGGCAGCATCATGCTGTGGGAATGTTTTGCTGACTAAGGGCCTGGTGCACAGGATGCAGATGACATCCTGACATAGAACCGTTCTTCTTGAATGTTTATTGTACTGTGTATCGTCCTGTATTTATTGTGATCCTTGTGTTTGCACACGTGCACTTTTATGTTGGTTGTGTAGTGGTTGTTATGTGTAGCACCTTGTTCCTGGGGAACGCCGTCTCATTCCACATATACTGTACTGTACTTTATATTGTGGAATGACAAATAAAATACTTGAATACTTGATTAAATGAATTGTATTTGTTTCTGTATTTCTTGTTTGTATGAAATGTGAATGTGAACATGTGAGCCTGTAAACATTAACAGAATGAATATTATCTTTTGATTAACTGAACACAGAACCGTGGAACCCTGATGTGGAACCATGACGTTGGTCCAGTTGGAACATCAGATTAAAACAAACCCAGATCGCAGAACTCAGAAAAGACAGTATTAATGTGAGATTAGATCCGACTTTTCGACCCGTCTTATAGAACCGTTCTCTGTGTCTTATTTGTTTTTGAGTCGTGATCCTGTCGTCATTAGAACTTTAGACATGAACTTCATTAAGAATCTGGACAACATCATTGAAAGCAGTGGAAGTGAAGGACCTGCACAGACCGGGTCAGCGGAGTTCTGATTGGGGGAATGGATTCTGGAGCTGTACTTACTGTCGGGATTAAAAAGTCCAAACTGGAGTTCTGAAGGTTCCCCCGTGTCTGAAGGGGAACTGATGATGAGTGGGAGCAGACAGTGAAGGAGCGGCGCACTATAACAGTTCCACTTTGGAGTTGGGGTAGACGGCCACCACGTCGTAGCCCTCGGGCGGCTGCACGCGGGCCTTGGCATGCGTCTCGCAGTACAGGTTCTCCTCGATGAAGAAGTAACCTTTCTGCTTCAGGTTCACGCCACAGTCGTCACACATGAAACAGTCGGGGTGGTAGAGCTTATCCCTGGCCTTCACTATGGTGCCTCTGTGGAACGATCAGAACACCAAAACGTCGGCTCCAGGACATGTGCACGAGGAGAACATACTAAACACTGGGTACTTACACGATGCCCGTCGCACAGCGTGTGCACTGCGTCAGTTTCTGCAGGCCACTCAGAGGACTGGTGCTGCAGGAAACGGGGCTGCTCACCTTAGACAGAGGAGAGCGCACAGGGGGCGCCACCACTCTGCTAGGGGAACCACCTGAGAGCGGGAGAGAGGAGGGTAACAACACAAGAACATGCTCTGTATGGATACGACCAGCAGGAGCACCAGCATAGAACACAGAGAATCCCGCCCTCCAACCACAGAGGCATGAGGGGCAGCAGGGGCAAACACAGAGGCACCGCTGCCACGTTGGACATTGGTGCTCAGACCCCACTGTCCGCTCACTGACCCTCCCATGAGGTCGGACGCCACATCGAACGAGCTGCAGGAACGATGAGCCGGGGGCCAACATTCTGAAAAGTCTTCGTTCAGGTTCAGAGTACAGAGACGCAGGGGGTCTCAGAGGGTTCCAGGGGGTATGAACGGGGTAAATTCAGGATGCAGGAACAAGATGATACAATCAAAGACTTTAATGAACCCACTGAGGAATAATAAGAGAGCTGTAATGAACAACAGACTGGAACCACAAACCAGATCCTAAAACTAACAACAAACAGCCTCTCTGAATTAGAACCTGGCGGATCCACACGGCCCACGGGCTGAGAGCGAGAACCGGAACAACGGCAGGCCAAAAGAAAACACAGGAGGGAGGAATGAGGAACATCAGAACGTCAGAACGGGAAACACTGCAGCGTACACAACCTCGAAGCTGGAATAATCAGATGGAGGAACCGGGACTAATGTGGAACTGTTAGAACAGAGTCAACAGAACACAGTGTACTGTCTCGTAGCTGAGCACCAATTGTGGGGGGGGTGCACCGGGGGACGCTCTCTGAACCTGTTCTCCGGTTGATTTGTGGATCTGTTCTAAAGGAGCTGGACCTCCAACATGGAACCATCTGAAGCATGACACTGAGCTTCGGCGGTGGACAGGTGCTCCACCGCCCTAACCGGCTCCGCAGACGGGGGTAGAACCTCCAGCACAGCCCACCTGTCAGACCGGGCACCCAGCGGAGCAGAACACTCGCACTCACCTCCACTTTCAGCCTCCAGGATTCCCTGTAGGTACTTGAATGATCCGGACTGTTTGGGTGCAGAGGCCGGTTCCTCAGGGTCCTGGAGCATCCGGTACACGTCCGACTCCGGGTTGAAACCGTTGCCGCTCTCTGGTTGGTGCAGCGGGGTTCCTGGACTGTGGAGAAGTATGGAGGACAGGTTCATGATGTGGTTTGGAGATGAGCACTTTCAGATGTATTATGAAAGTGCTGTCCACCCAACCCCCTGCTGCTCAAACCTCCCCCCCCCCCCAATGTTCCACCATCATCACACCTCCAACCGATTCTCCAACCCACCAGCCGGATCCTGCAGCCACCGATAAACATGAAAAGAGTGGTGGACTTCCTATGACCACTCCCTCCCTCCCCCATGCTGTCACACTGAGGGCGTGGCCTAATGCTCCCTGCTCCCTTACCTCATGAATATGTAAATGTGGAGCTATAAACATGGCCACTCAAGATCAGACTGCATTGCATAATGCAAAAGAAGGAGTAATACCAACGTCAAACGATAGGGGGCAGAATAAACCCATCATACTAACAATCATGGCGGCATGGTGGCTTAGTGGTTAGCACGTTCGCCTCTCAGCGCTAGGGATTCCCGGTTCGAATCCCAACCTGGGTGGAGTTTCCATGTTCTCCCTGTGTCTGCGTGAGTTTCCTCCGGGTTCTCCGGTTTCCTCCCACAGTCCAAAAACATGGATCAATCAATTGAATTCTCAAAATTGCCCCATATAGTGTGTGTTTGAGTGAGTGAGTGTGTGCCCAGCGATGGATTGGCGCCCTGTCCTGGGTCTATCTGTCCAGCGCCTGAGATGTTCTCCCCTGGATGGGCATGGGGAACCCCACCGCAACCCTAATAGAGGATTAAGCGGGAGATAATGAATGAATGAATGACTAACGATCATAATGAGTATCAGAAACCCTGAGGCTGACTGTTTACTTATTAGATTAGATTTAAACCCTGAGGTTCCTCAGATGATGATATTGATATTGATTATTGATATTGCTGGTACATGAGGAATGTGATATAATCCTCACCAGTGTGAGGCGCTGCTGAGGCTGAGGCCTGCCATCTGTCTGGGTAAAGCACTGCTGCCGTTGTTGTAGAGGCTGGCGGGGGTGTTGTAGTGAGACCTCACACTGCCGTTGCTGGGGGGCACAAATGGGGTGGGACTTATGGGGTTTGGACTCGAAGTGGGGCTGTAGCCACTGCTGATTGGACGGAAACCCTGTAAGAGAAACAGTTCATTAATCATTAATTAGTGATCAGTTCCAGGGAGGACCAGCCGCTCGGACGGACGATCAGCCGTGTTTATGTTTCAGGTGGTCGATCATCTGAAGAGCTACAAACACACAGAGGAAACCCCCCCCCAAACACACACACACACACACACACACACACACACCGCCATCACCAGAACTGTTTATAACCTGAATTTAGAGCAATAGGAAGTTCTGATCCCGCCGTGTGGCGTTTGACTCCACTGAGGTTCATTAGGAGACCAAACCTCATCACACAAACCCCTGTGAGAACAGTTTGGGGAAGGCCCTCTTCTGTTCTGTACAGGTACAACAGTTATTTGTTTTGAGGGCTTCTGGGAAGGTTTTCTACAGGTCTGTGGGGGTGTGTGTGGGGGGGTATATCTATTGATCCCAGAGAGGACGCGGATAAAGCTCGTCTACACCAAACCCCCCCATGTGTTTATGGAGCAGTGCAGGTTTAAAGGGGTGTTTCAGTACTTTTGTTCTTATAGAGTATGGAATGATAAGCTCTGATTTGGATGTGCACCGGTTCAGTGTTCCATGATGGAGACGTAACCCAGTCAGAGCGTCAGGAACATTACATTACATTTACATTTGGTCATTTATTGGACGCTTTTATCCAAAGCGACTTACAAGGTGAGCACAGGGTTAATCACAACAACCCTGGAGCAATGAGGGTTAAGGGCCTTGCTCAAGGACCCACATTGGTAACTTCAGTGGACCTGGGATTTGAACCCCCAACCTTCTGATTGAGAGCCCAACACCCGAACCACTGAACTACCATGCCCTCATTAATGATCATTAAATGATTTTCTCATCATTAAATCATATCAAACATCTAACCTCTGAAAGCTTTACTTCTGTGAAAGTCTGTATGATGAAGGAATTTAAACATGAAGGACATTATATAAAAATATTATAATGTTTAATAATTATAATGTATAAAGAACCTCTGGAACCCTGCGCAGTTCACGTCAAGCTGCAGGACGGCGTTTAAACCTCTGCTTGGTTTCTTCAGCTCAAAGTATTTATGAGGAGCTCGTAAATTCCTCCGGTCCTCACATTTCACTAGGCTTGTTTACAATTGTATTCAAGCAGAACTCTGGTTACGGGTGACTGACCTCAAACCTGGCACCCTGCGGACACCGGTTCTGAGGGTCCGCGTTCCATCGGACGAGTTCTGTTGGGAAACGGACAGAGCCTTTTAAATAAAAGAGCTGAAATGAAGGGCAGAGGGGACGTCAGCAGCTTTTCTGCTGATGATACATCATGTGACACCGTGCAGGACCAACGGGGGATAAAGCAAATCATACGGCTGCTGCAGAGCGTTCTGCCAACTTTAAATAGAACAGTGTTGTTCTCAGGAGATCTGGTTTCTTTGTGGAGTGAAAACAAAATGAAATGCCTGACAGTCCTCAGAGCTTCAGACCAAACCACGGAGACATCATCACCAGACATCCAGCACCTTCTGAGAGCCAGGCCTCTTTACCATCTGATACACGGCCTGCAGATGGAGCTAACAGGAACAGTCGGACTGCTCTCGGGTTCTGACGTGCTGATCACACTCATTAACGATTATGTTCATTAATGAAGCAGCAGGTCAGACTCGTACCTGAAACTCAGCATCCTGAGCTCCTCTGTACGTTGATGCTTTATGTTCCTCTGCTAAAGTTGGAGACCAGCATACGTTCTCAGACCTGAAACAACAAAATCAGACCATCTACTGATTAATGTAACTCCACAACACACAGTCCAACACACTCACACACCAACACACTCACACACCAACACACACACTCACACACCAACACACACTCACACACTCACACAAACTCACACTCCAACACACACTCACACACTCCAACACACACTCACACACCAACACACACTCACACACTCACACAAACTCACACTCCAACACACACTCACACACTCCAACACACACTCACACACACCAACACACACTCACACAACAACACACACGCACAAACTCCAACACACACTCACACACCAACACACACACACACACACACACTCACACACTCCAACACACACTCACACAACAACACACACTCACAAACTCCAACACACACTCACACACCAACACACACACTCACACACCAACACACACACTCACACACACCAACACACACACACAAACACACACACCCACACACTCCAACACACACTCACACACCAACACACACACTCACACACTCCAACACACACTCACACACTCCAACACACACTCCCACACCAACACACACTCACACACCAACACACACACACTCACACACACCAACACACACTCACAAACTCCAACACACACTCACACACACTCACACTCCATCACACACACCAACACACACTCACATCAACACACACTCACAAACTCCAACACACACTCACACACCAACACACACACACACACACTCACACACTCACACACTCCAACACACCAACACACACACTCACACACTCACACACCAACACACACTCACACACCAACACACACTCACACACACCAACACATACTCACCCACCAACACACACCAACACACACACACACACACACACACACACACCCACACACTCCAACACACACTCACACACCAACACACACTCACACACCAACACACACTCACACACCAACACACACTCACACACCCCAACACACACTCACACACCCCAACACACACACACACTCCAAAACACACTCACACACTCCAACACACACATCAACACACACTCACACACCAACACACACTCACACACCAACACACACTCACACACACCAACACACCAACACACACTCCAACACACACTCACACACTCCAACACACACATCAACACACACTCACACCAACACACTCACCAACACACACTCACACACCAACACACACTCACACACCAACACACACTCCAACACACACTCACACACTCCAACACACACATCAACACACACTCCAACACACACATCAACACACACTCACACACCAACACACACTCACACACACCAACACACACTCACACACCAACACACACTCCAACACACACTCACACACTCCAACACACACTCCAACACACACTCACACACTCCAACACACACTCACACACACCAACACACACTCACACACACCAACACACACACACACACAACAACACACACACACACACACTCACACACACTAACACACACTCACACACACACACACTAACACACACTCACAGACCTACAACACTGTGTCATGACTACAGTACTTAACTATCATCCACCACCCTAATAACACCTGCTATGATCAGCAGAGAACATACCAAAGAACACTAACAGAGTCTGTAGAGGAACAGATGGACTACAGAATGAACTGCAGAACTACAAGCCCCATCAGTATGATCAGTGGAGCTGATGTGATGATGTACACTGTACTTAATAAAGCGGCCGTTACTGAGGGTACAGAGATTATTCTGGGGGAACAGGAATCGGTGCGGTGGTCCAGGTGGTCGCTGAGTCATGACAGTGGAAGTGTGAGTGGTGCTGCAGTCCGTCTGCTGAAGCAGAGAACCACAGCGCTGTGTAAACACACCGAGCTTCTGCGCGGGGAGGAATGTCTCTCTGGAACACATCAGACCCCCGAACACAAATCAAACCTGATCTGCAGCACCGGCTGATCTCCTGAACTGCTGCTGAAGCTGAGCCTCCATGTATGGACATGATTTCATTTAATAATCCCAACCTCGAGTGGAGCAGCTCACACTGTCCTCAGGACACAGGAGCACGTCCACATCATCATCATCATCATCATCATCTGCCTGGTCCAATCCAACAGACAGGGTTCTAGTTCATCCCCCCTGTGTTTGGTCGGGTTGCGATCAGTCATGGCTGGGTGCTCGATCTCCTACCCCTGTGGTGATAGGTCTGAATGAAATGTAAGAGGTGTGTCCTCATACTGTTCACATAGTGTAGCTTCGTTACACTCAGAGTGCTGCTGCTGGACCGCTCACATTGTTCTGGTTCTAAATTGTGCTGAGTTGTTTGAAGAAGCCGACTCGTACGAACGAGCCTGTGCACAGCGGTACATCACTGCACATGACACCTCACACCGCGGCGGCACGTCAGCTACACACCCGGCGTGACGCCCGTTACAGGTGGGGACTTGAGAAATGGAACTGAACCTATAAACCGGTCCATGGAGCGTGAAGAAGTCCTGATATCATATTCATAAACATAACATCATCCTCTCCACTGATCCGAGCAGGCAGAGGGAGAACACTGAGTATGTGTTCATGTTGGAAACTTCATCAGTATATGAGGTCACTCATCAAGAATCAGCGGCGTGGGCAGGGACGGACAGACAGACACAGTGTGGTACTGTAGATCATATTGTGGGATCAGTGTGATGAACAGCAGGATCTACATGATGAATATTCACTGTGTCTCCATCCTTCTGGTTGTTCAGTACCTGATGTATTGAGGTCAGTGCCCCTGGAGCAGTGACTTGCTCAAGGACTTGCTCACACTGGTGACCTCAGTGGACCTTGGATTCGAACCCACAACCTTCAGATTGATATGCCAACACCCGAACCACTGAGCTACCCCGCCCCACTTCTCTACTTTACTGCAGAACTTCTGCACAGAGACAGAACAGGTTAAAACAAAGCAGGGATCTAATATCCAGGTGTCAGCACCTCACGCTACAGCCCTTATTATACATCCACCCACCCCCACCCCCCGGTGGGTCACACCTGGAAAGCTAAAAACTGTGAAAAACACAGGTGTAATGACCACACCCAGGAAACAAACCAGAACATACTGTACTCCCTCCTGCTCCATTTACAGATTTAAATCATTACATCCTGACATGTGTGCTGGCTGGGAACCGATTCACTGACGGCATTCAGACGCAGCCTCCTGTATCACTGATGGAGGGATAGAGGATGGAGAACACACAGTGTGATGACCTCCTGACTCTGATTCTACAGACATGTTTTATTTTATGACCCTAAGAAATCATAAATGTCTGAGGTTTACATCCGGACACTAATCTGAACCTGTCCTGGATGTTTTATGGTTCATGTGGCACTCAGGTCTCATAACTGTCTGTAATTCATTAACAAATAAACAGCATCAGGTCATGTGACCTCATAGCTCATACCCCTGTACAACGTTACTGAGTTACAGTCTGTCTGTATTTAACAGGTTCATCAGTAAAACTCTGTTGAATGAAAGTGTGTGTGATTTAAGGCCCTCCACATTTCAGATGCAGTTGTATTTTATTAGATCATCTGAATGTCCACGTCTGTGGAGCCGAGGTTCACACAGCGCTCCACACAGCGCTCCACACAGCAGCAGTAATATTTTAAGTGCTGACTATAAAAGTGTGCACTCTTAAAGTTTGGCAGGATCACCATCATTCACTCACTCGAGTGTAACTTCACTTCAAACACTGCTGCTGCTCGGGCAGGGCGGGGGGGGGTGATTCATGACCTGTGTTTAAGTCATGAACACCGTGAGGTATAATGATGTGAAGGAGCATTACAGACAGACCTCAAACATGACATCATCATGTTAATGAGCTGATTAATTGATCACGAGCCCTAATTTCAATCCCGATTATCTGCTGGGGCCTTTTCCCCGAAACCTGGGTTTCACATAATCATAAACATTCATAATCCACTGTCTCAGCTGAACAGACTCAGTGATAATGACACATGGAAACAAATCTGCATCTGCATCTGCCTCCTCACAAATAACTGCACTGTTCAGAGAGAGGAGGGTTCAGAACAGAGGAGAGAGAGAGAGAGAGATGCAGAGTGAGGTGGTCACACTGAGCGGTGGTATCAGAGTGTGAGTGAGTGAATGGGAAGCAGTCAGGCAGCAGTAATGACTTCACCCCTGTAACAAGGCTGAGCCCCTGATTCATTCTCTCCCTGAACACTCACTATATACATTCCTTTATTCTGAGGAAGGCCATTTCCAATAAAACTCCAGCTCACTGTCTCACCACTCATATAGGACTTTTAGAAAGCGAGGCCTTAAAAGTTCTTTGGTTTGTTGCAAATCCAAACCAGCTGTGACCCAATGCTGGAAAAATGTGCTTATGAACAGGATACCGCACTGCAGCTTTTTATAAAAAAAACAGCAATATTTATCCGAGACTGAAGGAAACTAACATTCTTCTAACTGCAGGTCCTCGTTCGGGCCACGTCCCGTCTGTCAGCAGTCAGTTATATAAAGTACCTACACAGCACCACACCGAGGGGCAGTGGTGAGAGGGGGACTTCACCACACAACTCTTATTTATCAAAGTGTTTGAGGATGTGACTGAAGTTCTTCAGTACTGAAGCAGGTTAAAGTCATGATGATCAATGTGTGTAACCATGAACACAGCGGCGGTGAGCGGGACAACATCTGAACCATCACCACTAACTGATGTAACGAGAACTGAAGTCATTATACTGTTCAGCACATCAGCTCCTCTGATCACACAGATGGGGTTTGTAGTTCTACAGTTCATTCTGTAGTCCATCTGTTCCTCTACACACTCTGTTAGTCCTCTTTGGTATGTTCTCTGATGATCAGGACCCCACAGAGCAGGTGTTATTAAGGTGGTGGATGATTCTCAGGTGTGTGTGTGTGTGTGTTGGTACCAGTGGATCAGACACGGCAGTGCTGCTGGAGTTGTCATTCTTTTAGGTGGTGTATTTCTGATATAATGTTGGTGGATTACAGTCTGCAGACTCAGTCAGAGTTACCTGCTGATGTTTAAGACCAGCCGCTCGGTGGAGGTTTTGATCCGGTTCTGAGCTTCCATGTGGGTCATAGATCTGGTGCTGTCTCCATTAATGGACAGAATTTTGTCACCAGGACAAAGGTCACCAAGATCCGCTTTACTTCCGGGTATTATCTGCCAAAAAGAGAGATGTTCATGAGGAATACATCCCAACATCCTCCCTCTCCCAATGAATGTTACGTTTCTGGCTGAATAAAATTCACAAATCATTTGATCAGTAAGTGTAACAGAGGACTGCTGCTGCTCTTCCTTCGTTAACAGTCATTTAATTGTGAGTGGTTGCTGATGTTAGTGATCCGTGGTGAGTAGTGCATCCTGCTTACATCAGATATTAAGTTTTCTATAATGTTAAAAAGCACCAGCCTCCACCATGCTTACTGACGCCGTCTGCACCACTCATGTTCTCTTTATCTTTAGAACAGCATCCACACGTCTTCAATATGCTTCTGAAACATTTCTGTGTGAATGTCTTAGGCCTGGGTGGCACGGTGGTGTAGTGGTTAGCATGTTCTCCTCTCAGTGCTGGTGATCCAGGTTCAAATCCCAATCTGGGTGGATTTTGAATGTTCTCCCAGTGTCTGCATGGGCCCTGTGTATGTGGCCCTGTGTGTGTATCTTTGTGTACCCAATGATTGGCGCCCTGTCTTGGGTGTATCTGCCCAGCGCCCAAAATGTTCTCCCTGGACGGGCATAGGGAACCCCCCCTTCCCCGCGACCCTAATAGAGGATAAAACGGAAGATGAAGGATGAATGAATGAGGCTCATAACCTCAGAACCTGGCTCATAATCTCTGTTCTAATTCATTTTAAAGGGTTTAGGACATGGAGAGGACACCGAAGCTGCCACAGTGCCTCCATGCTGCTCACTCATTTCTGTGGTGAGAACATTAATAATGAAACTAATGACATGTTTCAGAATTAAGAACAAGCAGGTCAGCAGAGTCTTTAATCATCATCATCATCACACAGATGAATGATGAGAACCGGGAAATCAAGAAACCTGACAAGACTGGACTGGATGAGGAGCGCCTGGTGATGGCAGAGCAAGATCTCAAGATCTGAAACTCAATCAGACACAGATGATCAGACAGGACTGATAAACTACACAGAGCAGACACATATCATCCAAATCAATTTCCCCCGGGATCAATAACGGATTCTGAATCTGAAAACACAGACACACAACAACACAACATCAACCACCAAGCTTCAACGCTCCACTGACATGAACAGAAACATAAACACTGCAGGTTCCTCCACCTTAAGAACACAGAAGCACATTGAGTAATGCCGTCCGGGTCCTGTACTGGGTTCAGACTTGCAGAGCCACCAACCACAGTGTCGTCACTCAGTCTGCGCTTTGTTCAGCTATTGTGAGTTTAATCGTTTCTCCGGTTCCTGTCCGGACCTGCGGCACACTTCCCGCCTGCGGTGTGGAGATGCTGAGATGAAGCCAGGTCCTCACACTGAGCCGTGGAAGGGATGCTGGAGCTCTGTGTCTGCTGAGACATCGGGTTTTACCTCCACCCAAAAGCCTCATCATATGAACCTGGTTTAATTAAACCTGTCCTGACTCTCTAGAGTCTCTTATAATCAATCACACGTACAGTACTGCGTACAGACTCCACGGTACCCTGAGGAAGCTGACCTGTAATCCAACATGGACATGGCTCCCTTAACTTTGGAATGTTCTCCCTGCCACTGTTCAACATTGTGATTTTTTTATTTCTAGAAGTGGATTAAAAACACATTTATTTAAATGTGTGATACATTGTGTGTGTGATACAGTGTGTGATACAGTGTGTGTGTGTGTGATAGTGTGTGTGTGATACAGTGTGTGTGTGTGATACAGTGTATGAGTGTGTGTGTGTGATACAGTGTGTGTGTGATACAGTGTGTGTGTGTGTGTGTTTGTGATACTGTGTGTGTTTGTGCGTGTGATACAGTGTGTGTGTGTTTGTGTGTGTGTGTGTGTGTGATACAGTGTGTGTTTGTTTGTGTGATACAGTGTGTGTTTGTGTGTGTGTGTGTGTGTGTGTGATACAGTGTGTGTTTGTTTGTGTGATACAGTGTGTGTGTGTGTGTGATACAGTGTGTGTGTGTGAAATAGTGTGTGTGAATGTGTGTGAAACAATGTGTGTGAGTGTGTGTGATACAGTTGTGGTGCTGAGGCTGTAAATCATGGCAGTATCTGCCCACACGTTCTGCACCTTGTCATTAAGCTGTGTGGGATCATTTGTCAACCGTAAACATGACTGATCATCAGAAAGGAAGAGAAGTATGAGGGGCCTATCCCAGCCATTCCGTTACAGACTAAATAAAGTTGTGTGGTACTCTGAGGGAATTCCACGATCACTCGGACACCGCTGGTCCTCAGTACCACAGGCAGCTTTACCTCGGGGTGTCCGCATCTGTCCACAAAACCTGATGGAACGTTGCTTTAGAAGATACTGACCCATACATGTGGAGTACTCTCCAGAACTCATTATGATTTTTCATTCTGATGTCAAAACATTTAAACCAATAGTGTTCTCCACTTCTAGATAATGTACTTAATACACAAAACTGACTCACTCACATTACGCCTGCAGGAGCTGGTGTAACATCTTATTTTAGGGTGACAGTCAGGAACAGAAAAGGGCCTTCCCCAAACTGTTCACACAAAAGTAGAAGTATATAGTCCAAACCACATGATTAGCTGCCTGATTGAATTCTGCTGAATTCAGTGGCGTGATCATACTTTATCCATAATAAACCCAATCAGCTGAACATATGTATATAAAGTTCAGACCGTGTGTATATATGACCGCGTACCTGCAGCATGTACGTACGGATGAGTGTATACAACGTCTTCACTCCGTATGTCATCACCCCTCACTACTGATTACCGTAATGAACTATAATGCACTTTAGTTTGTAAACACACCCCGCCCCTGACTGCTTCTTTATTTAGAATTCGTGATGATGTCACGCTTTCTTGCTTCCATATAACACGTTCTCATTTGCGTTTGCTGTGATTGCAGTTGTTTTTGGTGAAATTCAGATGTTAATGTGAAGGAACTGTGTGTTCAGACATGAATCCATGTGTGTATCAGTTAAGAGAGTGTAGACTTTGTGTGGAGACATCTCAGAGTACGTTTACACTGTGGTTATGTGAAACTGAATAAGGTCCCGTGTCTGTTCCCGCAGTCACCGCAGGGTTCAAACAGCAGCATGGTAACGTCTGCATATTGGGTATCTGATTTGGTATGTGTGTATAAACTGAGTTCTACAGAACAATAAAGCATCATCACATTCACACAATCATCACTTGTGTGTTACTGTGAATAACATCAGGGCTGGGATTTGCTCGTGAGGTAATTACAGTACAGTACAGGGTTCCTGGGTGGCTTGGGATAGCTCTCTGTAAGAGTTTTACATCGTGTGTGTGTGTGTGTGTGTTGCTGGACTGCTGTGGTATATGTGTGTTACTATCACACTGTGAGTGTGTCTGCAGCCCTGTTATCTACAGCGACCCGCAGACTGCAGAGGGAACATCCTGCCCTTCACCAACGTTCTGTTTACACATATAATATAATTATGGTGCTCAGTGGTTCGGCGACTGTGTAACTACACACACATGGAACCTCTGCTTCTACATCACACCATTAATGAAAGGGTTAAAAATAATATATATATATATATATATATATATATATATATATATATATATATATATATATATATATATATATATATATATATATATATATATATATATATATATATATATATATATAGGGCGGCACGGTGGCTTAGTGGTCAGCACGTTCGCCTCTCAGTGCTAGGATTCCCATTTCGAATCCCCATCTGGGTGGAGTTTCCATGTTCTCCCCGTGTCTGCGTGGGTTTCGTCCGGGTTCTCCGGTTTCCTCCCACAGTCCAAAGACAAGGATCAAGTTAATTGAATTCTCAAAATTGCCCCATATAGAGTGTGTCTGTGTGAGTGAGTGTGTGCCCAGCAATGGATTGGCGCCCTGTCCTGGGTCTATCTGCCCAGCGCCCGAGACGTTCTCCCCTGGATGGGCATGGGGAACCCCACCGCGACCCTAATAGAGGATAAAGCGGGAGATAATGAATGAATGAATATATATATATATATATATATATATATATATATTATATATATATATATATATATAGTTTTGTAAGATGGACCAGTTTATAGCAGGCATCCACCCTGTTAAAGCACTAACATCACCCCCCCCCCACGACCCCATTAGAGGATCAAGCATAAAATAATTAATTCATTAATATATATCAATATATCGTATATATCAACACTGTTCCTTCAGTTCCAACACACACAGGTGTAATAATCAACCACCTGAATCACATGGAGTTTGAAAAACTGTACACTTCCAATTTGTGGGAACAGTTTGGGGAATGCCCTGTTCTGTTCCAGCATGACCACACTGAGTAATGTACATAAGGACAGGGTTGGGTGAGATGATAGAGCAGCATCCTTCAGTATCTGATGTGTGTCTGATCCCTGAGATCAAGCCAGTGTAGTGTGTGATGCTGGGATCACATGGTTCCAGTCACAGGTTCTAAACCCGAAGGAGCCACAAAACCAGAACATGGAACACCTAAATCACCCTGACCGAGGTGACCCTCAGCGACCCTCCGCCTTCAATCCTCCATCACATGCAGGTCACAGGGTTACATCTGTAGCTCTAAAACGTTCTGTGCTCCTGGTTCCATCACCCTGTCCATCTAAAGGTTCCACACGTTCACACAGAACACGTACGGACTACCGTGAATCTGTCCTTTACACAATCAGGGTTTGTAATTTCGTTTAGATCAACACCACACGGTTTATTTTACTAAACTAAAGTTTTACTTAATATAACTTTAATTCAACTTTCACAATAACCTGTTGAATGTATGATGCGCGGAGGTAAAAATAATATCCCTCTGTCTTTAAATGAATTTGTATAAAAGTCATTAGATTATTAAATAATTATTAAAACAGCTTGTTTTTTTGGTCTTTCGCTTTGAATGGCAGTTTAACGGTGTGTCACTGTGTTCCGTCCAGTGTTTTAAGCGGGTTGATAAGTTTACCTCAGATAAACTCTCTCCTCAGAGATGTGTGATTTGAATGTAATGCTCTTCATCAGAAGTGTGGCGGATCTTTATGAATGATTATTCAAATCTCACCCTCGAAATGGTTAACGGCGTGCTGAAGTCCCGTCCACCCACCAGCCGAAAGCCCCACGGCGACGGGCCGAGCAGAGTCACGGTCCGCGGCATGATGGCTGGAGATCCGCCCGACGGAGGAGCTGAGAACGGCCGCCGGACAACGACGCAGTCACACACTCGGGCTTTCGGGCTCGGTCCGGAGGTGGAGTAACGGGAGGTGGAGTAACCGGCGGTGGAGTAACCGGTGGCGGAGCAGCGGACGGTGGAGCAGCGCGGAGAGCACTGATCTGCAGCGCCACATACACCAACAGCCCGCTAAAGAACACTGATGGAGGAGTCGACACCGAACTGTTCATCTCAAACAACTCTGTGACACAATGAGAGTCGGTTCACCACGCACAGATTCGAAAGTTTCTGGGTCACGGGAATCCGATCAGTTCAGAAAAATGAGCAAATCAAAATGAGGTGTATTTCATAATATTATAATACAAATGCGGCGGCACGGTGGCTTAGTGGTTTAGCATGTTCTCCTCTCAGCACTAGGGATTCCCAGTTCGAATCCCCATCTGGGTCAAGTTTCCATGTTCTCCCCGTGTTTGCGAAGGTTTCCTCCGGGTTCTCCGGTTTCCTCCCACAGTCCAAAAACATGGATCAAGTCAATTGAGTTCTCCAAATTGCCCCATATAGTGTGTATGCGTACGTGAGTGTGTGCCCAGTGATAAATTGGCACCCTGTCCTTGGTGTATCTGCCCAGCGCCCGAAACGTTCTCCCCTGGATGGGCATGGGGAACCCCCCCCCCCACCCCACTTTATTAGGATAAAGCGGAAGATAATGAATGAATGAATAATACAAATGATTTATTTCAGTGTATAAAGTTATTATTATGAGTTCAGATTATATTCAGTCACTTTTATTCAAAGCAACTTACATGTATTCTAACTTGATGTTGGCGTTCAGGAGCTGTGAGGGTTTAAGGACACGCTTTGGTATCTTCAGTGGGTTTGGGATTTGAATCCACAACCTTCAGATTGATAGCCCAACACCATAAACACTGAGCTACCACACCCCACTCTTATCAGAAGCTTATGATGGTGGATGGCTCTGTGTGAACCACCAGAATGCATCTCCAGATCTCCACCCACGGCAGAGAGGGTCTCAGGTTTGTGATTTATTGATCCAATAGAAAAATGATTATTACTAAACGTAAGAAATAGATTTAATATAAATCAATTGTTACAGTCCAGCACTAACACACACTGCCCCACCATGTCGGTGAGTTAACAGACTGCTCATTTATCAAAATCAACAAACTAACATGTCCTTAATTAAAAATTTGAAAAAAGAATACACTTTTTGTTGCAAAAACACATGACAATCAGGAGAGGCCTGTGTGGAATCTCAGTGACGTCTGGAACTTCAGCACCTCCCTCACACGAACCAAACCTTCCACACTCTCACAGGTTCTCACGGGATTACAGAGGAATTCTCTGATTCTCAGAAGGTTTAATGCTCAGGGTCACGGCTCGGGTGCCATCATCTCCTCACAACACACACGCTGAACATCAGGAGTTCTGGTGGAGGCAGCGGTGGAGCGAGCGCTGACAGCTCATATACATATTTAATATTATATTCACAGCTGAGAGAAATAATGATACAGGAGATGACAAGAAAAAGAACTGGAGGGAAGCCAAAATACACATCAATAAACATATAATACATACATTACACACACTCACACACACACACACACACACAGGGACAACATAAACACATGGGAAAACACAGCCTGCAGTCTGTATGCAGAAGAAACAATATGTTCAGAATCTAAAGTGAGGGAGAATAAAGGAGGTGTAACATCACTTACACACAGACACCATGAACACACAGATACCAAGAATTGGGGGGGGGGGGGCGCCCTATTTTTTTTTTTTTTTTATGGGCTCTCACTGCACACCGCTCACTGCACACTGCTCACTAAACACTGCACTGCACACCATTCACTAAACACTGCACTGCACACCGTTTTTACTGCACACTGTTCACTAAACACTGCACTGCACACCGTTTTTACTGCACACTGTTCACTAAACACTGCACTGCACACCGTTTTTACTGCACACTGTTCACTAAACACTGCAATGCTGTTCAAACACTGCAATGCACACCGTTTTTACTGCACACTGTTCACTAAACACTGCACTGCACACCGTTTTTACTGCACACTGTTCACTAAACACTGCACTGCACACCGTTTTTACTGCACACTGTTCACTAAACACTGCACTGCACACCGTTTTTACTGCACACTGTTCACTAAACACTGCACTGCACACCGTTTTTACTGCACACTGTTCACTAAACACTGCACACCGTTTTTACTGCACACTGTTCACTAAACACTGCAATGCACACTGTTCACTAAACACTGCACTGCACACCGTTTTTACTGCACACTGTTCACTAAACACTGCACTGCACACCGTTTTTACTGCACACTGTTCACTAAACACTGCACTGCACACCGTTTTTACTGCACACTGTTCACTGCACACCACTCACCCTGCAGGACTTTGGATGCAGAAAGTTCACTCAACTGTATGAGAACAAAAAAGTCCTTATCATATGTCCACTTTAAGGTGTGGGGGTGGGGGTGAGGGCTGCTGCCATGGTAAATACCATACGACTTCCCCACCCATATCACCTTTCAAGGGCAAATAATAGTAACTGGTAAGAATGCAGTATTCACATGAGAAATCCACCGCACAGAGCCTCCATCAGTCTACCTCATCCATCTTTACACTCTCACTCTCTCTCTCACACACACGGGTGAGTCAGCAGGGTGGGTCTAACAAGTTAGGTCCTGAGAATCCTGATGAACAAATGTAATCTAAGCAGGAAGTCGGAGTTTTTCTGGGAGTGCAAACAGTCACATGTTGGTACTCAGGTGAAAGCAAACACACCGCCGGCTGGAGGGCTCATGTTTACTGCAGCACCGCGCACCGCTCTGCGGGACGGACCGATCCGGACTCTGTGTTATAAAAGCTCCATCTGCTGAGGGAGTGTAACATCAGGTTGTAAACCGAAAGCCAAACTCACACAACAGTGAGGAAACTGAAAGTTTAAAATAAGAAGCACCTGTTGTTTCTGTTAATCCGGACTATTCATGATGTCATTTCTGTATAGCATGGGGTTGAGAGATACGCAGGATTCCCAAAACACTCATAACACCATACTGAATAACAGAGAGAGAGAGAGAGACCGGGTCAGAGGGAGACTCTCTTCACACTCAGCAGGGCCGTGATGAATGGATTAAGGATGTGGTTTGGATCCACATCTCATTCTGTAGTCTCCGAGTCTGTGTTCTCTGGATGTGAGAGAAAGTCTGGTATCGTTAACACGTCCTCGTTTTAGAACGAATAATATTCATTCATTCATTATCCTCTGCTTTATCCTCTATTCGGGTCGCGGTGGGGTTCCCCATGCCCATTCAGGGGAGAACGTTTCGGGCGCTGGGCAGATACACTAAGGACAGGGCGCCAATCTATCGCTGGGCATACACTCACTCACACAGACACGCACGCATACACACTCTATATGGGGCAATTTGGAGAACTCAAATGACTTGATGCGGTACGGTGGCTTAGTGGTTAGCACGTTCGCCTCTCAGCACTAGGGATTCCCGGTTCGAATCCCCATCTGGGTGGAGTTTCATGTTCTCCCCGTGTCTGCGTGGGTTTTCTCCGGGTTCTCCGGTTTCCTCCCACAGTCCAAAAACATGGATCAAGTCAATTGAATTCTCAAAATTGCCCCATATAGAGTGTGTCTGTGTGAGTGACTGTGTGCCCAGCGATGGATTGGCGCCCGAGACGTTCTCCCCTGGATGGGCATGGGGAACCCCACCGCGAACCTAATAGAGGATAAAGTGGAAGATAATGAATGAATGAATGAATGAATTGACTTGATCCAGGTTTTTGGACTGTGGGAGGAAACCGGAGAACCCGGAGGAAACCCACACAGACACGGGGAGAACATGGAAACTCCACCCAGATGGGTATTCGAACCTGGAATCCCTAGTGCTGAGAGGCGGACGTGCTAACCACTAAGCCACCGTGCCGCCAACTAATAATATTTAATAATATTCCTTATTTAATCAGTAGTACCGGGCTGCTGATGACATGTTCCACACACTTTCTTGAGGTTCTGAGTGTAACCCTCACAGAGACATTGAGTGTTTACATCACTGACAGAACCGACAGCACCACCCGCACAGCCACCCTGCATTTCTGCCTCAGTCTGAAGGCTCCAGTTAGACGTGCTGATGTTCTGCTTTATGAGGGAGGAAGAATCCAGTCGGTGGTTAAAGTGAAGCCTCTGCTCTTTGAAGACTTTCCAGGCGAACTCTAATGATTCAAACACATGCTTCACGAAAGCTGTTTCTGAAACGCTCTGACAGACTCCAACCAGAACAGCGCCTCTCACCCAGCGTGCTCGCCCGCATGTCCACGTCTCAGGGTCCACCCTCTCATGCCCCCACCCCGCTTAAACGCCCGCTAATCCCAAAGATCTATTTTAACCCCAATCTGAATTTCTGCTACAGTCCGCTAAACCGGAGCGCAGCGTTCAGCGGCAGGCCGTAATTATGCTGCGCTCTGGGAGTCGTGGTTCTCATTATGTCGTCACTGACCCTGAGTGTCTGTCAGATCTACTGACTTCAAAGCTAAATCATGTTTCCAGAGAACGTTCACCTACCATGTTCCACCCAACTCGCTCTGACCGCCATAAAACGCCTCGCAAACCTGAGAACCATGAAACGAGAACGTCATAAAAACATACAGCCATTACACCGGGAACATCACTCCAACTTTAAAACCAGGTGACGGTCTACATCAGAACCCAGCTGATATGGAGAGGAGAACCTTGAGTGGGACGGTTTATAACTAGTGTACTGCGTGTAAGAACCCTCTGATCTGATGTCACAGTGTTCTCACTCCCGTCAGTTCACTCCGGGTTCTCAGCCTTCATTGTTCTACTTTAACCTTCCAGATGAACCCAGTGGCACGTTCTACTTCCTGCTAATCTCTGCTCACATGCTGTTACGTTGCGTTTGGTGTTTGGTGAGAACAAATGGTTTTTAAGGACAAACAGGTTGACCGAGCTGAATGATGTTCCACACCGGCCCTGGCCCCGGCCCCGGCCCCGGCCCTGGCATGTGCTGCTTCTGTCAGCGGAGTCTTTTTAGAAGCAACCAGTGAGGCAGAAAAAGGAAGTACTGAAATATTTCCTCTTTCGGTTAATCCACTATAATCCCATTTAAAAAGAGCTGAACCAAGACTGCACTGACGGCTTATTCATCAGCCACGGACCTCCACCTCAGCCTGCAACAACAACAAGAACGATAATAACATAATAAAAACAGGAAACATCTCATCTAAAGTCCGGGGGAACTGTATTTACCTTGTTGCACTCAGTTTTACTAAATAAAATGTAATAATAACAAGTTTTCTCATTAATTATCTCATTAATAAAAAGCTTCATACCATCTGACTGTTGCCGGTTGCTGTAAACATAGATAAAGTCTGTAAAGTGTGCTACAAGGCGGCACGGTGGCTTAGTGGTTTAGCATGTTCGCCTCTCAGCACTAGGGATTCCCGGTTCGAATCCCCATCTGGGTGGAGTTTCCATGTTCTCCCCGTGTCTGCGTGGGTTTATTCCGGGTTCTCCGGTTTCCTCCCACAGTCCAAAGACATGGATCAAGTCAATTGAATTCTCAAAAATTGCCCCATATAGAGTGTGTCTGTGTGAGTGAGTGTGTGCCCAGCGATGGATTGGCGCCCTGTCCTGGGTCTATCTACCCAGCGCCCGAGACGTTCTCCCCTGGATGGGCATGGGGAACCACACCGTGACCCTAATAGAGGATAAAGCGGGAGATAATGAATGAATGAATGAAAGTAAAGGGGGGGGGGGGCGCAGCATCGAATAACAATCAGGTTTGATGAATTTACAGTATAGTTGGTTTTCTCCATGGCTCCTGACTTGTGGTGTTCTCATTTGTAAGTCGCTTTAGATAAAAGCGTCTGCTAAATGACTAAATGTAAATGTAATGTAAATGTTCTGTAGAGTGGGCTATGTATGTTGTTGTCAGAACACTGCAGTTTTTATTGGATGATAATTAAAGACATGATTTTGTTAAAGTGAACCCTGTCTCACTGAAACATTACACTCAGTGTAGAGGAATATAAAGATCCTGATCTTAAAGAAATGCATCAGAGGCTGTATATACCACAGGTATCACAGCAGGTCATGAAGCTGAAACCAATGACTCCATTCAGCCCCCCCCCCCCAGAAACACCCAGGACAGGGGGCCAATCTATCAGTCAGACAAAACACACTATATTTTAGGGGCAACTTAAAGCATTTAATTCACCTTGAGTCCATATTTTTGGACTGTGGAAGGAAACTAGAGAACCTGGAGGACACCCACACGGAGACGGGAAGAACATGCAAACTCCTCCCAGATCGGGATTCGAACCAGGATTCCCAGCTCTGAGAGGAGAACATGCTAATCTCTACACCACTGTGCGGCCTGATGAAATAATAATAATAATAATAATTATAATCATTGGGCGGCATGGTGGCTTAGTGGTTAGCACGTTCGCCTCTCAGCACTAGGGATTCCCGGTTCGAATCCCCATCTGAGTTTCCATGTTCTCCCCGTGTCTGCATGGGTTTCCTCCGGGTTCTCCGGTTTCCTCCCACAGTCCAACAACATGGATCAAGTAAATTGACTTCTCCAAATTGCCCCATATAGAGTGTGTATGTGTGCGTGAGTGTGTTCAGTGATAGATTTCCCCCTGTCCTGGGTGTATCTGCCCAGCGCCCGAAACGTTCTCCCCTGGATGGGCATGGGGAACCCCCCCGCGATCCTAGTAGAGGATAAAGTGGGAGATAATGGGTGGATGGATAATAATAATTTATTTAAACTACTAAAAGGCCAACCCTCCCTCTGTGACTCACTGAAGGACGAATTTTTCATCTTCCCGTGAAGGTAAAAGTCTGAACTTTGGCAGGTTCACTCCTCGCAGCTTATTTACAAAAGTTAAGCAGGTTTCATTTCGAAATTCCACCCGTAAAATTCAGAACAGTCGACCACCTCCACCATCTTAAACTTTCTTACTTTTGGTGCCAAGTTCACAAAATTTGGTACGAGGGTTCCCTGCACTGATGTACGTCTTCATACCGGCGTCCTCCACCACGCTGACCTGCAGAACGGGCGCCGCACCGGGTGCCATGATGTACCTGCTTATTAATAGTACGTATTAATAGTAGTAAGGGGCGGGTTAGCTCAGTGGTTAGGGTGTTGGGCTATCAATCTGAAGGTTGGGGGTTCAAATCCCAGGTCCACTGATGTTACCAGTGTGGGTCCTTGAGCAAGACCCTTAACCCTCATTGCTCCAGGGATGTTGTGATTAACCCTGTGCTCACCTTGTAAGTCGCTTTGGATAAAAGCGTCTGCTAAATGACCCAATTTAATTTTTAAATGACCCAATTTTAGTACAACGGGTTCTGATGCTGCGAGGTCCGGCGCTAACTGAATAAAACTTACGAACATTACTCAGTAATTACAACTGTACAGTGCACACTCCAGAGCACACAGCTGGAGAACCGATGACGTGGTACACAGACACATCCGTAATGAGTGATTTTGGTGGATTTTGCTCAGTTTAATAAACATTTTCAGGCAGAACGGGTATTATTATTAATAATAATGTGAACTGACAGGGATGTGAGGTGTGCAGATTAATAATAAATCTAAAATCCAGTTCACTAAACTAAAGCTAACAGTGAACATAACGTTACACACCTCCGCTTCACACAGACCTCCATTCACAAGAGTGTGTTGGAGAGATCGGGGTCATTTAGGGTGTAGCGAATATGTGAGAGTGATTTAATGAGTGGGGGTGGGCGGGGGGGGGGGTGTAAAGGCTGGGCTTTTTAAACACGTCGTACATCTGATTCAGTCTGTCAGCCGGCCTTTAGTTCTCTGAACGTTGGGGGTTGGTGCGGGTGAAGGTGGAGGTCAGGACTCTGTGGAGTTCCACCACATTAAACGCTTCAACCAGGTCCTCACTGACCTCACACTTTCCACAGGATGCTGGAATAGACGGGGGCCTTCCCTAAACTGCTTTAATAAAGTTTATAGATCCCTTTGTCTATAGTCAGTTTGTTTGTTAGCTGCTGCATTTCTGTTTTCTCTACATCAGTTACAACTTTGAGCTCAGATTTTCAGAACTATAGAAATCTCTAAGGATCTCTAAGGATCTAAGGATCCCTAAACCTGGCTGTATCTGTACCACACACCCATCAGGATGCTCCATCATTGAAGATCAGACCACAGTCTCAGTCACAGGACTCGGACTCCATTCTATCTTTGTCTGTGAGAGAGGAACATGGATCAGATTTGGGGGTCAGCATTAAAGCAGCTGCAAGACAAACCAACCTCATGAAACAGATCCTTACGTCCATCGCTGTGAGACCCAGCGAGGTTTTTTTGATTCAGGAGGCCTGAGGTTCTAAGGTCTCTGTTTGGAACAGACCAGCACACATCAGCTGAAGAGCAGCTCTACTTAATAAGGTGAAAAAGTTCTAGCACCCGAGGTACAGGATGGATGCCTGTAGATTTATAATGTATGTTTCATTAGCTCCATGGGTCTATCCCAGCACATTCAGACAGATAAACATGTTGAAATCTGCTCTACATTCCTGAGAACTGGTGTAAATGCATGTTCTCATATTATCTCACATTCACACTTCTGCTTATAAACCTGTGTGTGACCTCATCGGGTTCTAAAAAAAGAAGCATTATCTCTGACTCCCTGAAAACCCTGATTGATTTATGGTTTATTAACTCACCTGATTTTAATACACACACGTCTCCTGAAGCCCTGAGAGATCAGAGGTCACGTCACGAGACATCTCACAGTCCACTCACAGAACCGAGAAGCTTTCGGATCTCCTGATTAACCACAGCGGCAGAGCCTTAGGGTTCTTCTGCGGAACCAGACGTACTCCATCAGCGGTCATGACAGTCTGCTGGAGAGACTGAATACTATCATCAATCACTAATTAAGATCAATGCAGCCGTTGAGAAGATGCCTGCACCCCCTCCCTCTCAGATTTAGGGTTACAGAGGTTCATGACATCAAAGAGAAATAATAAAGTAAATCATGACTCTGATTATAAATAAGACGAACGTTTGAACTATTAACTGTAAAAACATGCAACTCGAGCCTCTGTGTCCTGTCAGCATGTCTGATGTCTGGCTCCATCTGGAGGTGAAATACCGTCATTACAAATGAAAAATCTGTTAGTAAAGTCATTAGTTCCTTTAATTACAGTACTGAAAACATCTTTTAATTGATTCCCCGGATCAAAGGAAGTGTGTGTATCTGCTCAGCTCCTCAAACGTTCTTTCTGGATGCCCCCCCTCTCTGATATAATGACTCAGATCTGAGTTTTTAATAATAAATCTGAACATTTAAAATGTTTTTATTTTATTAATCCGATCTGATCTGTATCATTCACATGGTTTTAAATGGAAACAGTTCACATTTACCAGTGATAATCCTTTTAAAAATGTTTTAATATTTCAGATGTGGGTTCCAGAGAGAACTTAGATCTTTAATTTAGTACTGAACCTTGATGTCACATGTAACATCAATTTTAAAAAGGGGGTATATGCTCTTCAGAGTTACAGTGAATTACATTATCAGTCTGCATGTTGTGATATGGCTGATTTTAAAGCAGATAACTGCAGATTTCTTGCTCTGCTAAAGACAAAACACTGATAGTCCAGAACTGCCGGCTCGGTTCTAACAGTCCGGTGAGTTTAGTGCAGTTCTCTTTACAAAACTTATGGTTCCAGCATGGTGCTATTACTACCCCCCCCCCCCCACACACACACACACACACACACACACACACACACCCTCCACACGTCCCCTCAGCTTCCAGAGCAACGTGCACACAGTCAGGTTCTCCTTTACCGTAATACCACAAAAAGCAGAGACAGAACAGCTGCATTTATCCTCAGGCTGCTTCAGTCACTTTAGTGGTTTTAATCACAAAGAGGAAGCGTGATTGAGTCCTTTTGTGTTTTAATATTATGTATGACTTTATAAAGTCGGTTATAAGTTTTATATAATAGTGTGAACATGCTTTAGAGACACCGTGAGATTTATTAAACCACTGCACCGTTTTTGTTCGTTTCTTTATCGTTGTTAATGTCTTTATGTTTTTTAAATATAATTCAAATGAAACTACACCAGGTTTGCTTGACGCGCTAAATTTGAGTAAATCTGGCAGGGATTTTTATAATGCGCATTTAATACAGTTATTACGACATTTCAGAGCCGTAATGAAAAAGTGAGAGGTCTCCGTAATCCGTACGTGGCAGCCAAACATTGAGAGCAGTTCTGTTTTCTGGAGAAATCTCAGCAGTTTAGTGTTTGGACAAGTCTCCTGAACCGCACATCAAACGGTAAATCATCATAATTACATCAACTTAAAGTTTTAATCTGTCCTCTAACGGAACACCGTGATCCGTACAGCGGTATTCCACCTTGAACGGTAATGTCGACGTTTTGTGTAAACTTTTAAATAAACATGTTTTAGTACATTACCTTTACATTAACGGTGGTCTTTACGTTAAATTAACACAAATAAAATGTGTAATATGCATTTAAGGTTTCCTATTTTACAAATTCGACAGTTTATAAGGTTAAACATTTATTTATTTTATTTTTGCTGTTCTCATGCGTTAACATACCTGAGGCGATCTCCTCTGAGAGCATTTCCCGCGAAAAGCTTAAACATTTTTAATTAAGTGCTGAGTGATTAATGAGGATTCAGTGTTCTGGAAACATCTTCCAACTTGATGACGTAGACAAAGTTTGGGACGCGGGCTGTAAATAGGAGTCGATACGATTTGATTCTGTTCTGATTTCATTTGATTCACTGAATTAACAAATTGATTCGAGTCGATGATTCACCGCATCGTTCGGTTCCACATCTGGAGGGCAGTGATTTAATGACGTCATTTTCAAACGTACTTTTTTTTATTATTGCTTTGTTGTGCAGCCAGATCGGCTCTGACGTCATTAACGTAACCGATTCATTCGGATCACTCATCTTTAACTGGACTGTAAATCCACCAAAAATCCTACAGGTTCACCCCGGAGTGACGTCAGAGACCCATGTGGCGCACCCCACCCTGCCATGGGTTTATGGACCATGCTGTGATCATGCACTCCTGGGTTTGGGGTTAAGGAACCAGCTTTGTGACCTGAAGGTCACCGGTTCGATGCCCGGTCCAACCAAGTACTCCAGCTGAAGTGCCCTTGATCAAGACACTTACCCCCAATGGCTCCGCGGGTGTACAGGGCTAGATCATGTGATCACTGTGTGATTAATGGATGGATGTGATTTCTGCTGTCAGGTGTTTTCTTTATCTTCTTCTCAGGGTCTTGATGATCCATCCATTATCTTCCACTTTATCCTCTATTAGGGTCGCGGGGGGGTTCCCCATGCCCATCCAGGGGAGAACGTTTCGGGCGCTGGGCAGATACACCCAGGACAGGACGCCAATCTATCACTGGACACACACTCACTCACACACACACACTCTATATGGGGCAATTTGGAGAACTCAATTGACTTGATCCATGTTTTTGGACTGTGGGAGGAAAACAGAGAACCTGGAGGAAACCCACGCGGACACAGGGAGAACATGGAAACTACAGCCAGATGGGGATTCGAACCGGGAACCCCCAGCGCTGAGAGGAGAACATGCTAAGCCACCGTGCGGCCCGGTCTGGATGATATTTGATGTTTTTAAATGTCTCGTGTATTTACTGCTGCTGATCAGAATGAGTCTGTGTTGATGTTTACAGCCTCACGTCAGAGATGGAGGTTTGGTGGTTGTGTGTTTGGGCCGCCTGCTGCCTCGGCTCCGTCGTACAGGCAGAAGTGTTCACATCCATCGGTGAGTACGTTTTTATTAGTCAGATTTAATCACAGGATTATAACTATACTATAGGATAATACAGTTATTATTAATATATAATAATGTAGTTTTATAACATGGCTCACCCCCCCCCCCCTGCAGGTCAGATGACAGACCTGATCTTCACAGAGAGGGAGTTGGTTCACTCTCTGAAGGAATACATTCAGGCTGAAGAGTCCAAGCTGTCTGCTGTGAAAAGGTAATTCAGCAGAATATTACATTTGGATTCGCAGGCTGGTTTAACTCCGTCAGCTCTGTGGACTTCAAAGCAGTTAGAGGTTCCAAGCTGATCGAACCTGTGACCCTCTGTCTCATCATAACAAAATACAGAGCCCTGAGTTTCTCATGACATCACTTCAGTTTTCTGCTGTTTTACAATCAGTTTATACTGAAGCTTTAATGATTTCACTTTAATGACTGCTGGAACTTTATTAAACTCATGCAGTGGAACAGCTCGACTCTTACATGGAATTAATTAAAGCAGAATGCGTGATACTTTAAACAATAATTACAATTGAATCAGTTTCAAAAGTAAATATGTTAAAGAACTTCAAGAACGGGCGGCACGGTGGCTTAGTGGTTAGCACGTTCGCCTCTCAGCACTAGGGATTCCTGGTTCGAATCCCCATCTGGGTGGAGTTTCCATGTTCTCCCCGTGTCTGCGTGGGTTTCCTCCGGGTTCTCCGGTTTCCTCCCACAGTCCAAAAACATGTATCAAGTCAATTGAGTTCTCCAAATTGCCCCATGTAGAGTGTGTGTGTGAGTGAATCTGTGCCCAGTGATAGATTGGCGTCCTGTCCTGGGTGTGTCTGCCCAGCGTCTGAAACGTTCTCCCCTGGATGGGCATGGGGAACCCCCCGCGCGACCCTAATATAGGATAAAGCGGGAGATTAATGAATGAATGAATGAACTTCAAGAACGGGCGGCACAGTGGCTTAGTGGTTAGCACGTTCGCCTCTCAGCACTAGGGATTCCTGGTTCGAATCCCCATCTGGGTGGAGTTTCCATGTTCTCCCCGTGTCTGCGTGGGTTTCCTCCGGGTTCTCCGGTTTCCTCCCACAGTCCAAAAACATGTATCAAGTCAATTGAGTTCTCCAAATTGCCCCATGTAGAGTGTGTGTGTGAGTGAATCTGTGCCCAGTGATAGATTGGCGTCCTGTCCTGGGTGTGTCTGCCCAGCGTCTGAAACGTTCTCCCCTGGATGGGCATGGGGAACCCCCCGCGCGACCCTAATATAGGATAAAGCGGGAGATAATGAATGAATGAATGAACTTCAAGAACGGGCGGCACAGTGGTTTAGTGTTTAGCATGTTCTCCTCTCAGCACTAGGGATTCCCGGTTCGAATCCCCATCTGGGTGGAGTTTCCATGTTCTCCCCGTGTCCGCGTGGGTTTCCTCCGGGTTCTCCGGTTTCCTCCCACAGTCCAAAAACATGGATCAAGTCAATTGAGTTCTCCAAATTGCCCCATATAGAGTTTGTGTGAGTGAGTGTGTGCCCAGCGATAGATTGGCGCCCTGTCCTGGGTGTGTCTGCCCAGTGTCTGAAACGTTCTCCCCTGGATGGGCATGGGGGAAACCCCCCCGCGAGGATAAAGCGGGAGATAATGAATGAATGAACTTCAAGAACCAAATCAGTAATTATGCACTAAATAGTTTAAATATTTAACCCCTTCCTGTTTAATTCCCTTAACTCACCCACAGCCCCCTCAGGCGCGTTGATGCCCATCAGAAACTCATTATAGAGCCGAAAATGAGACCCCATATTTGAGGGCTTGTTGTAATTAGGGCTTAAGCTCATGTTTTCTTCCTGAAGAGCAGAAGTCGGTGGTGTGTATCTGTGTTGTGTTGATATTGCACTGTGTTAACTTTGGCAGCTGGGCGAACAGACTGGACACGTTGACGCGAACCTCCACCGCAGACCCCGAAGGTTTTCTGGCTCATCCCGTCAATGCTTACAAACTAATGAAAAGACTGAACACGGAGTGGTCTGAACTGGAGCGATTGGTGCTGCAGGATCCCTCTGAAGGTACAGTGGGCGCTCTATATATACCGTTTATATACATTTATATGCTGCTATGTTTATATTTTATATTCTAAATTTATATCTATTGTATAATACTTTTTATATATAGAGTGTATATATATTCTTAAATTTATTTTATATACTGTATATACATATATTTATATATTATATTTATAGTTAAAATATTCTATATTATATTTATACCTGTAGTTGTATATTATATATTGTATAAATTCATAGTTGTATATTATTATATTTCACATATCTATATTCTGTATTTTTGTATTTAAAAAAAAATCTCATTTTCTTCTTTAAAATTTAAATTTACATTATAACTTTAAAATAACGGGGTAATCGGGGTCCGTGACCCATAATTTCGTTCTTATCTCATGTACCACATGTGATATTAATGATAATAAAAATGTTCTTCTTCTTCTCACTGGGGTTGTGTGAGCTGTTTTTGGGAACAGTGAGGCCAGTTCCATAGTTTTGACTCTAAAGACTGCAGGAATAGTCAGTAGTCGAATTGAAACAGACAAGAAAAAGTCTTTTTAAACATTCTGAGAAACACTGTGGGTCCACAATTACAATGATTTGGCTAAAGTCAGTTGCTCATCAGGATCAGTTGTCTCACAGATCCATCTGTGTGTCTTCTGTCTCTCAGGCTTCATCTCCAACATGTCCATGCACCGACAGTTCTTCCCCGAGGAGGAGGATGAGAAAGGTGCAGCCAAAGCTCTGATGCGTCTGCAGGACACCTACCAGCTGGATTCCGAGAGCTTCTCTAAAGGGAAACTGCCAGGTCATCACGTTTACGAGCGATATAAACACACCCCGTCTACTTTCACAGCCACTCTGTAACTTCGCCTTACGTCCACAGGGGTGCGCTATGAAACCTTTCTCTCTGTGGATGACTGCTTCGACATGGGAAAAACAGCCTACAGTGAGAACGACCACTACCACGCCGTGCTGTGGATGCAGCAGGCCCTCAAGCAGATGGACGCCGGGGAGGAAGCCACCACCCCCAAGTTGGACATTTTGGATTATCTGAGTTATTCCGTGTATCAGATGGGAGATCTGCCTCGCGCCATTGAACTCACTCGCCGCCTCGTCTCCATCGGTAAACCTGTACAACGCTGCAGCATGCGTTTGATTGTTGGTTGAGTATTGGGACGTACCAACCCCCCCAGGATGAACTTACATGGAGAGTGTGGACGAGGTTCTCTAGTTGAACATCAGAGTCTGACCTCACTAATGACCTGGATGATCAGACAGTGACGTTTTAATCCATATAGTGTAGCCTACATCCGTGTCATTATCAGTTCTGTATCTCTGTTCCGGCAACATGAGCCTTTAAAACACCCCTCCACCCTGATATTACACCACCTCATTAACTGCGTCCAAATATCCATTTTAAACCACAATCAGCGAGAGATGTTCATATATTACCACTGCTCTTTTTAATGTGCACTTACAGATCCCAGCCACCAGAGGGCAGGCTCTAATTTACGCTACTTTGAGGAGATGTTCTCCAAAGAGTTGAGGGATTCTAACCGGAAAAAACAGGAGTTCAGTGAGGAGAAGCCCATCACGCTGGGAACGTACGAGCGGCCGAAGGACCACCTGCCTGAGAGAGAGCTCTATGAGGCTGTGTGTCGAGGAGAAGGCCTCAGAATGGTAACCTCAACCGGCTCTGTGACCTCATCAGATAAAATACACACACACACACACACACACACCACTGCATGAGTTTCCTCCACTGTCCATTCCATCAGCACCACTCCATACAGATGGAGGCCATGGTTCAGAGTTCTCTCATGTGTCAGGACTCTCAGTAATCACGTAAACTCTAGGGCTGTATTCAACTACATATTTTCGTAGTCGAATCTGATTCGTCAGATTTTCCCTATAGTCGACTGATAGTCGAATCAGTTAAAATTTCACCACAAGATGGCGCTCTAAGCGTAGTTTTTAAAAAAGATTTTTTTTTTTATATTTTACTTGTTTTTCTAACAAAAGAAAACCTTTTTTTTTTTTTTTTGCTTTTTATTTTTTTTTCTAGAAATTAGGATGATTTTATTTGACAAAAGGCTATATATATAACGAAAACAAAGACATTTCATGTAAAAACTAATGCTTAGCAGCAGCCATGGACACCCCCATGTGGTCAAAATGGTACATTCGACTATGAGGTTCATAGTGGACTACGGTTCTCCGAATCGAATCATCGAATCAGCGAATATCGCGGCTCACCCCTAGTAAACTCCGTCCTCACGCTCGCAGTCCCAGTTCCACATGGCCGGCCCCTTTTTTCTTATGTAGTTGGGTCAGGGGTACATGACTCTGATGAGCTGACAGGCTGAAGGAGAACCTTGATCTCTGTGTTCCTCAGACTCCTCGCAGAAGCAGCAGACTGTTCTGCCGTTATCAGGACGGGAACAGGAACCCACGTCTCCTGCTCAAACCCATGAAGGAGGAGGACGAGTGGGACAACCCCCACATCGTACGCTACCTGGAAATGCTGTCCGACGAAGAAATCGAGAAGATCAAGGAGTTGGCCAAACCCAGGGTGAGCTCATCCACACGACGTCTGATGGTCCTGAATTAGGAAACCCCGTAATGACCTGTCTGTCTTGATTCCTCACACTGTTCAGCTGGCAAGAGCTACGGTCCGAGACCCGAAGACCGGCGTCCTGACCACAGCTCAGTACAGAGTGTCCAAGAGGTGAGCTGCATGCAGAGTCCATTCTCATGATCATTCAGCCGGTGGTCCAACCCGGTTCGGGGTTTTTAATGATGATTGATAAATAAACATGTTAATACTCACTTAATCTAATAAACCTGAACTGGAATGTTCCTCAGCGCCTGGCTGGAGGGAGAAGATGATCCGGTGATCGCTCGAGTCAATCAGAGGATAGAGGACATCACCGGTCTGACGGTGGAGACCGCGGAGCTGCTGCAGGTCTGATGTTCAACCCTCTGATTCCTCCATCATGTCTGTAATGATGTACAGTACAGCGTGGGTTCAGATCAGACGCCAGGGTCTAATTACCAAACTCACTGATCAGTCTGTACAGTGGGTTTAGATCAGACACGGGTTCGGTGCAGTACGAGGGGGCGTGGCATTATTCTGAATAATGTGAATGAGCTGAAGGTCTTCAGAGTCCACGCTGTCAGGAACAGGATCTGGTCATTGGTCCTCCGATTCCCTCGTCCCTCTCACGGTTTGTTTCTGTGTACAGGTTGCTAACTACGGGGTTGGAGGACAGTATGAGCCGCATTATGATTTCTCGAGGGTGAGCGCTCGGTCTGAAGGTTTGCATGCCTGAAGCTGATGATCAGCTGCTACCTCCATTTTCTGATTTAATGGACAAAAGTATTGGGACACACCTCTGTTTCATTAAGTTCCATTCTGGCAGATTTATACAGTCGGGCACCTGGTCATGTGATTTGGATAGTTTAGGGAAGGCCCTTGTCTGTTCCATCGTGGCTGTGACCAGGTGCATTGGAAAACCTCAGAACCGCAGAACATCAAGTCTGAACAAAGAAGAACATCTTAAAGTGTAACAGATCATGTTTTTGATTGGAATAGGTTTGAACGTCAGATAAATAATCCAGTTTTTAGGAACTCTTGAAGAAATCTCAGCAATAGACATTCACTGACTAAACTGGCTGCCCAGCGATGGATTGGCGCCCTGTCCTGGGTGTATCTGCCCAGCGCCCGAGACGTTCTCCCCTGGATGGGCATGGGGAACCCCACCGCGACCCTAATAGAGGATAAAGCGGGTGATAATTAATGACTAAACTGGCAGATCATTTTGCCTGATTCATGTTCATTTATTTCTTGAGTTGAGTTTATTTTTCTTATTTTTTTAACATAGATTATTTTGCAGTGTGTATAATAGAAAACAAATCGTATGGAAAGCTTAAAGAGAGGACCTGCTCTAACAGAAGGAGATGAATGTGGAGGTGTCCTGATGCTCTTGTCCATGCACTGATAAACATCTCTTTGTTCTTTATTAATCATTTATGTGATTATATAAATGATATTACATTATATGAATGGATCACTAACCTCGGGGGTGGGGGGGGTGTTCTAACCGTTTCCTTTGTGTGTTTGTTCATATGTGTAACTAACACTCATCTGATCTGCTGAATGAATCCATGTGAGGTGATCAGCGGACGTCCTGAACCAATCGCCTCCACACGCTCATCACCGCTCACATCTCCAGACTTTAATACTGAATCATTTAGAATGATTCGGAGTTGCTCTGATGTGTATTAAAGTCGCGGTGTGTGATCCAGCGACCGTGATGGAGCTCCACATGTGGGTGGAGGAGGAGGAGGAGGATGGAGATTTGGGTTCAGCCCTCCCTCGTGTGGTTGTCTGTGTTTGATGTTGCATGGCGAGAAGATTCGTTGCGATCTCAGAGTTGTTTAAAACTCTAAACGTCTGTTGCAGCGACCTTTTGATAGCAACCTCAAGGTTGATGGAAATAGGCTGGCCACCTTTCTGAACTACGTGAGTATGTGTGCCGCGCTCGCCTTTCATTCTGAAACTTTATCTTCATAGAAACATGAGACCGAGGCGTTCAAATCTTTAGGCACAGGGAATCGTATGGCTACTTTTTTAAATTACGTAAGTATGAGCTCCGGCCCGCCGTGCTGCCTGTCTGAATGATCAGAGTGATTGATTAGATGAACCGTCAGCTTCTCATTATCTCATGGGGGGGGTTCCCTATGCCCATCCAGGGGAGAACATTTAACGCACTGGGCAAATACTCTCAGGACACACACACTCTTAGACACACTCTTAGGGGCAATTTAGAGGAGTCAATTCACCTTGAATCCATGTTTTCGGACTGTGGGAGGAAACCGGAGAACCCGGAGGAAACCCACGTGGACACGGGGAGAACATGCAAACTCCACCCAGATGGGGTTTCAAACCTGGATCCCCAGCTCTGAGAGGAGAACATGCCAACCACTAAGCCACCGCACCGCCCCGTCAGGATTTAATGTTCTGTTTGAAATGACGTGTGGTTCAAGTTCAAGTTATTTATTCATATAGCGCTTTTTACAACAGTACATTGTCACAATGAATCAGTTGAATTCTTAATTAATGAATATAATTAAACTGTAGAACCTCAAGACAGTCTGCAGAACGTCTCAGTCCATCAGATACAGAACGTGTTGGAGTTTTTTTTTCTCGTACATTGAAAAGAGAAATAAAGACTGGATGTAAAGACCATCGTGCATCGTGTGCATCTCTCCCTCCGTTTAATTAGCACAGTAATGAGTTATGAACATGTTAACGAGGTTCTTGCTTGTTTAATGTACAGTACGAATCATCTGAAGGTTAATGTTCTGCGTTCTTCAATGGCAGATGAGCGACGTGGAAGCTGGTGGTGCCACGGTGTTTCCTGACTTCGGTGCAGCCATCGTGCCTAGAAAGGTAGTTTTCACCCCCCCCCCCCCTCTCCAAACTCCCCCCCCCCCTGCTGTAGTAGAACAGTATCAGTGCGGTTCTATGAGGTCATTTCTCAGCGCTCCTCGTTTATTTAGATCAGTGATTATTTGGGGGACGTGCACGGCTGGTGGAGGCTCTGTGTGATGGTTAATTCCACCTGTGTGTTCTGTGTGTGTGTTCTGTGTGTGTGTTCTAGGGTACTGCAGTGTTCTGGTACAACCTCTTCAGGAGTGGGGAGGGGGATTACAGGACGAGACACGCAGCGTGTCCGGTGTTAGTTGGTAGTAAATGGGGTAAGTTAAATATAAATAGTTTTTTGCTCCTCGGTGTTCCGGGACGGGGTGCTGGAACCTTCTGCCTTCTGAGGAATCACACCCAGAACCTCACAGGAGAACCAATATCATAACCAATCTATAAATAAATACACACCTACTGAAAGGGACTCAGGGTGGCATGGTGGTGTAGTGGTTGGCATGTTCTCCCTGGGTATGTCCACCAGGTTCTGCGGTTTCCTCCCACAGTTCAAAAACTTGGATTCAAGGTAAATCGAATGCTCCAAATTGCCCCATATAGTGTCTGTGTGAGTGAGTGTGCCCAGTGATAGATTGGCATCATCCTGTCCTGGGTGTATCTGCCCAGCGCCCAATGTTCTCCCCTGGATGGGCATGAGGAACCCTCAATTCTCGCGACCCTAGTAGAGGATGAAGCAGACAGGTCAGAATGAATGAATGAAATGGATTCAAAGTGGAGATAGAGCTACAGAGATCCCCATCCACCTGTAATGATCTGTCTGCAGGTGGAACCTCGTTACCAGGGAGATGGAGGTAGAACCTCACTGTGTAAGTGTAGGTGGTGGACTCTCATTAGGAGGAAACATGAGGAACGTGTGGTTTTATGAAATGTGTTTTTGGGGTGGTGGTGGTGGTGGGAGGGTGGTAATGCAGACCTCAGACCCTGAGTTCTCACGGCCCGGTTCCTGTGTTTTGGTTAACAGTGTCCAACAAATGGATCCACGAGCGAGGTCAGGAGTTCCGACGACAGTGTGGCCTCACAGAAGTGGACTGAGTGGTGCACACTACCCCCCCCCCACCCCACCCCCACAGCACACACACCACTCCCCATCCATAATGAAATGTACAGCAGCTTCACCTCCTCTGCATTTATCTAAGTTTGTGTTATTGTGTTTTAATAAGAATAAATGATGTGGTTTGGTTTATCTGCTGCAACACTAACTAACTCACAGAGGACTGTCCACTGCCACCGCCTGCGTCTGCGTCCAGCTACACCCATCGCCGGGTCAGCTGGCTTCACCTGGTCCAGACTCCACAGACCTGATACCTCAGACGTTCTGTTACAGACTGTGTGAGCGATCAGAATTAAAACATTAATGATGTCACAGAAGCACCACCGTCACCATGACAACAGTCACCATGGTAACCATTCATCCATTCATCAGCTAAATGTTTGGCAAATTTGACAGCTCTGAGGCAGACGGGCGGATGGATAAAGCGTTTGTTTGTGCTCGCTGCAGTCCGTGTGTATTGTACAGCACTGTGCTTCGTTCTGATTTGTTACATCCACAAAATAAATCTCATTTTATTGTCTCTACAGTTAAAAATCTCTGCAACGTGGACTAAACTGTTCCCACATTTAGAACACCAGACCACACCCCAGTTTATCACATGATCTACCACCGGACCAAACACACTCCCACAGAATACATCTGTAAATAAACCTAACTACCTAATTACAAAATATCATCACTACCTTTAAGCACCATACGCTTTTTAAACAGCTGCCACACGTCCTGTATGATTATTAAAAGGATTTATTTCATTTGCAGTTTTTAATTATTTGCAGTAATGATTGAAAATTAGAGCCGTTCTGTTTCAGGAGAACCCAGGATCTCAGCACCTCAGTGAAACAAGGTTCATACAAAATCAACAGAACACAATTCCATGCGCTCAGCGCTGTGTGTACAGTGTGTGAGTCATGTGTTGTGTAACTGTGTGTACAGTGTGTGTTGTGTAACTGAAGCTACGCCTTTGTATTAATGGAGCTGTGAGTTGATCTCAGTCTGACCGCAGTCTAGTCGAGTGAAGTGCAGTGGAGTTCTTAATGAAGTCAGACAGATACGGTCTCCATGGAGAACCTCCTGAAGGTCAGAAGCAGCTGCAGTGAGATGCAGGTGCACTGTGATGAGGAAGCATGACTCCGCCCTAAACTGACCCTCAGAACCTCAGAATATTGCTCATTTTCATTTTTCTGAAGTAGCTGTTCATTTTGGGCGGCAAGGTGGCTTAGTGGTTTAGCACGTTCGCCTCTCAGCTCTAGGGATTCCCGGTTCGAATCCCCATCTGGGTGGAGTTTCCATGTTCTCCCCGTGTCTGCGTGGGTTTCCTCCGGGTTCTCCGGTTTCCACCCACAGTCCAAAAACATGGATCAAGTCAATTGAATTCTCAAAAATTGCCCCATATAGAGTGTGTGTGTGAGTGAGTGTGTGCCCAGCGATGGATTGGCGCCCTGTCCTGGGTGTATCTGCCCAGCGCCCGAGACATTCTCCCCTGAATGGGCATGGGGAACCCCACCGCGACCCTAATAGAGGATAAAGCGGGAGATAATGAATGAATGAATGTTCATTTTGAATTTAGGAGGCATAGTGGCTTAGTGTTTAGCATGTTCTCCCCGTGTCCGCGTGGGTTTCCTCCGGGTTCTCTGGTTTCCTCCCACAAATTCAAAAGCATGGATTCAAGGTGAATTAAAATGCTCTAAACTGCCTCTATATAGCATGTGTGTCTATGTGAGTGAGTGTGTGTCCAGTGATAGACTGGGCATGTTCTCCCCTGGATGGAACCTCCCGTGACCCTAATATAGGATTAAGCAGAAGATGGTTGGATGGATAAAGCATCTTCTTTTAATGTATCTGCTGCTGAGAATGTGAATTTCCCCATTGTGGGACAAATAAAGCTTTGTCTTATCTGATCTTATCTTATAAAGGTTGACGTTCTAAAGCTCCTGTTTAAGTCGCAGTTCTACAGAAACAGTGACATCATCATGAAGATCTTCCATAGAGAGGTTGATTCATCATGGTTCTAACAGCAGGCTCTGATTAGAGGCTTTGCAGCAGTGGGTTCTGCAACCTCTCCTCTGGCTCCACCTCCTCCACTCCACCTGCCTGGTTCCTGCTCGCTCCACATCTCACACCACACTGCTCTTCTCTGCACACCAGTCTGCCTCGGTTAGTTAGTTAGTTAGTTAGTTGGTTAGTTTGCTCTCAGTACATCTGTCAGAAGATGAAGGTGGAGTGGATGATGGTTCTGATTATTATTTGGAGGTTTTGTGGTGGGGCGGGGGAGTTCTACTCCTCCACAGGTGCGTACTCCATTCATTCAGATGTTTCAGTCTTAATTAATGAATTAAAGTTCATTTTACTTTCTGATAAGTTTTATTTTAAAAATGTGGAGAAGCTGATGGTGAATTCAGGTGGTCGATTCCTCTGATTCATGGTGAACAGTGTTTAAAGTACTGTATGACTTTAGTAGGAACAGTATGGGGAAGGCCCGGTTCTGTTTCAGCGTGACTAGTTTAGATTTATTTTGTAGTTTTACTGGAAATTTATTAGAAACTGATAAAGGCCACTTTATTAGATCCACCTCTTTATTTCGGCGCGTGCTGTCTGTTATCTGAGTCCACTGATGGACTTCAGTTCTACCACATCATCCACCACCCTAATAACACCTGCTCTGTGAGGGTTCCGATCATCAGAGAACATACCAAAGGGCACTAACAGAGTGTGTAGAGGAACAGGTGGACTACAGAATGTAGAACCCTTTAGAATGCTGATGAGTCTGTGATCTTACTTTGATCTCTTTGATAAAAGTTCAGACAGTAGTTCGTGATTGGAACATGTTCCGTCTTACAGATCACATGACCCAGCTGATCTCCCTGATGGAAGATCTCTCACAGAGTTTTGATCTCTACATCTCAGCTGTGGAACATCAAACAAACCTTTTAAAAAGGTAAGCGCTCAACCCTTTACATTGACTCTGTAAACAAAACTGATGATGATGATGGTGTGCTTCTTCTGTCAGAGCTCATCAGACTCTCCTGGACATGACCGACGTCTCCTCTGAAGACCCAGAGAAGTTCATCAGCAACCCTCTGACTGCATACCAGCTGGTCAGGAGGTTCAGAGATGTGAGCAGAGCTGTTCATGAGGTCACCAGGAGAAACATCTCAGAGGGTCAGATCAACATCTCACCACCATCAGATCAACCACCTAAAGTCATTCCATCCTCATCATCATCATCATCATCATCACACCACCATCAGATCAACCACCTAAAGTCATTCCATCATCATCATCATCATCACACCACCATCAGATCAACCACCTAAAGTCATTCCATCATCATCACAACACCATTAGATCAACCACCTAAAGTCATTCCAACATCATCATCAACCATCATCAGATCAACCACCTAAAGTCATTCCATCATCATTATCACAACACCATTAGATCAACCACCTAAAGTCATTCCAACATCATCATCAACCATCATCAGATCAACCACCTAAAGTCATTCCATCATCATCACACCACCATAAGATCAACCACCTAAAGTCATTCCAACATCATCATCAACCATCATCAGATCAACCACCTAAAGTCATTCCCTCATCATCATCATCAACCATCATCAGATCAACCACCTAAAGTCATTCCATCATCATTATCACAACACCATTAGATCAACCACCTAAAGTCATTCCAACATCATCATCAACCATCATCAGATCAACCACCTAAAGTCATTCCAACATCATCATCAACAGATCATCAGATCAACCACCTAAAGTCATTCCAACATCATCATCAACAGATCATCAGATCAACCACCTAAAGTCATTCCATCATCATCATCAACAGATCATCAGATCAACCACCTAAAGTCATTCCAACTTCATCATCAACCATCATCAGATCAACCACCTAAAGTCATTCCATCATCATCATCAACAGATCATCAGATCAACCACCTAAAGTCATTCCATCTTAATCATCACACCATCATCAGATCAAACAGGAGTTCAGATCATAAACATCTGCACTGCACATCTGAAGCTGTCACCCCTAACATTCCTCAGTCTATAGTACGGGTTCTTCAGCATGGTTCTGTCCTCTTCATGTCTCCATCCTGACGGTGTTCTGACGTTCTGAAAAGTGAATCAGTTTCTTCTTAAATTCTCATAAAGTGGTTTAGGTGCGCAGGAGACCGGAGATGCTCAGATGCTCGGGGGTCTGGTTCTCTTGTCTTTCACCCAGTTAATGCTGGGATAGGCTCCAGCACTCCTCATGGCCATAATAAGGAAGAACAGTTCAGATCAATGAATAATAAAGATATAACATGGTGGGGGGGCATGGTGGCTTAGTGGTTTAGTATGTTCTCCTCTTTATGCTGGGGATCCAGGTTTGAATCCTGATCTGGGTGGAGTTTGCATGTTCTCCCCGTGTCTGTGTGGGTTTCCTCCCACAGTCCAAAAACATGAATTCAAGGTGAATAGAATGCTCTCAATTGCCCCATATAGAGTGTGTGAGTGAGTGTGTTCAGTGATAGCTCCAAAAATGTTCTCCCCCCCCCCGCCCCTGCGACCCTGATAGAGGATTCAGTGGAAGATAATGAAACATTGAATGATTTAACAGAATGTTGGTTAACAGTTGAACATAACGAGGTGATGTTTAATCTCAGTTGTTCCTCACAGTGTTCCTCACAGTGTTCCTCTGAACTGATGTTCTGTGTAAAGAACTCTTCATGTTCTGTACAGATTTGGAGAAGCTCAGATTGAAAGTGGCTCTGCTCCCGGGTGATGAGGACTTGGACGGCATCGCGACGGCCGTGGTGCGACTGCAGGGGCTGTACCGGCTCCACCCGCTGGACATGATGAGTACGACATTCAGCTTCCTCCTCTAACTTCTGAGGAACCTCGTCTTCATGTTCTGCTCCCTCGGTGCTCTCAGGGTCTGAGAACCGCTTGATGCTGCACCCAGATGAGATGTTCCACATCGCTGAGGTCGCTATTCAGAACGGACGCTTCCAGTGCGCCACCGTGTGGCTGGAGGAGACGCTGACCAGGCTGGATGAAGGAATCCAAGCTGAAGTCACCAAAGCCAAAGTTCTCCAATTACTGTCCTCCAACCAGGTTCCGGACCTGCCCGTCCCTCAGGCCTTCATACAGCAGTTACTACAACATGGTGCGTGATTGGTCCAAACCCAAAGTTCTGAATGTGTGCTACTGAATCAGCTGACCAGGATCTGCTTTAATAACCAATCAGAACGTCTCTGTTCTGCTGACACCTACAAAAATATACTGATCCCACACACACACACACACCTGCACACACACACCTGCACACACACACACATACACACACACACACACCAGCACACACACACACACACACACCTGCACACAGACACACACACACACACATACACACCTGCACACCGACACACACACACATATACACACCTGCACACACACACAAACACACCTACCTGCACACACACACACACACCTGCACACACACACCTGCACACACACACACCTGCACACCGACACACACACACATATACACACCTGCACACACACACACAAACCTGCACACACACACACACACCTGCACACACACACCTGCACACACACACACCTGCACACACACACACACACCTGCACACACACACACACACACCTGCACACACACACACACACCTGCACACACACCTGCACACACACACACACACACACACACACACACACACACACACACACACCCTGCACACACACCTGCACACACATACACACACACACACACACCTGCACACACACACACAAACACACCTACCTGCACACACACACACCTGCACACACACACCTGCACACACACACACACACACACACACACACACACACTGCATACAGGAGACACTCAGAGGTCTTTGTGTTTTAGACTAAACAGAACCTTCAGAACCTCATGCGTCTTTAAGAAAGGCGTAGCAGGTCCTCTTCACCTCCATGTTCCAAAACTAATGATGCAAATCTCTCATGACTGTGTGATGTGAAGGTCGAGCTGTGTGTGTGTGTGTGTGTGTGTGTGTGTGTGTTGAGTATATGAACATGATGTAGGAGCACCCAATTCTCCGTGTTCTGTTTGGTTCTCAGACGATCTGTACGCCGTGCTCCAAAATCTGATCTCGGAGTTTCAGGATTGGGAGGCCCTGCAGCGGTCCCTCACCCCCCTCCACCCGCCTGCCTCGGATTCCTGGCAGAGTGGATATGAAGCTCTGTGTCGTGGAGACGGCATGGTGACGAGCCGTCTGTGTGGTGGATGTTACAGGATGGAGAATTAAACTGATGATGATGATGATGATGATGATGCTCACAATTATCTGAATCCCTAAATGATTCTCCTTTCTCTGACAGACTCCTCCCACACAGACTCCGCTGTCCTGCAGATACTCCACAGGTGGAGGAAACCCCCGTCTGATGTACGCTCCCGTTAAGGAGGAGGAGGAGTGGAACGAGCCAGTCATCCTCAGATACCATGATCTTCTGTCCCTGAAGGAGACTGAGGTCATAAAACAACTTTCCAGACCAAAGGTGAATCAGAACTCTGACTTACAGCAGGTTCACTGATCAGAGGGACAGGGTTCCACTGCTCCACCCAAGTGCCGAGACGTCTTACACAGATCCACATGACACAGCACTTTATCGTCCTCCACCGCCACCGGTTCTCTGTCCTGCTCATCCACCTCTCTCCTATTTACAGCTCGTCCGAGCCACAGTGTCCAACCCGCTGACCGGAGAACGTGTTCCCACTGAGGTGCGGGTCTCAAAGAGGTAGCATTATTATTCCAATCCAACTGATGGAGATGAAGGGGGCGGAGTCTGCATACATTATTAAATGAGGTGAACCCTTCCCTCTCTCTCTCAGTGCATGGTTGAGTGAGAGAGAGAGTCCTGTAGTGGCACGTGTCAATCAAAGAATCGCTGACATCACGGGTCTCACCATGGAAACGGCGGAGTTACTCCAGGTATCTGATCCACCAGCCACGCCCACCATGATGGAGGCATTCTCACGTTCCTGCTTCTGAAGAAGCTTCAGGCTGAAAGCATGAAATGAAGAGGTGGAGCTGTAACGTTCTCCGTTCTAATCACTGATCCCTCTCTCTTAAGGTGGCTAACTATGGGATTGGAGGGCAGTATGAACCTCACTATGACGCCCAGGTGAGCCGGCTTTGTCTGTCTGTCTGATCACATCTGTCTGTCTGATCACATCTGTCTGTGTGACCTCTGACCCACAGCTGGGGAACGACTCGGCTCTTTCACGGCAGGGGAAGAGGATCTCTACAGTTCTGATTTATGTGAGGTTCTGTTCTCTGATTTTACTGAATGTTTAAAATGAAACCAGCTGCCAGATCCACCACTGAGAGGGGTGGAGGGGTTAGGGTTAGGGATAGTGTTTAGGGTTAGGGTTAGGGTTGGTTAGAGTTATAGCTTAGGGTTTAGGGTTAGGGTTAGTTAGTGTTTAGGGTTAGTTAGGGTTAGAGTTTAGGGTTAGGGTTATCGTTTAGGGTAAGGGTTAGTGTTAGGGTTAGAGTTTAGGGTTATAGTTTAGGGTTAGTTTTAGGGTTAGGTTTAGGGTTAGGGTTAGTTTTAGTGTTAGGTTTAGAGTTTCTTCTTGTTTCTTGTGTTTCAGTGATGACAAAACCATGAACCTGCATGAAGAACCTGAACAGAACGAAGACACAGAACACATCAGATCCAACCTGCTCTGTGTGTGTGTGTGTGTGTGTGTGTGTGTTTCAGATGAGTGATGTGGAGGTTGGTGGATCCACAGTGTTTCCGAACCTCGGTGTGGCTCTTCCTCCTAAAAGAGTAAGTTCTCTTTTCTGCAGCCTGCTCTCTGAAGGTTCAGAACAGAAACGTGAGGAACCCACTGCTCTGTTCTCTCAGGGTTCCGCTGTCTTCTGGTTTAATCTGCTAAAGAACGGAGAGCAAGATCCCAGAACCCTACATGCTTCCTGTCCCGTCTTTATTGGGAGTAAATGGGGTGAGTGTCTGATGTCCCTCTGCTTCACCACTGTCTCCACTGATTTACCCAGCTCTCTCTCTCTCTCTCTCTCTCTCTCTCGTAGTTTCCAATAAGTGGATTCGCTCGCGTGGACAGGAGTTCAGGAGAAGGTGCTCTCTCTCCATGTCTGAGTGAAACCAGCAAGCCGCCTCACTCCAATCCTCAAAAATCCTCACTCTCAAATAGTTCTGTGTGTTTGGGGGTGAATTTTGTAGCTGGGGGTACAGGGCTGGTGGTGATGGAGCAGTGCGGGTGCAGTGGTGGAGCAGTGATGGTTTAATGCTTTATCATGACATCATAAAGAAGTATTACATCATGAGATTAATATATAAAATACAATGTCTGAAGATTTAGGGAGAAATATTGAACTTTCCTTTTTACTGCTGGATTTGAGAGAAATACTGGTTCTGTACACAAACACACACACACACACACACACATATACACACACACACACACACACAGAGACACACACTTGTAATTTAGATTTATTTGTGGGTGGAATTGCTTTAAAATTATTAATCTGTATTAATCTCTGTTTTAATGACATGTAAATGTAAGGTTGAGGATTTGTTCAATGTGACATTATAATTATATTAGTTCGATGCTCCACTAGAGGGCGGTAGATAAACGCAGATGGTATATTATATATATATAATATTTAATAATGCATCGAGGGTTCTGTTTAATTACACGGTACCATTATGATCAGTAAATTATTCAAACACATTATAATTCAATGAAAATAAATAGATCTACAGAGTTTATTTCTGATAACAAACTTCTCTCCATCTACCTTTCAATCTTTTAATGAACATAAGAATGTATGATGTGTTAATGTGAATTCTAAAACAGTAACCTTCCAGTGTAAATGTCAGAGGACGTTCTTTTTGTGTAGTTTGCATGTTCTCCAGTGTTTCCCCTGGAAGCAATTGGAGACATGCGGATCCGACCGGCTGGAGGATCCTAAATTGGTTTGATTTGGTAATTTGATTGTAATTATGAATAACAATGTGCAGAATATTATAAAAGATGATTTGCTGATTTTCCTCTGAAGTCCATGGAGTCTGTGACTTTGACGGGGGGGTGCAGGCCTCTGTTCAGGACTGATGGATATCTGCAGGCCTTTTGATGCCTTTGGCCTTCCATACCGCAGGAGGACCAAACACCAGTCCAATCCCTGAATGAGAGAATCCTCAATGCGCAGCCTCACCGGCTCCGTCCCGATCCGACTCCGTCCTCTGAGCAAGGGCACTAGATTAGGCCTGAACGAGGCAGAGGCAGTGTGCTGGAGGCTGAGTGGAGGAGGCGGCGCGTTGTGGGACGGAGCCGCGGCGGCTGCTGATGCTGAGAGCCCGGTCCTGATGCAGGTCAGCGGGCCTGAGGTGATCCATCAGCGCGGCGTTCGGTGAGTCCGTCCGGATGTGTCCGTGTGTGGGGTTCGGTTCGGTTCGGCTCGGCTCGGCTCGGCTCGGTTCGGTTCGGGTGGAGATGGTGGATGTAATGACGCCGCAGTGTGTGGTCTGATCCGCGGGGACCGGAGCCTCCGCCGCCGGGAGTCTGAATCCTGCGGAGCCGCGGCTGCAGGGCCGCGTCCTCAGAACCGAGCCCGCCGCTCAGATTAAACGGGATTCCGAGCGGATTACAGATTAGACGCACCGCTGACGATGCCGTGCGGAGCCGCTGGCTGCCGCGGGCTGATGGGGGAGCACTGAGGCCTATCCCGGCGCTCTCAGACAACAGCCCCGCTGCATCCTGCAGAACCCTCACTCAGAACAGCTGACTCCCACAGCCGCCCTCCGCTGTGGAACAGCCTCTGCATTAACGCTACACTTCATATAGAAATAAGAATTATTATTATTATTATTATTATTATTATTAATGTTCAACTCTAATTAAATTCAAACGCGTTCACAAACGAAACGGCGATACCACCGGGGTCACGTGACCCATTTATTAGTGTTATACAGGAGTGACTGTATGACGTCACACTTCAGCGGGTTGAACGACGATTTAATAAATCAGTCATTTTAATGATTATCTTTAAAGTGTTTCAGTTTAGAACCGGACTGCTTTAATAATTACAGAACCGATGATCAGAAAGTTTAAATTAAAGGTTGAGATTTTATAAAAATGTTTAATGACTTAATTCACCTGAACACCGACCGTATGCACCCTCACTGGATGTAATCCAACTCTATACCCTCACTATATACCCTCACTATATACCCTCACTATATACCCTCACTATATACCCTCACTATATACCCTCACTGGATGTAATCCAACTCTATACCCTCACTATATACCCTCACTATATACCCTCACTATATACCCTCACTGGATGTAATCCAACTCTATACCCTCACTATATACCCTCACTATATACCCTCACTATATACCCTCACTGGATGTAATCCAACTCTATACCCTCACTATATACCCTCACTATATACCCTCACTGGATGTAATCCAACTCTATACCCTCACTCTATACCCTCACTATATACCCTCACAGAATGTAATTCAACTCTATACCCTCACTCTATACCCTCACTATATACCCTCACAGAATGTAATTCAACTCTATACCCTCACTATAAACTCTCACTATATACCCTCTCTATATACCCTCACTATATACCCTCACTATATACCCTCACTGGATGTAATTCAACTCTATACCCTCACTATAAACCCTCACTATATATGACTGTATGACGTCACACTTCAGCGGGTTGAACGACAATTTAATAAATCAGTCATTTTAATGATTATCTTTAAAGTGTTTCTGATCAGGTTTCAGTTTAGAACCGGACTGCTTTAATTATTACTTTAATAAAAACACTCTATACCCTCACTATATACCCTCACAGAATGTAATTCAACTCTATACCCTCACTCTATACCCTCACTATATACCCTCACAGAATGTAATTCAACTCTATACCCTCACTATAAACTCTCACTATATACCCTCTCTATATACCCTCACTATAAACCCTCTCTATATACCCTCACTATATACCCTCACTGGATGTAATTCAAACTCTATACCCTCACTATAAACCCTCACTATATACCCTCACTATAAACCCTAAATATATACCCTCACTATAAACCCTCTCTATATACCCTCACTATATACCCTCACTATAACCCTCTCTATATACCCTCACTATATACCCTCACTATATACCCTCACTGGATGTAATACAACTCTATACCTCACTATATACCCTCACTACAAACCCTAACTATATACCCTCATTATAAACCCTCTCTATATACCCTCACTATAAACCCCCTCTATATACCCTCACTATAAACCCTCACTATAAACCCTCTCTATATACACTTACTATAAACCCTCTCTATATACCCTCTCTATAAACCCTCACTGTAGACCCTCTCTATAAACCCTCACTATAAAGCCTCAGTAAATATTCTGTATGATCTCTGTTGTTGTATTAATGTTCGTTCTTTTCCGCAGCTTTTTTTTTTGGGTGGATGATGAGGAAGAGGAGGTACTGGAAAGCACAGCTCAGTTTGATGAAGCAATGGCTTGTTTGAGGAGTGTGTGAGTTTTTCTCAGAGCACTGGATCCAATGGCGAAAAAAGGGGGGCGCCCCAAGGGTGAGAAGCCTGAAGCCCTGATCTCTGCCCTCCAGGCAGCTAATGAGGATCTGAGGTCCAAACTGACGGACATTCAAATAGAGCTGCACCAGGAGAAATGCAGGGTGAGGGTTCGCATCCATCATCTTAGCTCTCATTATCTCAGCTTTCATTATCTCAGCTCTCATTATCTCAGCTCTCATTATCTCAGCTCTCATTATCTCGGCTCTCATTATCTCGGCTCTCATTATCTCGGCTCTCATTATCTCGGCTCTCATTATTTCAATTCTCATTATCTCAGCTCTCATTATCTCGGCTCTCATTATCTCGGCTCTCATTATCTCAATTCTCATTATCTAAGCTCTCATTATCTTGGCTCTTGTTATCTCAGCTCACATTATCTCAGCTCACATTATCTCAATTCTTATTATCTCAGCTCTCAATATCTCAGCTCACATTATCTCAGCTCACATTATCTCAGCTCACAATATCTCAGCTCACAATATCTCAGCTCACAATATCTCAGCCTTAATTATCTCAGCTCACATTATCTCAATTCTTATTATCTCAGCTCTCATTATCTCAGCTGTCTGCTTAAACGTGACTCTTTAAAATGATCTTTTTTAAGGATTATAAACTGTGTAGTGTTAGTAAAATCATGTTCCTGACTTTATTTATCTGTACTAATCAAACAGATCAAACACTTTAATTCATTAGTGTGTGTGTGTGTGTGTGTGTGTGGGGGGGGGGGTGATGGATGGATGAACAGCAGTATAAATACTCAGATCTTTGTCGGTGATGGCTGTGGTTCTGGTTGGTCTGTAGATCATTTGGCGGTCTGTAGATGATCTGTTTCACCTGTCCCAGTGGTCCGTCCTGCACAGATAAAGGTTCCGTGTTCTAACGGATCAGCATTCAGTGTTCATACAGAACCGTGTTGATCTTTGATGATTCAGCAGTCCTGTCTTTATTCTGCCGTGAGGATCATAAGAGCAGCAGAAGGTCGGGGTCACAGCCCTCTCTGTCTGTCTATCAGGTCAGCAAGCTGGAGCGAGACAAGACGCAGGAGGCCAAGCGCATCCGCGAGCAGGAGCAGCACCGCCACACCGCCACGCTCACCGAGCAGCGGGCACGCTGGCATGAGGAGAAGCTGAAGGAGCTGGCAACCCTGCGCGAAACCCTGACCCGGCAGCATGAGCAGGAGCTGGCCCGCACGGCCAAGATCAAAGATGGCGAGATCCAGCGGCTGCGCACCGCCATGGCCGCCCTGCGCGACGGCACCGGAGAGAAAGTGCGCACGGTCCTGGCGCTGGAGGCCCGCGAGGAGGCCCGGCGTTTCTTCGAACAGGAGCGGGCCAAGCTGCTGGGCGAAATCACGGAGCTGAAGGAGGCCAAGCGGCACACGGACGATGCGCTCAGCGCCGCCATCCAGGCTGACAAGACCAAGGCGGTGGACCTGCGCTCGGAGCACCAGGCCCATCAGGAGCAGATCAGCAAGATCAAATGGGACAGCGAGCGCGACATCCGCCGCCTGGTGAGAAACAACACCACCTCATTCTCCATCACATCAGCTCCACCCACCCAAACACATGCAGGCTGAACCCAACCTATCTGAACGTTTCAGGTGGATGAGATCAAAGCGAAGAACCGGACCATCTTCTCTTTGGAGAAAGAGCTGGAGACGACGTCCGGGTTCCTGCAGAAGTTACAGCTGCAGAAGGACGCGCTGGACGAGCAGCTGTTCCTGGTGAAAGAGGCTGAGTGCAACCTGGGAAGTCCCAAAAGAGAGATTCCTGGACGGGCCGGTGATGGAGCAGAGCATTGTGGGAGTCCTGTGAGAAAGTCCTTCTTCATCACCATCATCATCATCATCATCACTAACACATTCAAATCAACAGGGACATTACGAAGGAGAACATGTTAACATTCAGACCCTAAGATCAATCGAATGAAATGTTATAATGATGTTACAGTGTAGCAGCTTCATCTCAACAACTACCTCCACACAACCTCCCCACAACCTCCACACACAACCTCCACATAAACTCAACACAACCTCCACACACAACCTACACACAACCTCCACATAAACTCAACACAACCTCCACACACAACCTCCACATAAACTCAACACAACCTCCACACACAACCTCCACATAAACTCAACACAACCTCCACACACAACCTACACACAAACTCCACATAAACTCAACACAACCTCCACACACACCCTCCACACAAACTCCACATAAACTCAACACAACCTCCACACACAACCTCCACACAAACTCCACATAAACTCAACACAACCTCCACGCACAACCTACACACAAACTCCACATAAACTCAACACAACCTCCACACACAACCTCCACACAAACTCCACATAAACTCAACACAACCTCCACGCACAACCTACACACAAACTCCACATAAACTCAACACAACCTCCCCACAACCTCCATATAAACTCCTCACAACCTCCACGCACAACCTACACACAAACTCCTCACAACCTCCACACAAACTCCACATAAACTCCTTACAACCTCCACACACAACCTCCACATAAACTCCTCACAGCCTCCTCATAACCTCCACACAACCTCCTCACAGCCTCCACACACAACCTCCACATAAACTCCTCACAGCCTCCTCATAACCTCCACACAACCTCCTCACAGCCTCCACACAACCTCCTCACAACCTTCACACAACCTCCACACAACCTCAACATAAACTCCTCACAACCTTAACATAAACTTCTCACAACCTCCTCACAACCTTCACACAACCTCCACACAACCTCAACATGAACTTCTCACAACCTTCACACAACCTCCACACAACCTCAACATAAACTCCTCACAACCTCAACATGAACTTCTCACAACCTCCACACAACCTCCATATAACCTCCCCACAACCTCAACATAAACTTCTCACAACCTCCACACAACCTCCACATAACCTCCCCACAACCTCAACATAAACTTCTCACAACCTCAACATAAACTCCTCACAGCCTCCTCACAACCTTCACATAACCTCCACACAAACTCCACATAACCTCCACACAACCTCAACATAAACTTCTCACAGCCTCCTCACAACCTTCACATAAACTCCTCACAAACTCCACATAAACTCCTCACAACCTCAACATAAACTTCTCACAGCCTCCACACAAACTCCCCACAACCTCTCCACAACCTCCACACAACCTTCTGGTCCAGATGCTGTGCGTTGATTCTGGTGTAGACGCAGTGCGTTTGTGAGGGCAGTGAGAACGTGTTCCATGTTGTGGTTCTTTCAGGAGATGAGGAGGAACAGCAGGCGTGTCTCTGAGTTGAACTCCACCGTTCGTAAGCTGGAGGACCGGAACACTCTGCTGGTGGATGAACGAAACGAGCTGGTACCCCTGCCCCCCTGTCTCAGTGTGCATGCTGTTTACCCTCAGCGGGGGGAGAACCTGAGGTGGGTTCTCCAGGGTTCTGCTGTGTTCTAAAGATGCTGCTGTTTCTGCTCTCACTCAGCTGAAGAGAGTGCGCGAGACAGAGAAGCAGTGTAAGCCCCTGCTGGAGAAGAACAAACTGCTGAACAAGAAGAACGATGAGCTCACAATGGCTCTCCAACGTCAGGAGGAGAAGCTCAGGGGGCTGAACAAGGAGAACCTGGAGTTGGTATGTTCTCCAAACTCACCGCTTCTCATCATCATTACGTTTAATGTTCACTCGTTATTAAGAACTTCAGATCAAATCAGATCATACATGATCTTGTGTGTGTGTGTGTGTCTGTATGTTTGTGTGTGTGTGTGTGTGTTTGTGTGTGTCTGTGTGTTTGTGTGTGTGTGTGTGTCTTGTGTGTGCATGTGTGTCTGCGTGTGTGTGTGTGTTTGTGTGTGTCTTGTGTGTGTGTGTCTTGTGTGTCTGTGTGTGTGTGTCTTGTGTGTGTCTTGTGTGTGTGTTTGTGTGTGTGTGTGTGTGTCTGTGTGTCTTGTGTTGTGTGTGCATGTGTGTCTGCGTGTGTGTGTGTGTTTGTGTGTGTCTTGTGTGTGTCTTGTGTGTGTGTGTGTCTTGTGTGTCTGTGTGTGTGTGTTTGTGTTTGTGTGTGTGTTTGTGTGTGTGTCTTGTGTGTGTGTGTCTGTGTGTGTGTGTGTGTGTCTTGTGTGTGTGTGTCTTGTGTGTGTGTCTTGTGTGTCTGTCTGTGTGTATCTGTGTGTGTGTGTGTGTGTTTGTGTGTGTCTTGTGTGTGTGTGCGTGTGTGTGTTTGTATGTGTGTGTGTGTATATGTGTGTGTGTGTGTGTGTGTGTGTTTGTGTGTGTGTCTTGTGTGTGTGTTTGTATGTGTGTGTGTGTGTGTGTGTGTGTGTGTGTGTGTGTGTGTGTGTGTGTGTGTGTGTGTGATATACAGAAGGAGAAGATGACTTCTCATCCTCCTCTGAAGAAGCTGAAGTCCCTGAATGACCTGGACCAGGCTCAGGACGATCAGGAGATCGAGTTCCTCAAGCTGCAGGTTCTGGAGCAGCAGAACATGATTGATGAACTGACCAGAGTGAGTTCCATTTCATCAAACACAAGGTCAGGACATGGAATGCTCTATGTGTGGGAACAGTTTGGGGAAGAGCATTTTCGGTACCTGATCAGCATGAATTAGAACTGAGACTGTGAGGCAGCTGCTCTCACCCTACAGCAGTGTCTGACCTCACAGATGATCCTCTGAATAACTGAGAACGGAGTGGAAACTGAACGGAACCTGCTCTAATGTGAGAACTTTCAAACCTCCTGTCTGAGGAACGTTCTAAACGTGTTAATGTGTCTCATTCAGGACCGAGAGAAGCTGCTGAGGAAGAAGAGACATAAACGAAACAGACCTGTGAAGGTATCACTCTGTTAAACCATAACATTCATATCAGTGTGTGATATACAATACATTATAAATCATAAAATACAGATTCATATAAACAGATCAGCACTAAACCTGTTACACTGTCTAGAAACTGTCTTCTGTAATCTGTCCACTAAGATAAGAGATAAGATAAGAGATAAGATAAGATAAACCTTTATTTGTCCCACAATGGGGAAATTCACATTTCTCAGCAGCAGATACAGAGGAGGGTGAAAAGGTATCCAGTCATTAAAAGAGAAGAATTTTAAATACAGTTAAAAATCTATATAAAGAAGATAAAAATCATTCATTCATTCATTAGAACGTCTCGGGCGCTGGGCAGATACACCCAGGACAGGGTGCCAATCTATCCCTGGACACACACTCACTCACACAGACACACTCTATATGGGGCAATTTTTGGGAATTCAAATGACTTGATCCATGTTTTTGGACTGTGGGAGGAAACCGGAGAACCCGGAGGAAACCCACGCAGACACGGGGAGAACATGGGAACTCCACCCAGATGGGGATTCGAACCGGAAATCCCTAGCACTGAGAGGCGAACGTGCTAACCACTAAACCACCGTGCCACCCAGATAAAAATCTAATTTTCTAATTTTATTTATTTACAGTCCTACAGGAATGAAATGAATCAAATATTGCACATATGGTGTCTGATAAAGCAGCTGTTATTACAGTTATTACATACAGATGATTGAAATGTAGGGGTGAGCTGCAATATTTGCTGATTCGACGATTCAATTCGGAGAACCGTAGACGACTATGAACCTCATAGTCGAATGTACCATTTTGACCACATGGGGGTGCCCATGGCTGCTGCTAAGCATTAGTTTTTACATGAAATGTCTTTGTTTTCGTTATATATATATATATATATATGGCGGCACGGTGGCTTAGTGGTTAAGTGTGGTCTCCTCTATTAGGGTCCCGGTTCGAATCCCCATCTGGGTGGAGTTTCCATGTTCTCCCCATGTCTGCGTGGGTTTCCTCCGGGTTCTCCGGTTTCCTCCCACAGTCCAAAAACATGGATCAAGTCAATTGAATTCTCAAAAAATTGCCCCATATAGAGTGTGTCTGTGTGAGTGAGTGTGTGCCCAGCGATAGATTGGCGTCCTGTCCTGGGTTTATCTGCCCAGCGCCCGAGACATTCTCACCTGGATGGGCATGGGGAACCCCACCGCGACCCTAATAGAGGAGAAAAGCGGGAGATAATGAATAAATGAATATATATATATATATATATATATATATATATATATATATATATATATATATTTTTTTATTTTTTTTTTTTTTTTTTTTGTTAGAAAAAACAAGTAAAATATAAAAAAAATATATTTTTTAAAAACCACGCTTATAGCGCCATCTTGTGGTGAAATTTTAACTGATTCGACTATCAGTCGACTATAGGGAAAATCTGACGAATCAGATTCGACTATGAAAATCCTTAGTTGAAGACACCCCTATTGAAATATATTGCACCATCAATGATACATTTATTGCAGTTATTTTTAGTTGGTTTGGAGTGGTTCCTGAGAGCAGTGCTGATTGTGCAGTCTAACTGCAGCAGGAGGAATGAAGAACCTGCGGTAACGCTCCCTGACACACTTCAGATGACGTAGCCTGTCACTGAAGGTGCTGCCCAGTGCTGCTAGAGCCTCAAACATGGGGTGGGATTCATTGTCCATAAGAGTTGCTAGCTTGTTTAGCATCCTCTTGTCTCCCACCACCTGCTAGATGGCAGCATTTGCTCTAAAAATTGTAATAAGCTTGTTTTTTTTATTATAGTGTGTTTGTAAGTGTTTTATTAAAGCAATCAGACACTCGAGGTTGTGTATTATTGTGAATAAATCACGTAAAGAGGTGGAAATGTACTCCACTACACGCCAGGACTAATAACACCTCTTTATGGGCTTTATTCAGAATGAGGCCACGCCCCCTCGCACCGTATCGCTTTAATGATATTGTATAATTTTATGTTATATTGTTTTATGTAGAATGGTTTGATCTTGATGTGTCTGATCTACAGAGGCATGTTGTTGTGGACACGTTCTTTGGGTATGATGAGGAGTCGATGGACTCTGAGACCTCCTCTGTGGCCTCCTTACGTATGGATCGAACACCAGCAACGCCGGATGAGGAGCTGGTGGAGGTGAGTCAG
>JAFMOC010000067.1:1655000-1755000 GCA_019802505.1 Corydoras sp. C115 | reverse complement strand
GGACCTGGAGGAGAAGGTGAGGATGTGCAGGAGGTCTGAACTGGAGCACAGGCTTCAGAATTATCAGAAGAAGAGAACGCTGTCCATCACACAATCTCTGCTCTGTGAGGGTCCTGATCAGCAGAGAACATACTAATGTGAACTAACAGAGTCTGTAGAGGAACAGATGGACTACAGAATGGAACTGTAGAACTACAAACCCCATCTGTCTGATCAGAGAGAATGTAAACATGGAGCTGAATCTCGTTCATTTAGTTGTTTAGCAGATGCTCAGCGCTAGGGATTCCCGGTTCGAATCACTGCGTGTCCGCGTAGGTTTCCTCCAGGTTCTCCGGTTTCCTCCCACAGTCCAAAAACATGTATCAAGGTCAATTGAATTCTCCAAATTGCCCCATATAGAGTGTGTGTGAGTGAGTGTGTCCAGTGATAGATTGCCCCCCCCTGTCCTGGGTGTATTTGCCCAGCGCCTGAAAAGTTCTCCTCTGGATGGGCATGGGGAACCCCCCGCGACCCTAATAGAGGATAAAGCTGAAGATAATGGATGGATGGAACTTACAGGGATCCCATCTTTGATGGTTGGGGTTGGAACACAGGGACAGCGCCCCCTGGAGCAGTGAGGGTTAAGGGTCTTGCTCAAGAACTCACATCTGTAACGTCAGTGGACGTGGGATTTGAACTCCCAACCTTCAGATTGATAATGCACAACCCTGACCACGAGCGACCCCGGCCTCAGGACACCTGTGATCATCAGTCTGTTACATTCCTACACTAACTCTCTGCTCCTCTTCTCTTTCTCCTCTTCCTCCCCCTCCTCCTCCTCCTCTTCCTCCTCCATGCTGCTGCAGTTTTTATTTCTCTTTTTATTCTTTTCTCTGGCCTTTATTCTTTGGCCGTGATGTTGGTGCCGTTGCTGCCGCAGAGGTGAGTTCTCTGCACTTCAGAATGTTGATCAGGGTGTCAGGTTTAAATCAGGAACCTTTTCCTGCAGGAAACATCACATCTGAAGCAGGGAGGAGGGCTCTGCAGGGTTTTCATGCATTTGTTGAATCAGTACTGAGTTAACAAGAAAAACACACTGCCTCACTCTGTAATATATATAAGGCATCCATCTGTCTCTGTAGAGAATAGAGAACATGCAAATGGAAAAAACAAGAGATTGACATAAACAAAGGAGATCCAGCTAAAAGATTCTTTTAAATGGGTTAAATGTTGGTGTTGTACATCCTGTAACCACTAGGGGCAGGTCTGAGTGGATTCCATTTCCCAGTTTCAGTCACCTGAGAGTGTGAGTCAGGTGTCAGGACTTCAATGAGGAGCTGAGTGGTGTGTGTGTGTGTGTGTGTGTGTGTGTGTGTGTGTGTGTGTGAGAGTCCTGATGAAGATGAAGTGATGGGGCGTGGTTTATTATAAGGAGTTCAATGTTGTCTAATGATCTTGGTTCTCCTCCACAGATCCTGCTGCAGTTTAGGAAGAACCTGCAGTTTACTAGACCTGAGGACTCAGTGTGTACATGTGGCGTTGTGTGTGTGTGTGTGTGTGTGTGTGTGTGTGTGTTGGGCCACATGGGCATCAGGAACACTGCTTTTAAGAACCTACTTTCTAAGACTGACCAGAAGAGCTGGACTTACATCCACTGTATTAACCTGGAGAAAGACACACACACACACACACACACACACACACACCGTCACCAACATCACAGGTGATGAAACCAAAGTGTGGAGGAGCCTTTATCTCTGCCGTGCAGGGGATCTGATCTGCCATGACACCGGCCTTCTGAACAGGTCAACCCTTCATCGCTCTCTGAACCAGCTGATCTTCATCCTCCACCAATCAGACGACAGAACAGAGACATACCCACTCTCATCCATGTACCCGACCCGGGCCTGTGTGCTGCCCGTCTGTTGCCCCGGATCAGACGTGTTCTGAGCTGCATTTACAGTTGAATCACTCAGCATGAGGACCGTGGACCGGGGTGGACTGTGGACCGGGGTGGAACGTGGACCGGGGTGGAACCAGACCGTTTTCAAATCATAACGGACGGTGTGTCCATGGACTGGTGTTTATGTTGTGTAGCTTTAGTGCTGAACGTTCCTCTGTCCCATTCAGGAGTCTAAACGCTGCAGGGTCTAGAGTTCTGCATGAATGTTCCACTCAGTCAGCAGATCATCTGAGGGTGACCGGGGTCAGGGGGGAATGAACGGGTTCGGGTCCAGGTTCAGGTTCTGGATCAGATCAGATCTTCATGGGTTGGTGGTGCAGAATGTTGTTCGACCAAAAAGGTACCACATTAAGGTTCTGACCTTCATCCATCAGATCCAAACCATGCGATTCATCTGTGGAACACCAACAACCTGACAGACGGTACACGGTTCTGTATGAAGAGTGGACCCCTGTGTTCTCATAGGTTCTACTTTTGTAAAAAATCAGCTGATTTGGTTGGTCACCATTCAGAAGGTCCAGGTCCGGATGAACCCACCTCATCTGAACTCTGGACTGAACCTTCTCTCACTTCCCTCAATTCGTCAACTAAATGAAAAATGCCCCCCCCCCCCCCCCCGACGTCCTGCTCAGAGACCAGAGGCACCGAGTGATGCTGCACTATATTACCAAAAGTATTGGGACACCTTCAGGAGCTCCTACAGTTCTTCTGTCTATGTGTGAGTGTCTGTGAGACTGTTCATCCTCATGCAGAAGGTCAGACACTGATGTTGGATGAGAGGACCTGGTTCTAGTTCATCTTTGAGGTGTTAGATGGGGTTGAGGTTTAGGTCTCCATGTGGATCAGTCCAGTTCTTCCACTCGAACTCACCCGACCCTGACCTTCTGGACCTTGATGTCGGTGTTGAGGGATGTGTCCCAATACTTTTGTTCTTTAGTGTATGGAGTGTTGAATGTGTACGTGTGTTTTTCCATTCATTTCAGAATATAATCCAGACTTTGACCTGTGTAACCTGCTGAAGGTGAAGATCTTCTGTTCCTCTTTGTTCCTCAGGTCTGCTGACTTGTCTTCTTGCCTGTGATGGAAATCCATTTCTGAACCCGTTCATTCTTGTACAGAGGACTATCTTTAGTGTAACGTCTGTTTTTTTGGAATGACCATCATCTACCCTCCATGTTTCCTGTAATCTGCTTGTATATATATTTATGATCCGTCTGCTGGGATTCAATAAAACTCTAATGACCTCGGCCTGCGGCACCACCACGTTTCATTAGGCACCAGCTCCACCACCACTCAGCACCGGGGCAGTGGAACCCGCCCGGTTCCTGCAGGGCCCTCGCATTGTACTTTATTTTCAGAGGACCCCCTGTGATCTTCAACCTCCAGCCCACACAAGAACTCACCCACACACCAATCCAGAAACAATCTGATGAAATGATTTAAACTAAAGAACGAGTGAAACATCTTTATTATAAAAGTCTTGATTCCACGGCGTGCTGACGTTCCGTGGGGGGGGGGGGGGGTAGGGCTGTAGTTTAATATATTGCTAAAGTGGAAGTTTCATTTCTATTTAAAGACGTCTTTTATTTAAACGATAGAACCGAGAACTTACAGACGATCGTCCCGACAGCTCAGATCAGAACGATGGGACCCACCACAAAAATGTACAGAAAACATTCAATCACGGGGGAACCGTTAGAGCATCCAGAACGCAAAGGATCATGGGAGTTGTGATGACCCGTTATTAGAGGTTCTGATCCAGCAGCAGAGCCCACGGTTCCGTCTCAATAAGAGAAGACGTTCTTCTCTAACACGCAGAGCTGTTCTCATTAATGTGTTGTACATCAAGACCCATGGATTAAGGGGTAAGTGGGGGGAGGTGAGACAGATGATGGACCTGCACATTTAAAGAACTATAAAGTTTCTGATGTGGATTAAACTCGGGTCAGGTGGAACCGGATCAGAACGGCAGTGTGGACGGTTCTACGGTTCGTGTCTTTGAGTGACATGCAAACGTTAACTCTACATTTTCATAAACACACACCCCAAACAAGAAAGAGAGGAATTACAGAACCCAGAATGCACCTGCAAGAAAGCTTCAACCCAAATCCACCCAGAACGTCAAGGAACAGAACCAAGCTCATCGTGCTGGTTCCCCAAGAATGAGAAGATAGAACGAGTCCTTCAATTAGAACCTTCACTGCATGGAACACTTCCTTCCTTTTATTAAAATATGTAATCGGAGGTCATCTTCAGTGAGGGCATGGCCTCATTGATGTTCTGGTCCAGCCGGTGGTACTCGATGTCGCGGGAACAGAGACCCTCCCTCCATCGGCGAGTCTGAGTCAGGAGCATGATCTACAGAAGAACAGCAAACCATTTAAAGACAACCTCTCACAGAACAGTTCTGAGTTTGAACCATAGCTTTATCTCCTGCCAGGTTAGTAATCAGATGTTCTGTACTACACAAACCCATGTTCCCAAGTTAATGTTGCTTCTAGAACCACTTCCTCTGTGATGGAGGACGAATGAAACCCCGTTATAATTACTGAGGTGTTTAAACCTCCATCAGGATTCATCTAGAGATCAAACCTGAACGTGATGCTCTGCAGCTGCATCAGACGTACCTTCCTCCGGTTGTGGTAGGTGATGTAGATGATGGCCACTAAGAAAGCGATGATGACCAAATGGAAGAAGAAATGAGAGTCTTCATCTTGAGTAGTGTAGATGGTGGTGTCCTTCATATGGACATCAAACTTTTCAGGAGCCAATAAGTCTTTAGTGTCATCATTCATGAAGCTCTCGCCGTCCTGAGGGTCTGTGCTGAACGGCTTGTTTTCCTTGGGTTGATAACTATAACTATCATCATCATCATCATCATCTTCATCGTGATATTCCAAATCCTCTTCCAGGTCTGTACCAACGGCAGGCGCTGTGGGCTCCGTACTCAAGCCTGGGTTCGTTTTTGGATTGGGAGGCTGAGTGGGGCTGTGTGGGCTGGTTTCAGGAGAACTCGTCACGTTCTGATGAACTGTCTGATCGGCTGCTTCAGAGTTCTCTGACGTCACAGTGGCAGCGCCGGGTGTTTTGGGTGTGGTTGAGGTCACGTTGTTGTTGATGTTGCTGTTGTTCATCTGAATGCTTTCATCACTCTTATTCACTGTGGAGCTGACCTTCGGGCTCTGTGATGTAGATGTAGATGTAGATGTGTTCAGTTTGGAGGCTGTTGTGAGCGAGTTGTTGAGATCGTGAGATGGTTGGTCTTAATAAACACAAAAGGAGAAGAACGCTGACCTTTCAGTTCTGAATTCATTCATTTAAATGTCAATTTCATTTATTTAAAAAAACACATGTCTAGTTCTAGTGTGTATGATTTATGTGTTATGTGTGTAGGTGTGTGTAGTGTGTAGTGCAGGTTGTACAGGTTTAACAGGTTAAAGTTATTTAAAGCAGTTTGTTGTGTAATATCAGCTGACAGCGTGAAACTATTCATCTTCAGATGATTCAGAGTTTCAACATCTGACTGATCTTTAATTAACTAATCAGACTTCTAACTTTAATACACAGATAGATGCTGGTGGTGGTGATGATGATGATGATGGTGGTGGTGTTGTTGACGATGATAATGGTTCGTATGGCTCTGTTTACACTAATAATCAGTAATTAATTGGGTGCAGTGGGACTGATGTTGATGATGGTGGTGATGATGTTGATGGTGATGATGATGATGGTGTTGATGATGATAATTAATGAAGTTAATTGGACTCACCAGTCCTCTGGTCCTGATAATGTTGATGATGATGGTGTTGATGATGGTGATGGTGATGAAAATTAATGAAGTTAATTGGACTCACCAGGCCTCAGGTCCTGATGATGATGGTGATGTTGGTGGTGATGATGATGGTGTTGATGATGTTGATGATGAAAATTAATGAAGTTAATTGGACTCACCAGGCCTCAGGTCCTGATGATGATGGTGATGTTGGTGGTGATGATGATGATGATGGTGTTGATGATGTTGATGATGAAAATTAATGAAGTTAATTGGACTCACCAGGCCTCAGGTCCTGATGATGATGGTGATGTTGGTGGTGATGATGATGGTGTTGATGATGTTGATGATGAAAATTAATGAAGTTAATTGGACTCACCAGGCCTCAGGTCCTGATGATGATGGTGATGTTGGTGGTGATGATGATGATGATGGTGTTGATGATGTTGATGATGAAAATTAATGAAGTTAATTGGACTCACCAGGCCTCAGGTCCTGATGATGATGGTGATGTTGGTGGTGATGATGATGGTGTTGATGATGGTGATGGTGGTGGTGATGTTGATGAAAATTAATGAAGTTAATTGGACTCACCAGGCCTCAGGTCCTGATGATGATGGTGATGTTGGTGGTGATGATGATGGTGTTGATGTTGATGATGAAAATTAATGAAGTTAATTGGACTCACCAGGCCTCAGGTCCTGATGATGATGGTGATGTTGGTGGTGATGATGATGATGATGGTGTTGATGATGTTGATGATGAAAATTAATGAAGTTAATTGGACTCACCAGGCCTCAGGTCCTGATGATGATGGTGATGTTGGTGGTGATGATGATGGTGTTGATGATGGTGATGGTGGTGGTGATGTTGATGAAAATTAATGAAGTTTATTGGACTCACCAGGCCTCAGGTCCTGATGATGTTGATGATGATTATGATTATGGTGTTGATGATGATGATAATTAATGAAGTTAATTGGACTCACCAGACCTCGGGTCCTGATGATGATGTTGATGATTATGGTAATGGTGTTGGTGATGATGATGATGAAAATTAATGAAGTTAATTGGACTCACCAGGCCTCGGGTCCTGATGATGTTGATGATGATTATGATAATGGTGTTGATGATGATAATTAATGAAGTTAATTGGACTCACCAGGTCTCGTGTCCTGATGATGGTAATGGTGTTGGTGATGTTGATGATGATAATAATTAATGAAGTTAATTGGACTCACCAGGCCTCGGGTCCTGATGATGATGTTGATGATTATGGTAATGGTGTTGGTGATGATGATTATGATTATTAATGAAGTTAATTGGACTCACCAGGCCTCGTGTCCTGATGATGGTAATGGTGTTGGTGATGTTGATGATGATGATAATTAATTAAGTTAATTGGACTCACCAGGCCTCGGGTCCTGATGATGATGTTGATGATGATGATTATGATAATGGTGTTGATGATGATGATGATGATGATGATGATTATTAATGAAGTTAATTGGACTCACCAGACCTCGGGTTCTGATGATGATGTTGATTATGATAATGGTGTTGATGATGATGATAATTAATGAAGTTAATTGGACTCACCAGACTTCGGGTCCTGTCCGGCGGTGGCGGTGACGGTGAGGGCCAGCAGGACCAGCAGGACGCTCCGCAGCGCCTCCATCATCGCTGACGCTCTCCTGACACCAGCGGCTCACACAGGGTCCGCTCCGCCGCGCCGCTGCAGTGGGTTTAAAGCTCGGTTAGATCCCTGAACCCGAACCTTATCAGGACCTAGATCATGGTTCTCTGTAAACACGAATAAACACGGAAATACAACACTGCGCCCGGACAGAGATCCCGCACATGCGCACTAATAACCGACCGGCGCGCAGGCTGTACCGCGCATGCGCCAACACACGCTCCACGTCACATATACCTTTGTTTCTCGTCATTCTTAACCTTTAATTATAAATCAGAACAAACACTTCAAACTAACCAACTAAACTAAAACACCTCAAACTAACCAACTAAACTAAAACACCTCAAACTAACCAACTAAACTAAAACACCTCAAACTAACCAACTAAACTAAAACACCTCAAACTAACCAACTAAACTAAAACGCCTCAAACTAACCATCTAAACTAAAACGCCTCAAACTAACCATCTAAACCAGGGGTGCTTACACTTTTCTGGCCCGAGATCTACTTTTCCATCGGACAGGTCATCAAGATCTACCGAAGTCAATCTCTATTTTTTAGGCTTTTATATTGAAACCTGTTTACACACATCATGTTAGTATTGTCGAATCTGTTAGAATTGCTCTTTTATTAAACTCATTCCAGCAAATAGCACGGAGAAAACCTGATTTTAGTTACACCCAAACACACAGTATACAGCACAAATGTACAACAATCACTGTAACCCACATTTCCCCAAATAGAACATCCATCCATCCATTATCTTCTGCTTTATCCTCTATTAGGGTCGGGGGGGAATGCCCATCTAGGGGAGAAGACTTCGGGCGCTGGGCAGATACACACAGGACAGGGCGCCAATCTATTACTGGGCACACTCACACACACAAACACACTCTATATGGGGCAATTTGGAGAATTCAATTGACTGTGGGAATAAACCGGAGAACCCGGAGGAAACCCATGTGGACACGGGGAGAACATGGAAACTCCACGCAGATTGGGATTTGAACTGGGAATCCCTAACGCTGAGAGGAACATGCTAAACCACTAAGCCACCGTGCTGCCCCCAAACAGAACATGAACATTAATAAAAGCAAATGCATTTTCAGTTTGACAAAAAATATTCACATCCCCCCCACTCTAAATGAAAGTGGAACATTTTAGTTCTTTTTGAGCTTCACTCGTCCTTCACTCGTCTTGTCAGTCAAATAAAGTGTACACAAACAGGAACTCTCTAATGTAGATGATTCTCGAGGTAGTGATTCGGATTTAGGCTCGGAGGCGGGGCCATGTGCCGGTTTTGGGAACAGCGAGAGAGACGGCTTCCGATACTCATTCATTCATTATCTCCCGCTTTATCCTCTATTAGGGTCGCGGTGGGGTTCCCCATGCCCATCCAGGGGAGAACGTCTCGGGCGCTGGGCAGATAGACCCAGGACAAGGCGCCAATCCATCGCTGGGCACACACTCACTCACACATACACACTCTATATGGGGCAATTTGGAGAACTCAATTAACTTGATCCATGTTTTTGGACTGTGGGAGGAAACCGGAGAACCCGGGGGAAACCCACACAGACACGGGGAGAACATGGAAACTCCACCCAGATGGGGATTTGAACCGGGAATCCTTAGCGCTGAGAGGCGAATGACGAAATGAAATATATATATATATATATATATATATATATATATATATATATATATATATATATATATATTTCATTTCGTCATTTAGCAGACACTTTAATCCAAAGTGACTTACAAATGAGAACACAAGTCAGTAGTTATGAAAAAAACATTATTTTTCCTACAACAGATGTTTATTAAAAAGATGTGTCTTCAGTAGTTTCTTAACTATATATATATATATATATATATATATATATATATATATATATATATATATATATATATATTCATTCATTCCTTATCATCCGCTTTATACTCTTTTAGGGTCGCGGTGGGGTTCCCCATGCCCATCCAGGGGAGAACGTTTCGGGCGCTGGGCAGATAGACCCAGGACAGGGCGCCAATCTATCGCTGGGCACACACTCACTCACACAGACACACTCTATATGGGGCAATTTGGAGAACTCGATTGACTTGATCCATGTTTTTGGACTGAGGGAGGAAACCGGAGAACCCGGAGGAAACCCACGCAGACACGGGGAGAACATGGAAACTCCACCCAGATGGGGATTCGAACAGGGAATCCCTAATTCTGAGAGGCGAACGTGCTATCATTATCACATCATCCTCCTCTGCAGTCACTGGTTATTGTAATGGAACCTCCAGCTCAGCTCAGAATGTAGAATGCAGAACTTTACTGCGGATCGATGTCATTAAATTACGTCATTAAATTATCGTTTAATTATCGAGGCTGTTTCTGCAGTTACCTCGTTGTCCACCACATGTCGCTGTTTCGTGCTTCGTGAAATGAACGCTGTACCTGAGTCCATAAGAGACGAAGCTTAATAACCGCCATATAAAGCGTTCAGTGTGCGTTGTCGGATTTGTTGAACTCGATCTAAAGTGTGCAGTTAAAGTTGGGGATTGATTAAGCCTGTACTGAGGAACAGGCCGCGGTCCGAGCTGCGTTTATACAAAATGGCGCCTTCGTGATTAGTATCAGGGACAGAGAGCGAGCTTCGAACCCCGAACGTTCACCCGCAGCGCAGCCCCGTAATCCCGCTGCAAAGAACCGGCTCGGTGTTCTGATTAAAACTGTTTCGCTTTTTCATTTACATTTCAAGAGTGGGGATACATAGTCGGCGTTAGTGTATGAGAAGTGAGATGACTGGGTGCGTGCTGTAGGGGGCGCTGGTGTGATAGCGCGGCCTGCCCACACTCTGTAGCGGCGTCTCTCTCTCTCTCTCTCTCTCTCTCTCCTCACAAACATGGAGGATAAAAGCTTTACGAAGGAGCTGGATCAGTGGATCGAGCAGCTGAACGAGTGCCGGCAGCTGACGGAGAGTCAGGTTAAAACGCTCTGCGAGAAGGTGGGTTCCCGGAACGGTTCCTCTTTAATGGTACGGTTCTGTAAGCGGGTCCGGGGAGCTAACCCGTTAGCAGCGGGCTACCGCACTCAGGCTCCGCCGAAATGGCGCCCGCCCTCCGGCCTGCGGGTCTGAACCGAGCCGGCGTTTAAAGACTGAGGGTCCGGACGCCCTGCCGTTACCACACACACACACACACACACACACACACACACACACACACACACACCAACCACTTTCATTAGATTCGCCTCAGAGACTCAACGGCACCGAGTCGGAGTTCCGATTCAGGTACATCACTAAATATCCGGTTTCAGTCAGATCTGGTGTTTGGTGCTTCAGAGTGTTTATAAAGTTTAATGTGTGTATGTGAACTGAACCCTGACTCCAAAATGAGTTCTGTTTAGACCCGAGGAACGGTGTGTGTCCTGAACTGAGACATCACACACAGGAAATCACTCTGTGTGTGTGTGTGTGTGTGTGTGTGATGTGGTAATGATGTGTGGGGTGGACCTGATGTGGATGCTGTGACCCTGAGCTTTAAACTCAGCAGACACTTTAACCTACACTTAGATTTTGGACTCCTCCACCTCTCATACTCACCTTCTTTATGACCCCCACCACCCTGAGAGTGACTCCGCCCAGGTGATTGGTTAATCACAGGATGTGTACCTGTGCAGGTGTTCCTTATGAGGGGCGTGGGGTGGAGTGCTTCCTCGGGTCACTCTTGGGAACTCTCCCCCGTTTCACGGATAGATGACGTGCCTCCTGATTGGACGCCGTGGCTCCTGTTAACAGGAATCCGCTGCTCCACCCTCAGGTTGTGGAACTGTACTCCGTCTTCGTGCTCACCTCTGGATGATTCTTTTTCAGGCTAAAGAGATTCTGACCAAGGAGTCCAACGTGCAAGAGGTTCGATGTCCGGTCACGGTGTGTGGAGATGTTCACGGTCAGTTCCACGACCTCATGGAGCTGTTCAGAATCGGAGGGAAGTCTCCGGACACAAACTACCTCTTCATGGGGGATTATGTGGACAGGGGTTATTACTCTGTGGAGACGGTCACGCTGCTCGTCGCTCTGAAGGTACCGTTCTGTCACTGAACTGTGTGCTGATCTGATTTGGTCCGATCCGCTGCTGCTGTTTAAGTTCTGATCAATGTGGGTTTTCAGGTCCGGTACCGTGAGCGCATCACGATCCTCAGAGGGAACCATGAGAGCAGGCAGATCACTCAAGTTTATGGTTTTTACGACGAATGTCTTAGAAAATACGGCAACGCCAACGTTTGGAAATACTTTACAGACCTGTTTGATTACCTTCCTCTGACGGCGTTGGTGGACGGACAGGTCGGTCTTATCTCACATCGGAGAACCTTTAATGGAACCACAGCTGCATTAACAGGTGCTTGATCGTCCTTCTTGTTCTCCTTAGATATTCTGCCTGCATGGAGGACTTTCACCTTCTATAGACACACTGGATCACATCCGTGCTCTGGACCGGTTGCAGGAAGTTCCTCATGAGGTGAGAGCCTGATGCTTAGAAGAGACACTGTTTATTATGTGTGGACTCTGGTCCTCTGTGCAGCTCAATCACTGTGACTTAGTATTAATTGATATACCGAGCAAAGCTGGTCATACATGTCCACTTCTCAAATCCTGCCGCATCACTCCAGCCTCCCACTACACCTCCACCTGATACCCCTGCGTTCAGATCAGTCTGAATTAATCCATGATCCCGTGTTAAACTCCTCCCACAGCAGCTGAGGTTTTCTGTTTAACTCACAACTTCATCCATCCTTTATCTTCAGCTTTATCCTCTATTAGGGTCGCGTAGGGTGTTCCCCGTGCCCATCCAGGGGAGAACGTTTCGGGCGCTGGGCAGATACACCCACGACAGAGTGCCAATCTATCTCTGGGCACACACTCTATATGGGGCAATTTGGAGAACTCAATTGACCTTGAATCCATGTTTTTGGACTGTGGGAGGAAACCGGAGAACCCGGAGGAAACCCACGCGGACACGGGGAGAACATGGAAACTCCACCCAGATGGGGATTCGAACCGGGGATCCCTAGTGCTGAGAGGAGAACATGCTAAACCACTAAGCCACTAACTCACAGCCTCTGTGCAGTATTCTGTGTGTGTGTTGCTGTTGCAATGTTGCTGTTATTAAAGCTGTACTCTCCTCTTCAGGGTCCTATGTGTGACTTGCTGTGGTCAGACCCCGATGACCGGGGTGGCTGGGGTATCTCACCCAGAGGTGCAGGGTATACCTTTGGACAGGACATTTCTGAGACCTTCAACCATGCCAACGGTCTCACCCTGGTGTCTCGAGCTCATCAGCTGGTGATGGAGGTAGGTGATGTTCAAGTTATTTATTTCTATAGTGCTTTTTACAACAGTACATTGTCACAAAGCAGGTTTACAGAATGAAAAGCCTTTAAACCCTTAAAGAGCAAGCCGAAGCGACAGTGGCAAGAAAAAACTCTGTTATGTTGTTATTCAAGGAAGAAACCTTGGGAGGACCAAGACTCAGTGGGGGACTCGTTCTCCTTGAGCGGCCAGGCAGCAACAACAGTGTAGGACAGCTATGTACAGATATTTAACAAATGAAAAAAAAAAAACTATGTGAGTCCATTAAGGGTGTCCTGCAGTACCGCCAGTCCAATTAATATTCAGGTTCCATCCAGTGTTCGTCAGCAGAGCCATAGATTAAGATCTCCAGGTAGCCGGTCATACCTCAAAAGAAACAGACAAGGAAGGCAGTTAGAGCTAACAATAAAGCACGGAATTTAATTAATAAGTAATTTATTGACATGTTGGCGCTGAAGACGCTGAAGACACAGCATCTGGAACACTGTTCTGTGTGAAGCGTTCAGGAACTTTAAACATGTTCTCCGGTTCATAGAGAGTTGTTGAAGGATGTTCTGACTGCAGGGTGTGTAACGGGGTTTCTCTGTGCAGGGTTACAACTGGTGTCATGATCGCAACGTGGTTACGATATTCAGCGCTCCCAACTATTGCTACCGCTGTGGGAACCAGGCAGCCATCATGGAGCTGGATGATACTCTGAAGTACTCTTTGTAAGTATTTCCACAGTGTGATGAAGCTCTGAGGACCTGCTGTGTACTGAGGTTCCTCTCTGAATAACTGGGTTTAGATCATGTTCACAAAGACTCAGTGAGTTGATCAACCACCAAAACTCTTTAAAATAACTCCATTCCTGCAGCGCCCACCCATACGTTTACACCAGGCAGCACGGTGGCTTAGTGGTTAGCATGTTCTCCTCTCAGAATTAGGGATTCCTGGTTTGAATCCCCATCTGGGTGGATTTTCCATGTTCTCCCCATGTCTGCGTGGGTTTCCTCCGGGTTCTCCGGTTTCCTCCCACAGTCCAAAAACATGGATCAAGGTCAATTGAGTTCTCCAAATTGCCCCATATAGAGTGAGTGTGTGTCCAGCGATAGATTGCCCCCCCTGTCCTGGGTGTATCTGCCCAGCGCCCGAAACGTTCTCCCCTGGATGGGCATGGGGAACACCCCCGTGACCCTAATATAGAATAAAGTGGAAGATAATGGATGATTTACACCAGATAAAATCCAAACTGCCATGTGTGTGTCTTGTCTGTGTGTGTGTCTCTCGGTGTGTGTGTGTGTGTGTCAGTATCAGAGTCTCAGGCTGAACTTTACTGATTCGAGCCGTTTCAGATCTGAGATGTTACCTCCCTCACTATGGGGTCACGAGGTTGAGCCCTCACACTGCCGTCTTGCTGTTGATGTCAGAATGCAGAACGTGTGACCATGTCATGTGACCATGTTTTAAACGGGTGGTGGTTGATCTGGAGTCTCAGTGTGATGGTTGTGATTGATCAGATAACAGTGTGCTGATGGGGGGGGGGGGTTTCTATTGTAGAACTAAACAGTTGTCTGTGTATCTCTCTGCAGTCTGCAGTTTGATCCGGCACCTCGCAGAGGAGAACCCCATGTGACACGCCGGACCCCCGACTACTTCCTCTAAACCCCCCCACTCTGCTGTACTCCCCGATTTACTTTAAACTCTGAGAGGACGTCTGACATAAAGGATATGGAAAGAAGTTCCACTTAGATTAAACTAGACATGGACCAAAAGATGTGCCATATCCAAAAGTTTGTGTCCAGTGTGCGCCGAGTGTTCGGCCCTGCCCACTGTCCTCCTCCTGTCCCCCTCCTGTCCTCCTCCTGTCTGTATGTATTAGCAGTTGATTTGTTGACCATGTTCCTGAAGCGAGCTCTTCATCTCTTCACCTGCGCTTGTTCTTGATCAGCAGGTTGAATGGGGGGGGGTGTTATTTTCTATTTTTGAGGCATTTTTTATCTCGGTTTCTGCACAAAGTTAAATTCCAGAAATGAGTGTCTGTAATTCAGCAGGAAGAACAAAGTCGGAATGCTGAGTTCTGTCCGTGTCTGTCAGGGAACCGGCTGGTAATAAAGGAACGTTCTCCTCCCGCTGATGTTCTCCTCATTCAGACTGCACTGATTACGGTGTGTGTGTGTGATCAGATTTAAACATTAGACTTCATCTCTCCAGTTTGATCTGATCTGATTTAATTATTTAAAAGTCGGTTTGGTTTGTGTGTATGATTTTTGAGTGACCTGCCGCTAGGGGGCGGTGCAGCATCAAAGACTCATCAAAACGCAGCCGGTTTCAGAACAGCTCCGACATTATGGAAGGCCATTAGAGTCAAACACGTTTAAATTTAACAGCACGCTGTTTGAGATCATTATAAATTAATCAGAAGGTGATTAGTTTATTAACAATTAACGCTAATCCACTAACTTGGGCTGTGAAAGGTTTGTTATGAAGGAACCAGTCTTGTGAGTATTCGTCTTTTGTCATTCCACAATATAAAGTACAGTACAGTATATGTGGAATGAGACAGCAGTGATCTTAAGCTCCTAGGTTCAATTCCCAGTCCCACCAATACTACAGCCATGAGCACGGCACATAATAATAATAATACATTTTATTTGATGGTGCCTTTCTGGACACTCAAGGTCACCTTACAAAGAAAAGGACAATAAAAAACCAACAATAATAAATAAAGCAATCAATCTAATCATAGTAAAATAAATTTAAATTAAAAAAATAAATTAAAAGATAGAGGAAATAAAATCAGAGATTATAAGCAAATATATGACCACAATTGCCTCCCGGGGGCCGTGTACAGGGCTGCCTTTTGCCCCGGGCACGGTGCTCACTGCACTCTGTGTGTGTGTCTGCACTGTAAACACTGGGTTACACGTGGTGGACACACTCCTCTGTACAGTAGCTAAGTACAGTAGGATAAACAGATCAGTTGACTTTGACTTCTGGTGACAGAGCCTTTAAACTCTTATAATTTCAGTTCATTAAAGGTGAATAACTTAAGCTCAGCTTAACAGAGAGGCCACTAATTATACAATTATTATAAAACGGAACATTTCTGCAGATGATGATGATGATAATGATGATGAGACAGTTCATCTGTACATGGATAGATAGAATACTTTATTCATCCCGAAGGAAATTTATCAGTAGCAGTAAAATAAAAAATAGAGGGAACGAATTTAAAATATATATATATTTAAAATTTACAAAAGTGTCAAGTGTGTAGTAGTAGTATCAAAACTAAAAATAAAGTGTCCAGTATGGATGGAGACTTAAGTGATCATGTGCAAAATACAAAAGACAAAAAGTTTTTAAATGTCCTGTTGTTTGATTTGGATGTCCCATGCTGATGATGCTCCTCGGCTGCTAAAGGAGGATGAGTCCCCCACCGAGCCTCGGTCCTCACAAGGTTTCTTCCTCAAAATATCAACAGAACAGGGTTTTTTTCTTGCCGCTGTCTCTTCATCTTGCTCTTTGGGGATTTAAAGGTTTATAACTCTGTAAAGCTGCTTTGTGATGACGTACTGTTTTAAAAAAAACTATTAATAAATGACTTGAACTTGAACAGTACCATCAGAGATTAAAGGTCACATCATGTAGACAGCAGATGTTTATTATTGTGTATTAGATCCAGTTGTTCTGCTGGTTCCACACCTCTGAACCATCTGTGATCACTCCATTCTCACTGAGCTCCCTCACCTTCAGCGTGATCTCACATTTAACATCAGGAACTTCCATGTAAATGTACAGAACACAGAACATCGCACCGAGTCCGAGAACCTTATCTGAACTTCATCCTGATCTCAGAACCATCAAACAGACCAACAGAACTGAATCTGATCTTCAGTCTGATTCAGTGCACAATGAGCGTACGACGATCAGACTGACGCGATCACACACCGAGGGATAAACCTTATCTGATCAGATTAAATAATAATAATAAAATTATTAATAATAATAATAATAATGCAGATTGAACTGAAGCTGAAGCTCGTTCACTCAGAAGATGAAGACGATATGAAGCACATGTTCTTGACATGAGCTCTGGGTTTAAAAACGTAGAACAGGAAACGGCTGAGGTTTGTCTTCTGCACAATTGTACTCTGAGTGAGTGGCTTTATTTTGTACTGTGGTTTCGTTAATCATTAGATTTTATTAGAATGTAAAAGGTTCCGTCGCAGCTGCAGCTCAGTGTGAGTCCTCCACTCGATGTTCAGGAGTACCATCTGACCAACAACGTCCACTTCTAAACTGGAATATCTCACTGATGTAATGCAGATTGATCGATCCTCTGGAACGTTCCATTAGTCGTGCAGGTCAGCGCAGAACCGTCTGAATGATCCGTTATATTGACTTCAGGTTCAGGTTCTCCTGAGGACAGGTTGATGTTCTCATCAGACTCAGTCAGATCATCTGAGAGGATCCTGGGTCCTGAGGTTCTCTCAGTGTGATGATGTGGGTGGTGGACTGTGGTCACGTCATGTGCTCTGATGGTTTACAGATCAGCACTGACCAGAGAATCAGGTCCATCAAGATCAGATGAAAAAGATGTGTTCAGCATGGGGTTCCGGTTCCATCCGACCTATATTTCAGACTGAGATGTCTCCGGATCCCGGAACGTTCCACAGTTATGTGTGTGAATGAATTCTGTGTTTAATAACCTGAACTAATGTCAGAGAACCATCAGGGGATCAGTGAAGCTCAGAAACACGGAGAAAAACGTTTCGGAGGTCGTTCAGTAGTGTTCTACAGAGCATCATGTTTTCTGTTCTGAGGAGGTGGGGCGTGGTGGAGCGTGGTGGAGCGTGGTGGAGTTGTGGTGATAAAGTTTATTAAAGTTGTGCACGCCGAGCGTTTTGCAGTTCAGACGTGTTTACAGTAGCGATGTGGGTTTGTAGATAGCGAGTGGAAAATGTTAGCGTGGAGCAGGGTGCTGTGTGTGGAGTGCAGAGGTGAGAGATGTGTGGGTGGTGAAGCCCTCCACATACACACTCACTCAGACGGTTACCTGCGCTCAGCGTTTCCTGCTTCGATGCTGAGGCTCGACAGTTAGGCAATCACAGGTTCCACACGCCGCTGTGTTCACCTGAAAGAGCCAAGGGTTACGTTACAACGGAAAGTTCTTCAGTTAGCAGATCACACCGACAAGAACATCTGCCATCATTTCCACAAACTATCAAACAGAAAGAGCAGCGCCGCCATCATTTACAAACACTTCAGTGCTGTGTTCTACAGCTCGGTCCTGAAACGAAGGAACCAGATTCAGTTCCTCACTTCACACTGCTTCGTCTTTGTCTTTATGGACGTTGAAGTCGGTCCATCAGGATTCTGCTCAAAATATCTCATGATCCTCCACTTAACCCCAGACTGAGGTCGCAGTGGGGTTCCCCATGCCCATCTGGTGGAGAACGTTTCAGGCGCTGGGCAGTTACACCCAGGACAGGGTTCTGTCCATCTCACAACATATGGGGCAAATTAGAGCGGCCAATTTACCTTTAATCCATGTTTTTTGAATGTGGAAGGAAACTGGAGAACCCAGAGGAAACCAGGGAGAACATGCAAACTCCACACAGATCTGGATTCGAACCTGGATCTCAAGCAGTGAGAAGAGAACATGCTAATCACTACCCCACTGCACCGCCTGGTCAACATATCAAGATGAGCAATTAAACATCTAAAGAGATGATTGAAATCGTAACTGCATTGAGGCTGGAAGTCAGGAGGAGATACTGGAACCATTAACTCAGGGAACCTCGATTTGTTGTAGTTCATAGTTCCTTTTAATGGCACAATGACAGAGGGAACCTTCTCCCTCATGGACCTCACTAAAGAGAACGAGAGTCTACATCAGACTGCTTTCAGATCAGTGGTGTTCAGGATGGAGGTGACGTTCTTCAGCAGACTGAGGTGTGGACTGTTGGTTGATCAGGACACTGAGTTGATGTTTCCTGAAGAACTGTTCTACACTCTGAACTAGATGTTCTCCTGAGCACTGACTGTTGAGGGACAGATCGAGCTCCTCTGGTCCTTCAGCTGACGATGACATCACTGTGTGTTCTTCACTGAGGGGCATCTTCAGCGTCAGTTCCTCATGTTCCTCGTTCTCTCACTGCTCCTCGTTAGTTTGGGTTCAGATTTGATTTTTACATGATGCTGAGTCTACACTTTAGAACACGTTGCTTTGACTTCTCTGTTCTGATGCTTTGATCTGCTCTTTGATCTCCTGATATGTTTTTTATATTATCAGTTAATATCTGACACTGTTGTTACTGCACTGTGGAACTCTGGAACTCTGGAACTATGGACCTTCTTATTATTTACTGGTTTCTTGTTGTTGTTGTTGTTGGTTTCTTGATGGTTCCTGATCACTCATGAACCTCAAATGATTCCCGCTGTTTGTTTCAGAAAGTCACAGTGTCACTGCAATATTTTTAATCATTAAAAACACACCATCATTTGGAGGAACCTGGAACCATAGTGTAATCAACAGTTTAGACCGAACCTCAGGTTCTAATGAAGGACAGTTTCACAGTCGGAACCCTGATGGAACTTAAACAAATAACAACAGCAGAGATAAGAATAACTGAATTATAATACTGTTACTAGGCGGCACGGTGGCTTAGTGGTTAACACGTCCTCCTCTCAGCACTAGGGATTCCCAGTTCGAATGCCCAGCGATAGATTGGCGCCCTGTCCTGGGTGTATCTGCCCAGCGCCCAAAGCGTTCTCCCCTGGATGGGCATGGGGAACCACCCCGCGACCCTAATATAGGACAAAGCGGAAGATAATGAATGAATGAATAATACAGTTATTAAAATATGAATACAGTGAAGAGAGTGAAGAGAGAATGAAGAGAGAATTAATTAGATTAATATTTCTGAACTGAACCTCAGAACCATCAGGTTCTGCTGCTGGTTCTACAGTTGATCACATCGTTCTCTCACACAAAGAGTTCAGGAGAATCAGTCACATCATTCAGATGTTCACCTGAGGTCCAAGTGACACAGTCACTCCTCAGATCTGTGGTTCCTTATGAGAACCATATGAGGAACTACAATAACAGTGTAGAAAATAATAAAGCAATACATTGAGTCCATGCTGTTGCTTCACATCCTAAACAAACATTAAATTTAGGTTCTCCAGAGGTTCTCCTCTGATGATACACAAACATTCCTGCCCCTCCCCCCCACACACCTATCCCAGCTGTGTTTTTTTTTTAATATATTTCTTTTCTGGTCCATTTCTGGTACACTGTATGGAAATCATAACTAATATCAATGGTTTCTGTAACCAATAATGGGGTTCTCACTGTGGTTGTTCCACACTGCTTCAGGTTTAAATGGATCTCCTGATCTGAAATCATTCGTTCATTCATTCATTCATTATCTCTCTCTTTATCCTCTATTAGGGTCGCGGTGGGGTTTCCCATGCCCATCCAGGGTAGAACGTCTTGGGCGCTGGGCAGATAGACCCAGGACAGGGCGCCAATCCATTGCTGGGCACACACTCACTCACACACACACACTCTATATGGGGCAATTTGGAGAATTCAGTTGACTTGATCCATGTTTTTGGACTGTGGGAGGAAACCGAAGAACCCGGAGGAAACCCACGCAGACACGGGGAGAACATGGAAACTCCACCCAGATGGGGATTCGAATCGGGAATCCCTAGCGCTGAGAGGCGAACGTGCTAACCACTAAGCCACCGTGCCACCCGATCTGAAATCAGTCCACAGTATTTTAACAGGTTTAGATCTGGACATATTTCTGACTCTGGGTCCAACATCGTGCTCCAGAGTTCTGTGGTTCTTTCAGTTTTTATGAACTGTTAGAAGGTTCCGTTCTGGCTACCAGAACCATCACAACAATCCCAAAACATTTCTGATCTCTCTCCATGTTAGATTGTACAGACTCATGATTTCATTCTGCAGCATTACAGTAAAGCTCACTGTTTTAAATCAAGCTCCTTCATTTTAGAATAGCTCTAATTGTTATATTTGACTTGTATTTTATGATATAGTTTTTATTTACTCAACTCTAAAAACTTTAATATAATTTACAGTTAATTTAAATGCTCCATGTTCATTGTTCATGGAAATGAAGCTTGGTTCCTTCAGAGAAACAAAATGAACTCAGACACAGGAAACTGTAATAATTAAACACGCTGATGAACTAATACAATTATATTAATAAATATAAAAAGTAAATGGATCAGTAAACAGATTGAACTGAAAGTAAACCGTCTGTCACTCTTTATTAATTACATTAAATGATTTCATTATAACTTTATAAATCTTTAAGAGATTTACGTCTCATGATGATGTCATCACAGGAGTGTGATGATGATGTTATCCAGGTTTAGAACGTTGATGTTGCAGTCTGATTGTTCTGTATGTAATGTATCTGTAGGTCAATGTTCCTGATCTTTCTGTGGTTTGACCTGTTCTTCATCTAGAACTGTATATTAAATAAATATAAATATAAATACTGTGTGTGTGTGTGTGTGTGTGTGTGTGTGTGTGTTATTTCTGAATATTTCATCATTTCCCACAGTCCATTTCACTGATCTTCTGTGAGCAGAAGTGTGATGGTTCTATAGTTCTGCAGATGAACGTCTGGACTGATTGGACTTTTGGGAAACCAGAACTTTCTGAACCATATGATCTCATGTGTGTTGTTAGAGAGAATGCTATTATACAGTTAAAATAAATGAATGATGTTATATCTCAGCACCTGACTGTGGCTCGTGGTTCCGAGTAACACTACAGTACACACAGGAAGAGAGAGGGAGAGAGAGAGAGAGAGAGAGAGAGAGAGAGAGAAGAGAAATTCAACATTCATTCAATGGTACAAAATAAACCAGCTCTCATTTATTATTTACACAATCTGTTTACTGATCTGCAGAAATCAAACTGTATGAATATGAAACCTCACACAAATTTAGGACAAATGTTCTGAATCTGATCTAAACTCTGACTCCAGTTTGTTTCTTACATTAAACTAGTGATATTTCTTTTTACGACAGACTCAAACTATAAAAGAATTAAATGTGGAGGAAGCTTCTTCAGATTTAAAATTCACCTTCATCACCACGGTGCAGTGTGAAGAACTGAAGAAAAAATTAAATAATGTAAATAATCCAGAAACCCAAGGGGTGATCACACCATACTGCACTGATCAGAGTTTAAAACTAATGAACAGACTGCGTCCCAGAAAATCACTCTGAGGTTCTGAGATCCAAATCAATGCTGCTGGACACATGGGATGAAGATCAGATCCAAAATAATACAGAGCTCACTGCTCACATTCACATTCAGAATCAGATGATAAACTCCTGCTGCTTTAATCTGATTTAATGTAACATCACATCATTAATTAATAAACACAGTAAAGAGTGCTCACATCACAGCTCATTAATTTACATCAGATCCAAATATCAATCATGTAATAATATCAAAATTACAACATCAATAGTCTGCAGGCACTGATCAATACCGTCAATTTAAATCAACTTTAAGTGCAGATTCATGTTGAAATCATTAAAAAACAAACAACAAGCCAACGAACAGAACAGAACTACAATCACACTCATTTGTACAGTATATTATGCATAACTTATGTGTATAATTTATACAGTAATAATGCATACATGTATTAATTATCTTCAGTTAATCAGTTTATTAACAATGTTTCTTTTATTATTATTTTTACAAATAATAATAATAAATATAATACTACTAATATTATATATTATATATATATAAATTATAATACTAATAAATACATGTTTAATATAATAATAATCATATTAATAATAATCTTTTTTTTATTATACACAGGAACATAGGAACTTTTAGTTGTGAGAATTTATAGTTTATTTTATATTTATTATAGTATTTTATTAAAATGAGGAATAATTTTAATTAAAACTGTGATGAGCATTCCTTTGTTTTACTGAATCGAGGGCTCACGCTGAAGTGTGTTTTAGAGAAAGCACAAAATGTAACATGTGTTGTGTGCTCATGTACAACATCTTATTTATGATTTATACATATGATTGTGTTAGGAGGAGAAAATAAAATTATTTAAAATGTTATGAATAAAAGTTCTCTTTTGTGGTTGTGTGTGTGTGTGTGTGTGTGTGATGGTGTCTAGTTGCTGCTTTGTTGTTTCCTGCAGTTAAAATAATTCATAATAATGTCATTTTATATTCAGTGTAAATGTAATTAAATGTAGTTTCATTACAGTGAGCAGTAAGGTTCACACAGAGAAAAGTAATAATTAAAAAATAATTATAATAATGAACATTTGTTTATAAGTTTATATCATTAATGTATTTTTTATTTAATTTGATCTGCTTTCTGTTCTAAACAATAATGAGGTTTATTTGAATTGAAATGATTTTAAATATTTATTCTGTCATTTTTATATTTGCATAAGTTAAAATTAAATTCAATAATATTTGTTTCCATTTACTTATTTAATATCTACTTTATTTTAATTCATTAATTATTAGGATTATTTATTTCTAAATTGCTTACAATGTTTTGCACAAGAATTACAAATAACATTTAATTACAAGTAATGTTACAAATTATATGAAAACAAATACGAATCAAAAACAATAAAAACAAGACTGAATATTAGACTAAATGTCTAATAATCTCATTATGACTTTAATAATTAACTTTTTATTTATTTTTCTCCAAATACTACTGTATACACACACACACACACACACACACACACACACTCAGCAGAACTGCGCGGATGGGATGTTGTCGCTTCTCGTGTGTTGTGTGCTGTGTTGTTTGTTGTGTTGTGTCGTGTCGTTGTTTATGTATTGGGACTCCGACTCGGGTCGTGCTGTCGCTGCGTCTTTAAGAGCGGAAGCCTCGGCTGAAACTCCAGAGCCCCGCCCCCACACTAATTCAGGCTGTCAATCAGCGCGGCGCCTTTGATGTTCTCGGCGTCCTGTCTGAGGCGCTGTATTTGTTGCTGTTGGTGCTGCGCGGCTCTCTGCTCACTCAGCTCCTCACTCGGCTGCTCACTCGGCTCTCTCTCACGGGTTCTGGTTCGGGTTCGGGTTCTGGTTCTGGTTCGGGAGGAGAAGGCGAGTAAAGTTTTGGAGGCGGCGTGCTGTTTGAAGTGCTCAGCCGACATGCCGCAACTGAACAGCGGGGGGGGCGACGACCTGGGAGCCAACGACGAGATGATCTCCTTCAAAGACGAGGGCGAGCAGGACGAGAAGATCCAGCAGAGCGGCTTCACCGAGCGGGACCTGGCCGACCTCAAGTCCTCTCTGGTCAGCGAGTCGGAGATCAGTCAGAACCCCGCGGTGCCGGTACGCTCTGCCTCACAACACCAACTTTCTGCTCTCACACAACTCACAACTCGGTCCTATCCCGGCGGCGCCGCGGCGCCTCTTTGTTACAGTTAGTGCGCTCCAGCGGCGCGTGTGTGTACTGCTTAGTAAAGTGTGTGTGTGTGTGTGAGAGTCTGTACTGCTCAGTAAAGTGTGTGTGTGTGTGTGAGAGAGAGAGAGTCTGTACTGCTCAGTAAAGTGTGTGTGAGAGTCTGTACTGCTCAGTAAAGTGTGTGTGAGTGTGAGTCTGTACTGCTCAGTAAAGTGTGTGAGTGTGAGTCTGTACTGCTCAGTAAAGTGTGTGTGTGTGTGAGTCTGTACTGCTCAGTAAAGTGTGTGTGAGTCTGTACTGCTCAGTAAAGTGTGTGTGAGTCTGTACTGCTCAGTAAAGTGTGTGTGAGTCTGTACTGCTCAGTAAAGTGTGTGTGAGTCTGTACTGCTCAGTAAAGTGTGTGTGAGTCTGTACTGCTCAGTAAAGTGTGTGTGAGTCTGTACTGCTCAGTAAAGTGTGTGTGAGTCTGTACTGCTCAGTAAAGTGTGTGTGAGTCTGTACTGCTCAGTAAAGTGTGTGTGTGTGAGTCTGTACTGCTCAGTAAAGTGTGTGTGTGTGAGTCTGTACTGCTCAGTAAAGTGTGTGTGTGTGCGTCTGTACTGCTCAGTAAAGTGTGTGTGTGCGCGTCTGTACTGCTCAGTAAAGTGTGTGTGTGTGCGTCTGTACTGCTCAGTAAAGTGTGTGTGTGAGTCTGTACTGCTCAGTAAAGTGTGTGTGTGAGAGTCTGTACTGCTCAGTAAAGTGTGTGTGTGTGTGTGTGAGAGAGAGAGAGTCTGTACTGCTCAGTAAAGTGTGTGTGTGTGAAAGTCTGTACTGCTCAGTAAAGTGTGTGTGTGAGTCTGTACTGCTCAGTAAAGTGTGTGTGAGTCTGTACTGCTCAGTAAAGTGTGTGTGTGTGAGTCTGTACTGCTCAGTAAAGTGTGTGTGTGTGAGTCTGTACTGCTCAGTAAAGTGTGTGTGTGTGAGTCTGTACTGCTCAGTAAAGTGTGTGTGTGTGAGTCTGTACTGCTCAGTAAAGTGTGTGTGTGTGAGTCTGTACTGCTCAGTAAAGTGTGTGTGTGTGAGTCTGTACTGCTCAGTAAAGTGTGTGTGTGTGAGTCTGTACTGCTCAGTAAAGTGTGTGTGTGTGAGTCTGTACTGCTCAGTAAAGTGTGTGTGTGTGAGTCTGTACTGCTCAGTAAAGTGTGTGTGTGTGAGTCTGTACTGCTCAGTAAAGTGTGTGTGTGTGAGTCTGTACTGCTCAGTAAAGTGTGTGTGTGTGAGTCTGTACTGCTCAGTAAAGTGTGTGTGTGTGAGTCTGTACTGCTCAGTAAAGTGTGTGTGTGTGTGAGTCTGTACTGCTCAGTAAAGTGAGTGTGTCTGTGTGTGTGAGAGAGACTGTCTGTTCTGCTCAGTAAAGTGTGAGTGAGTCTGTACTGCTTAGTAAAGTGTGTGTGAGAGAGAGAGTCTGTACTGCTCAGTAAAGTGTGTGTGTGTGTGTGTGTGTGTGAGTCTGTACTGCTCAGTAAAGTGTGTGTGTGTGTGTGTGTGTGTGTGTGTGTGAGTCTGTACTGCTCAGTAAAGTGTGTGTGTGTGTGTGTGTGTGTGTGTGTGTGAGTCTGTACTGCTCAGTAAAGTGTGTGTGTGTGTGAGTCTGTACTGCTCAGTAAAGTGTGTGTGTGTGTGTGTGAGTCTGTACTGCTCAGTAAAGTGTGTCTGAGAGTCTGTACTTCTTTGTTAAGTGTGTGTATGTAAGCCTGTACTGCTTATTAAAGTGTGTGTGTGAGAGTCTGTACTGCTCAGTAAAGTGAGTGTGTGTGTGTGTCTGTACTGCTCAGTAAAGTGAGTGTGTGTGTGTGTTGAAGGTGGTAGACTGTGCGGGTGTTTCACTGTCCTTGTTGCTGCTTTGTGTTCAGGTGGTGAGAGTGCGACATCACGACGATCACAGAGTTTATGAGGAGAAACACAGAGAACATCTGGAACATCTTGATGATGGTGAGTCCAGCTGCAGCAGATGTTCCTGTGAGTTCTTCAGTTTATCAGCTGTTTGTTGTGAGCGTGGTTCCGTCCTTCCATGTTATTAAACCTCACAGTTGATCTGATCACATGATCATTATTACTGTGAGCCTCCACTCCTGTTTCTACAGATACATCATAACATCACACACTCCACATTATACATTTATATGAACCTTCTGAATGTGTTCCTTTGAAGTTTCTTGACCTTTGATCACTTTAAAGCTTCAACTTTTTCTTCTCTTCAGTTCCTAAACCTCAAGATGGAGGGATGTACAAAGCAGCGGCGTACTCCGGATACCCGTTTCTGATGCTTCCGGACCCATACCTACCGAACGGACCCGTTTCCCCCTCGGTGAGTGACTTCTGGACTTGTGCATGTGACTGGTTTGGTGAGGTGGTGATGGTGGTGGTGTGTGCTCCAATGTCTGGACTGAAGCTCCACTGCTCACTATACATGTCTGAACCCGTCTCCACATCCTGCTCCGACAGAACCTCCTAAGAAACAGAGCTGTATCTGTGAGGGCTCCGCTGCAGGTGGGTCAGTCGGTGGGTTCAGTGTATGTGTTTGTAATGCTGTACAGGTCAGTTTATAAACTGTAACGCATGATGATGATGATGGTGATCGCTCTGAGTGAATCAGTGAGACGTGGAATGACTGAGCGTTCCCTCAGGACTGAAGCTCTCTGATGATCTTCTGATTTACTGTAGAATATAATTATGGAGCTTAGAGCTGCAGGTCAGCGGAGTTCAGGTTGGAGAGAAGCTCAGCGTGGATTATTATGTCGTTATTTCGTCTCTGCCCCGAGAACAGAAGAACATGAGAATTCGAGAGCCGGAGTCCGTACTGTATATGGTACCATGTGCAGAACTCGTAAACGTTCTGATTCGTCCTGTATCTGTGAACATCACAGGGTGTGAGGCTCTGTTAGTACCAACCTCAGAGCCTCATATCAGATCTGCTCCGATCGCAAACTTCAATTTTTACTATTCGTCTTTATTTATTTATTATATTTTCACGACTAATTAAGTTTTTATATATTTTTTCCAAAAAATAAAATAACATTTAGTTTAGTATTTTTAAACTAAACAAAATACGACAAAGTAAATAAAAGTGATGGTGTAGGAAAGTTTATTATCGTAAATGAATTAGGCGAATGTGGTGTTAGGCCATCACATCTCTGAAGTTTAATTACAATATAAACAATATCAACCTTATGAAACAGTTATAAACACAATATAATACAAAAACAAGGTTTAATTAATAAATGTTTTATTTAAAATTAAATTATTAATGATCTGGTTTTCCGTGATGTGACCTCGTCATGTTTTTAAAGTAAAGACTGATCGCTGTGTATCGGAATGCCGACTCGGTGCTCATCAGCAATCGGCTCGCTCTTTAGATTAATCTGTATTGTAATTAATAGTACATGATTTGTAGTGTTCTAGCACGTTCTTCTGTTTCACACATTGATATAAATGTGAAGTCACAAGGTGTGTGATCATCAATAATGTCACGGCTGGACAAACAGCTCAGCCAATCAGACTTAAACTCCTCATTTTATAATAAACATTATTAATGATTTAAAGATAAATGTTCTGAGGTGGTGTATATTCTCACATTGACCCAGAAACCGTTAGAGTAAAGCTATAAATATTAATATAAACATACACACCGTCTTACGATCAGATGATCAAACTCTTCTGTTTTACACTCATCTTTAATTTAATTTTTATTATAATTTTAATGATCCCGGTCCGAACAGAACAGACGATCTTTAGGGTTTTGGCGCCGCTGCTGTAGAGCTTGTTGATCGGTGGGACACGGTGACGATCACATGATCAGCGGTTCTCTGGCTCAGGTTTAGGTTTATAAATCCTGAAGGTGGATGCTGAGGGTCTGGGATGTTGTATTAGATTGAGAGTCCTTGTCCTCCTGCTCCATCATCTGGTAGGTGTGGGGTGAGGGGCCGGGGGTTATCCCAGCCTTTTTGAACTGGGAGGAGCTGTGATGAGGACAGGAGGTGGAGGTGAGAAGTTGTGGTCAGCAGTTAACACGTTTTTTGATGTTTGCTCGCCGGCAGGATTGTTTAACACGCTGACGGAACACTGATGGTACTGCGAGCCCAACGCAGTGACGTCTCTTAACTAACAGGATGTTCTATTTATTATGTAGAGAACCATGTGACCGTGTGTCTTACACATGTCTTGTTGTTAAAGGTTTTATGATTTAAATTCTGTAGTGTTGATCTTATGATCCTCTGATTGGTTCTCCGTTCTATGGGATCTGTGATCACTGACGCCGAGTTCCGTACATCTGTTACTATTCATGATTCTTCATCCATAATCCATAATGAATCCTTTGTTCTTACACAATAACACACAGTCCCCACGACGTTCCCGCCGATGACCCTCAGTTCAGACGGTCAGCTCCTCTGCTTCAATCCCTGAACTTTATTAATGTTCTGAGACTTTTCAGATTTAAATAAAGTTCAGCCGAGCGTTGTGTTTGTGAGGGGAGCAGATCCTCTGCAGTTTAAAACAGAACCGTGCGTTTCACCTTCAGATCAGTTTTATTTGTACAGACTGTTTATCGTTCTCCACAAGTTTCAATAAGAATGAGAACAGAACATGGAACTCTAGTAGAACCTCCACAGAGAACACACAGTTCCACTGTACAATCATCTGGAACTACACTGAGCAGTGGATCAGTCGTGGACTATAGAACCAACACTGATTCAGAGTCCGTGTTCTGGAGTTCTGTAAAGATTCTGTATTCATTATAAATCTCAGACATGACAGTTTAATTGAACATCTTTAATTGACTGTGGTCTAGAACCGAGACACAAGTCACATTTTATTATTAAAGAGATGAAAAGAGAACCTGAATTCAGAATTAAAATGAACGGGGGTTTCAGAAGAACCGGGAGAACAGTTTAAAGAACAGTGTTCTTATCTGAGCCGCTCACATAAAGTAACGGGTTCCACTAAACGGGTACACAACGACTAGAACTCAGTTTTCTGAGAGAGCAGGTTAGCTTTTAGGAATGGGGGTGGGTCAGTTTGGAGAACATTTACAGTAATCCGTCCTGCGTTCATCTCTGATCCATACACGTTCAACATTCATTCATTCACCAAACAACTCCTTCACTTTCATTTCCACATGTTCATCCATCTCTCTCTCTCTCTCTCTCTCTCTCTCTCTCTTTCTCACTCTCTCTCTTCATCCGTTCATGTATTATTCTTTCACACTCTCATGTTTTCACAGTCTGATCATTCCACTCTATATTTCTCACTCACTTCTTTTCATCTTTTCACACATTCATCATTACACTCTTTTTCGGAGCACATGTTCTCTACTGTGGGGTGAAGGTGATGCCAGTTCTCTGTTCCACTCATCACAGTGATGATGATGATGATGATGATGATGATGATGATTTTTGCAGGGTGTGTGTGTGTGGCAGCACTGGTGAGACTGTAATTACTGGGGTTGTCCACATAATTCTGACTGAATGCTGTAGTATTAAGTTGCGTTGCTGCTCCACTCGTCTGTGTGATGGAGGTTTTTAGATTCTGCTCTTTTTTATTTCAGGTTGTTGTTTTTTGTACTCTGCAGTTGTTGCTCTTAGATTTTCATAAAGCTGTTAAAGTTACACCCGTTGTTTCTTTGTTAAACATGGTGCTCCGTACGCCATGCGCTCATTAAAGTCCTGAGCTCGTTAACAGACGGGAACGACCCAGACTCGTTCAGATGCCTATCAGCTGGGAGCTGCACGCATCACACCCGTGAGGAGCGGCGCGGCGCGGCCCCATGCAGCTGCTGAGGCTCCGTTGGGTCTGGGCCACACTAATTTGGGGTGTGTGGTTTTGGCTGTCCCTAGCAGCAGGAAGTGGGACTCGCTCTCCATATGTCCACATCTCGAAATATCTTCCCCCCCCCCTTTCCACTCGTGGTGGGGTTTACAGAGTCAGAATCCCAGTGTGTCTGCGGAGACTCTGCGATACCTCCGGTTTGAGCCTGGAGGGCTAACGGACTGCAGATGACCTGAGGTTCAGGTGACCGTCATCTTCATCATTATTAATCATTACTCTTCAGTGGAACGGGATTGTGTGGGAATGGTTCCAGTGAGTTGACATTTTTCATAAACTTTACTTAAACTTATAAATCGAATTAATTAATCAGTTATAACGATTCAACAGAACTCGATTCTGATTCAAAGCCTCAGTAATTCAGTCTTCTTCGATTCTAAATTCTGAATTTACTTTGATTAGAACAGAACAGAACCGATCCACCAGCCAGTTCACAGTGTTAGATCTGTCATCAGGATGATTCTCAGTTCTGCAGTCACACTGACCTGTGTGTGTGTGTGTGTGTGTTGGTACCAGTGGATCAGACACAGCAGTGCTGCTGGAGTTCAAACCCCTCACTTAACCCCCACAGCTCTGCATCACAGTCCTGATGGTGTAGTGTTCTGTGTGTGTTGGACTGTTATCTGTACATCGGCTCAGCTGCTCGACTGTTACCCCCGAGTACCCCCCCCTCGATGAAGTGATGAGGGGGGAGATTACTGTGAGCAGGTGCATTCATCAGTTCATTATTCATACTGTTGGTGATGATGATGATTAGGAGGAAACCACCTCTCTTACTGTTCCTGTTACCTCGTTGTGTTCAGTGGAATCATTTAATTAGAACCTGATTCTACAAACTGCATTTTAACAGAAAAGCAGATTTATTTTTTAAGAGTGACTCTATTCATCAACACAGTTATTAAAAATAAAGCAGTGCGGTATGACAGGGTGTGGCTTTATTCAGAATAAATCCCATAAAGAGGTGTTATTAGTGCTGGCGTGTAGTGGAGAACAGCTCCACCTCTTTACGTGATTTATTCACAATAATACACAACCTCGTGTGTCTGATTGCTTTAATAAAACACTTACAAACACACTATAATAAAAAAACAAGCTTTGATTCAGAAATGTGTTTATTAAAAACTAAATCATTAATCTGATCGTCCGCAACGTAATCTAGTCCGTTTTTAGAGTGAATGCTGCCCTCTAGTGCCCTCATGTCACTCCACTACTCATTTCCCTCCATTGGCTCCCTGTAGCTGCTCTCGCAAGTCACTGACTCTGGACTACAGAACCATTTCTGGATCTTCCCCCTCCTACCTTCACTCTATCTTTTCAAAATACACTCCGATTCATTCACTTCGCTGCAGTGATGATCGCCGCCTGGCGATTCCACCTCACCGAGGAGCTAATTCTCACTCCGTGGCGTTTACCACTGCAAAATGGTGGAACGATCTTCCCAACTCTGTCCGTAATGCAGAATCACTAAACAGTTTTTAACGAGAGTAGTTTCTTAACGCATCTCTTTAACAAATACCTGTTGTGTGAAAAAAAGGGGGGGGGGGCACGGCATCAAATAACAATCAGGTTTGATGAATTTACAGTATAGTTGGTTTTCTGCATAACTTCTGACTTGTAATGTTGGATAAAAGCGTCTGCTAAATGTAATGTAAATGTAGTGGACAGAACACAGTTTCTAAACAGTGTAACAGGTTTAGTGCTGATCTCTGTTTATATTAATCTATATTTTATGGTTTAAAATAATGTATTGCATATCACACACTGATATGAATGTGAAGCACTCATTGTGGTGTGTTTATGCTAGAGCAACGGCTCAGCCAATCAGATTTAAGGAGAGGAACGAACTGTTTTTTCATTAGAGTTAACGAGTTGAATGGTGAGTCTGCTTTCTGAGTCTGATCTACAGAACCGAATCATTCAGGAATCATTTCAGAGTTCTCAGAATGTTTAAACGGAGAACCCTCCGTTGCAGTTGCAGTGGACTGAACAGTGTGAGTGAAGGTCTGATCCTGGTTTCTGGGGGAGGTTCATGGATCGAATTTGACTTTTTAAGATGGATGTGGTGGTATATAAGCGCAGGCCTGTTCACTCTGTGTTCCTGATGTAATGATGTCAGGATCGTGAGCTCTGGTGAAAGTCTGCGTGTTGTGGTGGTGCATCAGTCACAGCTCTATCATAACAACCTCTGACGTTCTCTCTGGTTCTGCGTAAAGGCTTCAGTGTGAGTTCTCCTCCTGATTGAAGCACTGTAACGTTCAGCGTATGTTACACCTGAGCGCAGTGGTGCCGCCAAAGCGGGCTTCACAAATAAAAAACCTAAGCATTAGTGTGCCGTTACCACGGCGTTCTTCTCCAAGGAGGAGTCTCCCACTTGGACGGCGCACTCGCGCTCAGATGTTCTGGAATGTGGTTTTCTGTGTGGTTTTGTCGCCCTGTGATCTCGAGCCCAACTGGAAATGATTTCAGGGTTATAAATAGAGCGCCGCTTGTGGGATTCTGAAGGTTCTCAGATATGAAAGGACTCGGTCCTCAAAAAGCGGGCGGCAGTTCACTGTGGTGAGCGCGGAGCTCGTCGACGTGCGCTGTGAATTCGGCTACACTGTATCTGCTCTATCTCTGCTCTGAATGTAGTCTGAGCAGTTGGAACAGCTCTGTTCCTGCTCGCTGTTCGTAGTGTGTGTGTTTGCGTGGTGTGTTTTCGTTTCCATTGAGCTGAGATCGACACAGGAGTGCACAGTGTGAGCATTGTGGTATCTGTGCTGCTGACATACATCTTACATCCTGTGCAGAGTGATATCAAGGCCAAGCTGTTGTGCAGGAGAAGACTGAAGATGTGCGGTTACACGGAGCACTGCTTACTGTTCGAGCTTCGTGGTGTGTGCGTGCGTGCGTGTGTGTGTGTGTGTGTGTGAGACTGGATTTTCAAAACGGTGCTTGCACTCATATGTGGGAAAGCTGTGGAGGGAGGAGAAGGCTTGTGTTGCGTTCTCGATCTGGGGCTTATCTGATGATTGGGGTGGGGGTGGTGGTGGGGGGTGGTGGGGGTGGTGGGGTGGCGGGGGGCCCAGCGCAGTGTGTGAAGCGGAGTCGGGGAGGAAGGGAGTCAGCAGTAAACACTGAGCAGTCTGAAACCACAGAGTGCACCTGGCACACCTCAGCCGAACGACTTCAAACAGTCAGAGACTCATTCACAACCTTAACTGTTTCACAACCACACCGTCAAGGAACGCCGAGGTGGAGCACCGGAGCACTGCAGCACCATCTCCCATTTACACCTGACCCACATCCACCCCGACGATCGACCGTCAACACCGAACAAACACTGAACAAGATCCAATCACTCTTCATCCTCCACCCACGTCATCTTCTCTGAACGCCATCCTAATGCTTCTTGTTTTGTTTTTAGCCGTGCCCCCCCGCCCCATCATGTTTTTGTTCATCAGTGTTCGCTCGTCTGCAGATCAGTCCAGCCCACTGTTTATAGACCACCTCCACCCACCCTGCAGCAGAATAACTTGCGCTTCTTTATTTACCCCCTCAGCAAACTCGGCGCTTGCACTCCTGCAGACCGCCATCGTCCTTGTTCACGCCACCCACTGTTCACTCTGCCCACCGCATGTTCCACCCTGAAGTTACAGCGAGTGTAAGAGTGAAGCTTCAGTGTGAGCTTCTCCAGCTCGGTGAACCAGTTTAAACCGGACCATTCTGCTAACGCTGTTTTAAAACTTCATTCATTCATCCATTATCTTCAGCTTTATCCTCTATTAGGGTCGCGGTGGGGTTCCCCATGCTCATCCAGAGGAGAACGTTTCGGGCGCTGAGCAGATTGACCCAGGACAGGGTGCCAATCCATCGCTGGGCACACACTCACTCACATAGACACACTCTATATGGGGCAATTTGGATAATTCAATTGACTTGATCCATGTTTTTGGACTGTGGGAGGAAACCGGAGAACCCGGAGGAAACCCACGCAGACATGGGGAGAACATGGAAACTCCACCCAGATAGGGATTCGAACCGGGAATCCCTAGCACTGATAGGAGAACATGCTAACCACTAAACCACCGTGCCGCCGTTTTAAAACTTAGTTTAAATAAAGTTTGCTTCTCGATGTCTTAAACAAACTCTGGATCTGCTGATATCAGCTTTATTTCGTTATTTGAATACTCCGACTCGTTCACTTCGTTCTAGTGATGATGGTCCTGGTGGTTCCACCTCACCGAGGAGCTCATTCTCACTCTGTGGCGTTCACCACTGTAACATGGTGGAACGATCTTCCCAACTCTGTCCGTAAGGCAGAATTACTAAGCAGTTTTAAGAAACTACTGAAGACGCATCTTTTTAACAAATACAGTATAGTTGGTTTTCTTCATAACTTCTGACTTGTGTTGTTCTCATTTGTAAGTCGCTTTGGATAAAAGTGTCTGCTGAATGACTAAATGTAATTTGAATAGAACCGGGTTATTTAAAAGAACCAGATGGACATCTGTGGGATGGGGTGGTCTCCTGCTGAAGCAGAACGTGAGCAGTGCGTCAGCTTTAGGGTGGTGGTGGTGTTAAACGTGGAGATCGTCAGGACGCAGACTGATTGATCTATAGTTACTGACGAGCCTCTGATGGTTCTCCTGTTTTGATCTTTATTTTGTATGTTTTAATTGAAGTCTTTAGAACTGTGTGGTGTTTTTATGTTCTGCTGCTGTCCTGTTCTGAGGGGATCTGTACTCTGGAGTGTACTCTGTAGTGTACTCTGATGACAGCGATCAGTGAGGTTCTGCTGTGGTACGTCTATTTCATTCTCATGTCTGATTTGCTGGACCACCGGTGCAGTACTGTTGGCAGATACTAGGGGCAGTAATGAGTCTTGTTTACTTTAATGACAGCCTGTTGATCAGAAAACAGTAATTGTATCCACTTAATGAAACTGGCTCCACATTGGAAGGTTCCGTCGGCTGACCTGGGTTCTGTCAGGGTGCTGAGTGGAACGTCTTCAGGCTCTGATGGGGCTGCAGCAGTAGGGACAGTTATTTGTGCAATAGTGCATGATGGGGAAAGTCTCATCATTTTATTTTCCATAGTTAAAGGTGAGGTCAAAAGTTTTTTTTTAAACGGAATTAAAACTGTTTCATTTGATCTCTGAATGTTTTAGTGAAAATTGCAGCATAAATGTTCTGAGTGTGTGTTTATATATATATATATATATATATATATATATATATATATATATATATATATATATATATATATATATATATATATATATATAGTTTAGTGTATAAAAAGTCGTATTAAAGTAATCAGTTTCTCTTAATGATAAATAAACTTTAATATGAACATTTATTTAGTAAAGCTTAGCTTGTAGAGTAGGTATGTGTGTGTGTGTGTGTGTGTGTGTGTGTGTGTGTATATAATGATGAGATCAGAGGAGGAGACAGAGTGAGACATCAGCAGACGGTCACAGCGGCCACCGGTTCATCTTCATTGGGGTTCAGGATCTGAGGAGGAGGAGGGCGAGGCTCTGTGGTGGTGACCGTGTGTCTTTAAATGGCCCTGCAGCTTCATGACAGTGGTTTATATTCAGTATCAGACACACAGGAAGTCAGGTTGCTCTGTGGAGGGTGGGTGTGAGGTGTTGCTGTGGGGACTGAGGGGTATGTCAGTATCTGTGCTGCTGATGGTGGAACATCCATCCTGGACGCAGGATGATCCAGGACAACCAGAAATCTTATCAGCTGTACAGTACCCTGTACAGTTTAATAGTTCTCAGAATGAGACAGCAGATCTGGTACCGATCAAGATATCGCTCTAAAGCTCATATCTTTAAATAACTTTAATACCCGATTCACCCCGCTCACCCTGCTCACCCCGAACCCGGCTGCAGTACTGTGAGGGTGGATGTGTTCCCTGGTGGAGGGTTCCACTCCGTTTGCTTTGAAACATTCTGAGGCACTTTGTTCTCCGTATTGCTGCCAGCCATTTAACACGGCCCATGTTCCTGTACGTCCTTAAACCCTTCAGCCCATCCATAACATGAAAGGAGTGAGGCAGGCGGCACACAGCGGGGTCGAGGGGGGGGGGGGGGGGGGGTTCTGAGAGCTGCAACATCAAATAAACGCTCCTGTCAATAGGAACACGAGAAGATTAAAGAGGCAGGAAGGTGAACACATCAGGGTAACGCTGTACACCCCCCATTAACACTGCTGAGGAGCAGAAGGAGGAGTAATGCATGTGGATAAAGTGTTCTCGTGGCATGTTGTGGATCTTTAGAGAACATCATATCCAACAGTGAGCCTCACTTCATCCTTTAATCATCTGGTCTCACTCCGCACCACTTCTGATGCATTAGATCTGACTTCAGACGAGCAGCGCCATCAGAACGCTCCTCAGAGAAAGGAACCTCCAGATGAGCAGTGGACGAGGAGGTCCTCTAATGTCTCTCTCACACACACACACACACACACACACACACACACACGTGTTGTATTCAGGGTTCAGTCCTGATCTCAGCACATAGCTGTCATTCAAATGAAGTACACGTTTCCAGCTTTTAAACAGTTTAGGGAAGGACCTTTTCCGAGCCCCAGCACAAAGTAAGGTTCTCAAACACATGAGTGGAAGACCTTGACTGATCCCAACCTCATCAACATCTTTGGGATGAACTAGAACTGAGATCCAGGTTCTCATGAATTCATCCTCATGATCACGAATGAGGGAACTTCTCACAGAGCGTACAGGGTGTTCACATGAGGATAACCCCGTTCGGTTCTGTAGATGGAACGTGTTCTTCATCAGCGTTGTGCACAGTACAGACGGATCGTCTTCATCACACACACAGCCCGCGCTCACGTTCGGTTCTCCTCCTGAAGACTGCGCTGAAGCAGAGAACCACATGGTGCAGAAGGTTCCAGAGTGCAGAACACGGTACATCTTCATTGATTTCATATCACAGATCAGTCTGTTAGTGTCACAGTCTGCACCTGAGTTACCACATGTTCAGGTTGGCGTTACCATAGAACTCTGCCCCACACACACACACACACACACACACACACACACACCGTATACACATGAATACACACAGGAATTCACCTCATGTTCTAATAATCCTCGTGCTGAGTTTCTGACTCATTTCTTCATTTATTTCTGAAGCGGCTTGTCCTCACAGTTCAGGGCCATGGGGAGGCTGGAGCCTGTCCCAGCACATGAGGGTGAAAGCTTGGAAACACACTGGACAGTCCAACACTCACACACATGTTCTCCATACACTCTTGCACCTACAGTTTGTTTAGTGTTGCCAGTTCATGCTTTACACTTTGGGCCCCGGGAGCAAACCCATAAAGACATGGGGAGAACATGCCAACTCTAGCTCATATCCTGACCCCGGCGCAGCAGTGCGTGGTTTCTCTTCAGACATGTTGGTTTGGGACTTTATTTTGTAATTTCAGATGTTCTCTGATGGATGGAGGTACTTCCCTTCGGTGCAGGTTGTGGTATCAGAATTACCCGGTGAGTTCAGACAGCCCCCGGGTTTCAGTATTACTGCAGCAGCGTCTGATCACCCCATACGCCTTGAGGTTTGATCAGAATCCTGTACTGATAAATCCCCACTTTCACTCCATTGATTATGGTTCTCAGATCTGACACCATTCTAAATGTCAGTGTGGCTCTCGTAGAACCACGGGCACTCAGGCTAACGGCTAATAAACCCCACTCACACTACTTATGAGTCAGGAGCAGGGAGGAGCAGTGAGGAGGTGCATGCTACAGTGTGCCGGTGATCCCGGCATCTCCTCTGGTTTCTTTGTGCTCAGTGATGAGTTTAGCGCTGTGGTGGGGGGGCGGGGGCGGGGGTGAGGCCCGGCCCCGGCGTGTTTAAACATGCCCACCTTGTTATGTCTGCAGTGCCTTTGATGTTCTGAAACCTCCAGCACGCCGGCTCTCATTTTGTTCCTCTCCCGGCCGTCCGATCGTTTCCAGATTGCAGTGTGATGGCAGCGAGCGCTCGCCGTCACTCGAGTTTTTTTAAAAGCGCGACCCAAATGCGGTCCGGACGGTTCTGCTCAGCATCAGCCGGGATCTGGGGTTCAGAACCGTTTCAGTGTACATATTTAAATGAAATCGACCCAAATTTTGAAAAAGCCTTGAGATTACAGGAACCCTCTGAGGTTCGAGACCACTGTGGGATTTTATTTGATTTCACTTTTACTCAGAGAGGAAGTGCAGCGCTCTCAGTTACAGTAACAGCGAGGCAGAGCCGCGTGCTTTCCACGTGTACGTTCAGCTCGCCGTTCGGAACAACAACAGAACCGTCGAATAAACCGCCGCGCTGCGCCGCGCCGCTCCGTGTGGCGCTGATCTGCTGCGTGCGACATGCTCTCTCCCGGGATTTGGGTTGTTGATGTAACGACTGTGGGCAGCTTTGAAAGCTGATGACTAACTTTGCTCTCCCACAGACTGATTGATGCCCACACGCACAAACACGGGCCGAGGAACGCACCCTGCCCGCGCTCAGCCCGCCTTCCGGTGACGGCGTCTGTGTGCGAGCTGCGGTGGGCCTTCTGGGAGGCGGCGTTAGTCATCCCCGCAAATTAGGATAATAAATGGTGATAATGTCATTTGCCCCCTTTGATATTTTTTTTAATGAAATCTCACAAAGCGGCGTTTCCGGTGCTGACTTCATTACTGAAGACCGAGCTGGAGTTCCACGTCTTCAAAGAGCGCTGCTGAGGTGCTTCTCATTGATCCCCCCCCCCCCCCCCCCCCCCCTAAAGCATCCATGAAAAGGAAGATCCACTGAATATAGATGGCGTCCGAAGACGCGTCCTCTGTAAATTCAGAAAGGCTAGATTAAAGGCGTTTTGTCTGAAAGATTGCTTCATCAAAAAGCTCTGCAGATAAAATAAAAGATGGAAGCGTTTCATCTGCGACTGAAGCCGACCGGATCACAGCATCGTTACGCTTCCTCTGAGCTTCAGCCTCTCTCGCTCTCTCTCTCTCTCTCTCTCTCTCTCTCGTTGTTTAAGTGTGTAATAATTGTCTGTATGCCGTAGTTTGATTAAAGATACAGATCACATGTCCATTCAGATTCCCACTCTGATGTCAGTGTGTGTGTGTGTGTGTGTATGCTGCTTTGTCCTAACGAGCTCCTAACTGCTGGACTGTGATGTTCTGGAGTGTATGGGGAGTTTGTGGGTGGAGTGTGGGGGGGGGGGGGGGGGATGAAATAACAGGTTGATAATGACATGTTGAAGAAGCCGTGCTCATTAAACCTGGAACATGAGAAACCACTTCAGATCTGCTCGCTCCCTCTGCCGCTGCAGTCTGAACGTCTGCTGCAATTACGTTTGAAGGAAATAACATGCGAGCTGTGTGTTTACATGCTGCCACATGAACTTCTGTCCAACGGGGCGTGTTGGAATAATGACATAGAGTCGATATATACATCATGACCAAAGCCATGGACACCCTGCGCTTTGCTCCGACATGCCGCTCGTCTCTCCGACGTTCTAACTTTGTTTTTACGGCTTTGATTCTTTCGTCTGAAATGGTTTTCAGTAATGTGTTTCCTTTATTTGTTACGGCAGCAACGTGTGTTTCAGAACAGAACTCGCACCATCAACCGCTTCCAAAAGAGACCCGTCTCGAGGCTCACACTGAGCAAGGGGTCCAGCAGACAGGCTGTTCTGATTGGCTGAGGTCACTGTGCAGAAGTTCCAAATTCATAAACGAATCCAATTCTCCATAATGTCCATCATCCTCCTCATCCTCAGTCCACTGTGCATTGAACAGCAGCATTCTGAACAAAACCTTCTGACTCTGTGTCTGTTTGTTTTGTAGACGAACAAAGTGTCAGTGGTGCAGCAGCCCCATGGGATCCACCCTCTCTCATCACTGCTGCCTTACGGCAATGAACACTTCACCCCGAGCCCTCCACACCTGCCCTCCGACATCAGCCAGAAACCAGGTATGTCTCTGTGCTTTGCTTTTAAACAGCATCCCATCAGGGTCCGGTCCTCACAAATCACCTGTGAGCCCAGCGTCATGCGGTGACATCATCAGATCACAGGGAGGCGCGAGTCTGCTGGTTATAAACCTGAACTCTGAACTCGTCCTGATTCTGTAGAGTTTTTAGAACGGTGCAGTGATAAACGCTTTAAAGAAGCAGTTTAAATCTGTTCATCTTTAAAATAATGCAGATCTTCAGACGATCTGAACGAGCCCTCATGACTAAAGAACGTTAATTGAGTGCTGCTGTACAGACGGTGTTCTGTGGGCGGGGCGAGAACCAGGGTCTGTTTTTTTTTTTTCTTTAGAGCTGTAGCTGGAATTCCCCCTCCGTGTCTCTGATGACTTATCTGAACCGGGGTGCAGTGACTGACTCACCTGTAATACAGTATCATTAACTCATCATCACGACCCGACCTGAGGACAGCCACCCCCCCCCCCCCCCCCACCCCCACCATGTGTGTGAGACACAGTCTGAGACCCTTTAGCATCGGAATCCTGAATGTGAATGTCTGAATCAGCAGCAGACTTCATTCTCTGAACAAAGAAAAGGCATGAACGGAGAGCACGGTTCAGGAACAGAGTGGGTCAGAGTGGACCCTCGGAACAGTCCGTCCGCACACCGTGCACAGCTGCGAAAAAAGAGAGAGAGCCGTGACTAATTTATAGAGTATTGTTTTGTATGTTCTTCAGTCACCTCAGCTTCACTGCTACTTTCACTTTTCTGATTTTGTCAGTAAAAGACGAAGAACACTGCAGGGTTCTCAACATCTGATCGAACCCTGAACCCTCAGCACTCCTATCAGCCAATCACTCACTCAATCAGACGTGGGACCTGTCTGATGACATCACGAGTGGTTTGCTTTGCGTCTCTGCGGTTCCACACACACCGTCTGTTTCGTTTGAACTGGTTTACATCAGCGGAACAGTGGGACATAAACGTGCAAGGACCAGCCCCAAGAATAGAGAGCGTCTTTCATTTGGAGAACTGAGAACTCGGGTCCCCGTCCGGCTGAGTGATTGACAGGGGGACGGTGCGGCGGATGGAGGGCCGAGGCTCGCGCTCCACCGTCTAACGGGGTTTTGTTACGGGAGACAAAGAGAAAGCAGATTGCTTGCGTCGCATTCCATCTGGACAGATCCGCAGCCGCGAGTGCAGAGACATGCCTGAAGCTCTCGCAAATGACAGTCATCAGCAGCATTCCTCAGAACAAACACAGGTTCTCTTTGTTGCCTTCAAGTTACACTTAAATGCTGGGTACCGAGTGTTGACATGACTGCCTTCAGAGAGCTCCTGATTCCCGCCGTAAAAACAACAGCAGCCAGCGTCCTCAGCCTCCCTCATCCTTTCATCTGCTCGCCGCCGCCCGCCCGCCCTACACTGCTCCGAGATTCTCACACGTGGAAATGAGCCACGGACGCTACACTTCAACTGTCCTGACCCCAGAACACTCACACCCCCTCCATCATCCACACCTGAACTCCTCTCCTCTCTTTCTCACAGGAGTTCACAGACATCAGTCCCAGGAACTCTCCAGCTTCTATTCCCTACCTGCAGGTGGCGTTGGACAGATCCCTCCATCTATGAGCTGGTAGGTGCAAGAATCCATCCACCTCACCTACCACAGACCATCCATCAACACATGAAACATTTATCATCTTTAAATCAGAGGAACGTTTGTTTGGGGTTCTCAAATCAGGTTCTAAATATCACAAAGTGTCAGACAGACAGGAGCTGAATCAGGAAGACGTGTGTGTGTGGAGGGGGGGGGGTGGAGAGACACAAAGTATTTAGATCTTTAGATATCAGAGCGAGGGACTCGGAGGATCTAGAACTCTATTATTTTTTATTATTATTATGTTGAAATGATCTGACATGTACAGAACTCTAGATAGATAGAACCGTGCGCCGCGGTTCGAGTCCACGGTCCAGTCTACAGTTACTAATAAAAAGTGCAAAGCCCAGCATCCGTGATCCGTCATATAGAAGCATCAGCACTCACAGCATGGAGATCGGCATCCATGTGAAGGTTCCGCTGCTGCAGAGACCCGTGTTAGTGTTTCAAAGAGACGGTCGTGCATCGTCAACCGGACAGGTCATGTGACCCCAGTGGTATTCCCATCCCCACCGGCTTATTTTTAATTGGTTTATATTAAACCTTAGAATGAATTTATAATTAAAACCGTAATCATTAGATTCAGATCAGTTCATGAATTCCACACTTCACCTTTAATCTGATTTGGTAGAACGTTTGTGGGGGTGGAGTTTGTAGAACGTGTGGGCGGGTCATAGTTTATGACTTAAATGAACTTCTCTTTGATCTGAATTTGAAGTTGGTTATGGATGAACGCTGCATTCAAACACCAGAGTTCCACCCCTCCCTCACCTCTCCCCCCCCACTTCCATCCCCCCCACCCCCCGCAGGCAAAGTCAGCCTGTGTATCCGCTCTCCTCGTGTGGCTTCAGACAGCCCTACTCCACCGGTCTCTCCAGCAACTCCTCGTACTCCAGGTAAAGTACCCTCTGAAGCCCGGCCAGCCTTGCCTCCGTGTCTGAACCCCCCCGCCCCGCCCCGCCGGCTGCCCCAAGCTTTGGCCGTGTCTGTGTTCAAGCTGCTTCGCTACAATGCAAACTCACCGGAAAGAGAAGCGTGAGGTCACATGACGCTGATAACGCACCGCTGCGGGGCTCAAACCTGAAACCACTTCATTAATAAAATTTAATTCAAATAAATGTATGCATAAGTAATGAAGCAATTAAACCATGTGACCCTGTCCTCACATACTCAGATGAATATAATGTTCTGGAAGGTTTTCATGGTTCTCATACCTTATTCGACTGCCATGGTGGGATCTACCCCATGGTTCTCATGGTTCTTACCCTTAAACATGGAACAAACATCAAAACATCACTTGTGACCTGTACAAGAAAATTTAACATGATCACAGAATGTTCTGATTAATGTTCCACCAACAACTCAAACTTTAATAAATCATCATCATCATCATCATCAGCAGCAGCAACAGCAAATGGGTCTGTGTGTGGAGGTCCAAACGACATCAGGCTCGTGTGTGTGTTGTGTGTGTGATGGGTTGGTTGTCTGTTCTTCCTGCTGCTCACTGATTGCCAACTATATTATGAGTATAATTAATATGGCCAAATTAATTAATTACATACAGAACTGCCCTTCCAACACACACACAGAATCCCATATTCAGTTCAGGTGTTAATCATCTCCCCTTGTTGGTCCTCAGAAGATCACAGATCCAGCAGATTCAGACAGGTAGCTCGGTTCCGGCCCACGCCGCTGAGTGTTCTGTTCTAATAGCAGCGGCGCATTAAACTTTGATTTGTTTACATCACATCTGAAATCATGTCACATGACCAGCTTCAGACTAATGCTTTATTTCATAAAGAGTAAAGCTTTAGATCCCTCCTTCTTTAAAACAACAAACCAAAAAAGTTATTAATTAATCCCTCATTTAATCCATCAACACGAGGAAAGATCAATAACTGCTGTGTTCTTCACTCTGCTGTAACACCGCCGCAGAGTAACGGGTGCTGCGCTGCTCATAAAGATTCATTCCTTTACAGACATCAGAGATCAGACATCAGAGATCAGACAGGTCACGCCGTTAAAACTACAGCTGATCTGAGGATTAAAGTTATATCAACAATAAAGTCCAGAGGAAGTCAGAGCCTCAGCATTCAGCATACAAAAGAAATACAGATGTGTAAACATCTGAACCACCCACCCCACCACCCCACCACCCCACCCAAACCCACACCAGGAAACAAGTTCATAGAAGATATTTTATTTCTAGATCCCCTGATTCACTGTGAATAGAAAGAACATGGTACAACTCTGCCACCTAGTGGTTATCTCGACTTCCTACTATTCACCGTGTCTAATGCATCTGAACTTTACATTTCACTTATTTAATTAAAATATAATTTATTATTATATCCAGTAGATCAGATTATAAATTAATGAATTGTTCTTTATTAGAGATTACATTTTATTTATTTAGTTAATGTAGCTTAAACTAAAGTTAATCATTATAATTATTACAAATAGATCATAAATGCAATTATCAAATAATAATCCATAAGTCCGTTTGTTTATAAATGTAAACTCATTTGCTCTGCAGATTAATCCTGACTCAGGGGATGAACTTTGGTTTTAATTTGAAGGTTCTTTTGTTTTCTTCAGGGATTATTAATTCATGTGTTTATGTTATAAATGGGTTACCAGATCCATCAGATTCACTAATTAGGATCCCTCCCCCATTTGACCTTCACTTAGCGTGATGCTGGAACGTTCATGTCTTCATCTGATACATGTCTGTGTTCTGTTTCTGAGGGTGTGAGAGGAGGGTCCGTTATTTAAACGTGTGTGAATGAGGAGAACCTTGTGCGGTGCTTCAGCCTCGTCCATGTTCCGCTGCAGCTTTCACTTCAGAGCTTTAACTGTTCCGCTCGGGTCCCAAACACACGGCCACGTGAGGTGTGACGTACAGACATGAAATAAAACAGTGTCGCTCCAGTCATCGGAACCTCGACTGACTTTGGAACTGTACCTTTATGCTGCAACATGATTTAACAACAGTTTGGGGAAGGTCCTGACCTCGAACACAGACAACGATGGAATTACAATACCAAACCAAACTGTTTCTTTACCTTTTTAAAAGGCTCTGTGGGGTCTGTGGGGGCCCCTGAGTGCATCATGATCCTGTGCATCTGTAATTAATTCCTTCATTAAAGACTGATGTGTTCTCTCTGAGTCTGTTTAATGTTGTCCTGTTGGTTTCTGACTGCGCTCCATCAGTCTGTGATGTTATAACATCTGTCTTGTTTGTTGTTGAAGGTTCTCTCACTCCCTGATGTTAGGCCCCTCCTCCATGCATCCTACAGGGATCCCCCACCCAGCTATAGTGCCCTCTTCAGGAAAACAAGAGCATGAGCATTATGTGTAAGAACCTTTCAGTACCTGTTCTTAATTCTACTCACAACGACATGAACTGTGTCCTAATTCTACTGTTCCCCCGTCCCCCCCCCATCTCCCCATCTCAGCAAGCCCCATTCAGAACCCAAGAGAGAGAGAGACCCCAAAAAGCCAGTCATAAAGAAGCCTCTGAATGCCTTCATGCTGTACATGAAAGAGATGAGAGCTAAAGTCATCGCTGAGTGCACGCTGAAGGAGAGCGCCGCCATCAATCAGATCCTGGGACGCAGGGTGAGCAGACCTGCCCGTCATAACACAGATAATTACCTTTATTAAGATCACTGACAGTGCGTGGTTTACTCTGTGTGTGTGTGTGTTCTCCAGTGGCATGCTCTGACTCGCGAGGAACAGGCCAAGTACTATGAACTGGCCCGGAAAGAGCGGCAGCTCCACATGCAGCTGTACCCCAGCTGGTCTGCCAGAGACAACTATGTAAGTACACATGTTCGTATGAATGGCTCCCCCTGCTGGAGCTCTGCCCTGCTGCACTGTTCAGAATCAGAATACTTTAGGTTTTACAGACGCTCCATTAGTCTGTTTATACACAGAACACCAAAGATTAACAATAAGCACAAGATTATCAAAAAAAATAAAAACAAATAAAAATCATTTGTGTCAGTCTCTCCAGAGGCTTAAGTAAGAAGACTTTCATGTTCAGACTGGATCACACAGAGGAGGGTGGTGTGTGTGTGTGTGTGTGTGTGTGTGTGTGTGTGTGTGTGTGTGTGTGTGGGGGGGGGGGGGTGTTCTAATAAGAGGTCAGGGGTTTCTGAAGGGAGACTCTGTCCTGAAACTCTCCCTTTATCTTCTCAGGGCAAAAAGAAGAGGAGAAAACGAGAGAAGCAGCAGGATCCAACTACAGGTACTGATCTAGTTCCTCACTTAGTTCCTCGGGTATCAACAGGAACTGTGGTTCAGGTTAACAGATAAAAAAAACATAATATACCCAAAATATAAAAATAAATACAAATTAGTCATCACATCTGACACGGACCTCCACTGAGCTGCCGTTGAGCCTCCACCGGACCTCACACGAGGTCCAACGCTCCTCTGATGTTCATGTATGAAGACATTAAAGCTCTGTGTGTTTAGAACCAATCACTACATACAGCTACCCCCCCCCCCCCCCCCAAGAAAAAAAAAAAAAAAAAAATTCTTCAGTCTGTTAGAGGTCGAGCTTATTTTGGGTTTAGGAAGGGCCCTGAGTTCTGAGGTTTTCCTGTTCCTGGTGTGTCCCTGTTTCCAGCTGGTCCTCATAAGGCTGTACTTTGTCAGTCTGATCAGCTGAGTGATGCACCTCCCTCTGATCCTTTTCTTCTTCCTCTCCTGTCTGTTCTACTTTCTCTTTCCTGTTCCTCCGGTTCTCTGTACATCTGCATGTGTGCTCTGAGCTCAGATCCGGCCTTTCCTCGGAAATGTCGCGCCCGCTTTGGCCTCCATCATCAGACGGACTGGTGCGGCCCCTGCAGGTCAGTCCACGCCCTGTTCCACTCCGGCTGTCGGTTCTCTCCAGCACTCTTTCCTTCCTGTCTGCTGTTCTTGTGTTCTGGACCAGGGTTCCTCTCTCTACATGATGCAGACTCTGAGTCTGTGTGGATCAGCTGTTACAGACCGGGGGGGGGGGGTTCTGAAATGCAGACTGTTAGACAGTTTCCATCGTCATAGTTACCTTTATTTATTTAAACTAATATAACTGAATATAAACCTCTCACTCTGAACGCTTTCATATCTGTACATTCAGAGAACTTTGATCAGACTGTATAGAATACATCAACTGTAATACATTAAGAACGCTCGTGATGACGTCAGCAGCTCTTAATTAAGAAGATTCTTAAATGTATGTCTCTACTGAATGACTTTGCAACTGACCTAGTTCTTAAAATTATAAGTAGTCAGATCTACACGCAACTCATGAAGTACTTAGTGCAGTGCACAAAAACTCACAGAACCATCAAAGCCACATAACCACATGACTGATTAATTATGATCTGTAATTAGGAACCTGTGTGTGTGTAATCAGAGTAAGGTTAGTTTATTGGACTGTTAGAGATGCGTTGTCTGAAACCACATGCTTTTCATGTTTTCTGTGTTTGGTTGCTGCGAGCGTATTTGTGACCTATCCCATCACACTTTATTCACAGATAACTGTGTTGACTGTTCCTAGGAGGAAAAAGAAGTGCGTTCGTTACTTTCATGGAGGACAGTGGGCCAGTCCCTATTCTTCCGATGGAAGTGCTGTAGATTCTCCTCCCTCTCCTTCAACCCACCCCAGATCTCCTCCTCTCTGCTCCTCCCTTTACCTCCCTGTAATGCCCCTCTTTAACCTCCAGCGACTCTGCCATGAGGAACCTGACCCTCTGGAGCTCAGTGAAGCCGAGGCACCGCCATCACAGACCAGCCGGACTCGCATCTCCCAATCAGGAGCTCAGCCTGCTGTTTCAGAGCACTGAGGACCAAGTACTGAGGAGGTGCCACCTCCACCTCAGAGCACTGTTCATTCAAACTGATCAGCTCCAGGACTTCAGGTTGTGTATGTGTGTGTGTGTGTGTTTTCTTCAGAAGCTACACACTTACACATCAAATCTACGGTGTGAGTACAGCCTACGTTCTGCATCTCCACCTCAACACACGTTCTTAAATATGTAACAGGAACCATGGTTGGTCGTCATGGTAGCACCACAGTTCCACCTGCTCCTTCCTTCATCATCAAATTTGGTTGAACATGAAGGAACCTCCACTGCTCCTGCAGAACCCTGACACTGGAGCAGTGTGACGGCAGTAGAACATGGCAGGTGCCGCAGTGGACGGAGCAACAGTGAGGAACGTGAGTGTTAGATATGAATCAGCCAGTGGGATCCATTTAGAACCTGACCTCCAACATACAAAAACCAGAAGGTTACCTGTGTCATAAACAAATGCTGCTGGTTCTGACATGAAACCAATGTTCCCCTCCTCATCCTCACTGTGAGAACAACCCACAATCAAGATTCCACCATGACGTTCCACTGCACTCCTCTTAGGACTCAAACCAACAGTCTGGAACGTTTTTTAAACTTCGAGTTTGATCTGAAACTGAACCAAATCACATCATTTATTAAGGATCCAGTGTTCTAGATCTGTAAGGGACAAACGTTGTTCTTTAAATCAAGTGGAACTCTGAAAACCCAGACTCTGATCGCCTCCGTCTCACAGATCTAGAACAGTGGAACACTGGATCCTCATTAACTGATCAGCTGTTCTAACATTCTCTCTTTACTTCTTTTAGAACTTGATTATTATCTAGTTACCTTCGAGCTGTAGAACATTTTCATTATGGGATGTAAAAGCTGGATGAACAGCACTGAGCTGACGATCAGCGTTCTAATTCAGGAGAACACACTGAGGTCAAAACTGATTTTAGTTCTAGAGCAGAACAAAGCGTATGATGCCCCCCCCCACCCTGTGCGAGCGTATTCAGTGTTATTATGGTCTGTTTTTATTCTGCTCTGCTTCGTTTGCCTGTGTTGTTCCGTCTGCACTGCGATCATCTCGTTTTGATTCAGTGAATGAACTAAAGTGAAAGGACATGGGTTCTCCATTCTGCAGCAGAATCAGGTTCTACCATGCAGAACCCAGCCAAGCGCCGAGGACAATCATTTTACCAAAAATGTGTTACCTTCTTATTTTACACTAACGAGTTCCTCCGAAGCCCAGTGTCCATGAAGTTCTGCTCAAACTGTGGAACCGAGGACGTTCTCTTTCTAAAGCTTTATTCGGTTTATCCTTTTTAATGTTTTTTTTTTGTACACAAACTCAGAAGAGTCAAGTTTAAAGTTCATGTTCTGAGATGGATCCCGTCTTTGCACTGTATGTTTAACTGGAACTCAGAACTAGTTCTTCAGAATAAAGTGTTTTTTTTTGTAAAAAGTTTTTTTTTATTTGATTTTCTACCGTCAGTCCCACTCCTCCATCCGTATTTACATATGTAAATTAATACGTCTGATGAACTTCATTGCATTCTACAAACTCTAATGAAACGTGGGTCGTTTAAACAATCGCTGCTGCAGCATCAGTCTCCTCACACTTCTAGATCTTTATTATCTGATGCCCATCGTTCTGTTTAAGGTTGAACTCTGTACAGCATCCTTCAGCACTGTGTCCGGAATCTTAAGGCCCAGCTTCACTCAGATGAGCATCTACAAACTTTAAAATCTAACGTAATTTTTAAAACTGAGATAAAAGACTGCTGTTGATTTTGTGAGTTTATTTAAGAAAGGAAGCAGAAACAGAGTGTGAGGTGTTAAACTGATGGTTCTGCACATCAGGTCAGAGTTCTGATGTTCTCATGGTTCATTGTTTTGCAGAAGGGGAGCACAGTTAAAACGGAGCATGTAGTGGAAGTGTGTGTGTGTGTGTGTGTTTGATGAACTGCGTCATCAACTACATGAAAGAGGCAAAGAATTTATTTCTGCTGAATATACAAAGAATAAAAACCAAAAACAGTTTAAATTAGGGTTCGGTCTGCACTACACAAGCAACAGAGATGATCATGCTATGGATACACAGGGCCTCATTCTATTGGTCTACTGCTAAATATGTGTAGTCATGGAGAGAGCAGTGCAATCAGGAACTCTGTTAGAGGAACAGTCCTTACACTGTCCACAGCTTCATTTCTCTTCACACCACTGGTTCTCCTTACGTACCTGTAAAGAACAGAACCTCTGTGAGAACAGCTACAGAACCGTGGTCTTCGTTCAGAAGACAGGGACGCGCGGACTGATCAGAACGTGAAAGTCGTGAGTTTAATCCAAAGGGAAACGGGACGGGATAGGAAGCAGCTGTGTGTTGACTGTACCTGAGCCTCCTCCTCCTCTGTGAAGTCATTTTTAATATTGAACGTCTTTCTGATTTCCTCTGGGGTTTTTCCTTTGATCATGTTGGCGACTGTCTTGCAAGTGACATCAAGCAGACCTTTGATGTCCAAATAATTTGCAGCCTAAACAAAGGAGAGATGAAAGCAATGCAAATGAGGTGTAATGATACAGGGATGTAAACAGAACCTACTGAAGATACAGTTTTATAGCTCATGGATCAACCAGAAGCAGAGGAGCAGAACCCGACCCGCTCACAATACTGAGGGAAGAGAACCGGTACACTTTCATCGGAGTACCGTACCGAGTCTCATCTGATCATGTATTTAAAATTTTAATTAAAGATTTATTTCACTTTTTCAAACTTATCTTCCACCCCTGCATTACCCTCCTGCCCCTGGGGCAGAACTGAGCAGGGCTTTAAAAACTGACAGTACTGAGCATCCTCCCCACCCTAATAACACCTGCTCTGTCCATGACCCTGATCATCAGAGAACATACCAAAGGGACTAACAGATCTGTAATCTCAATGTGAAATGACTGAGCTCAGCAAAAAGGAAACGCTTATTTAAAAGACAGAAAAGTCCAGTAAGAGTTACAGACCAGAATGAGTTCAAAGAGGGTTCCCTGGTCCACCTTCAGGAACTCCTGATCCCACACTGGAATATCATCTGTCCTCTTCTCTTTGTTCTCATCATCTTCGGGGGGAGGGGGGTCGTCTTTGTGATGGGTGCACCACTGAATCACCTGAATCACACACACAGTTTAACGTAATGACATCTATAAATCTGTCTAAATTGTAATATCACATTAAACAACATCATATTAAAACACAAGAGGACAAGAATTAGAATCACGAACCTTTTTAAGAATAGCTGCGTTGACATTGGGTAGAGGAACAGGATCATCATCACCTTCATCATCCATTCCTAAATCTGATGCAGAGCGAGTTGGATTAGATGAGGGAAATAAACGGAGGAATTTCAGAAACAGCAGCTCAGATCTTACCTTCTAACATGGTCTTTATAGTGACCGACTGCTTCGCGATCTCCACATCCACCTCGAACATCTCACCATCTGAGCTCTGCAGCTTAATACTGGGCATCTACGACACAGGCAGGGATAGGCTCAGAGTCTGAGAATCGGGACGTTTAATCCGTCATTCTGCCGAATAACTGACTGCATTTCATTCCAACCAAATATCACCGCTTAACATAATTAATAGATCAATGGAAATAGAAATTATGGGTTCAGTGGTTCAGGTGTTGGGTTATCAATCAGAAGGTTGGGGGTTCAAATCCCAGGTCCACTGAAGTTCAGTGTGGGTCCTTGAGCAAGACCCTTAACCCTCATTGCTGCAGGGATGTTGTGATTAACCCTGTGCTCACCCTGTAAGTCGCTTTGGATAAAAGCGTCCAATAAATGACCAAATGTAAATGTATGATTTTAGGAGAACCCCATTGGGAGGCAGAAGCCACTCTGTTCCTGTAGATTTGATTCTTTATCAAACTGATGTGTTTCCTCTCTGCAGCTGCTGTTCACTAAAAACTGCACATTCATCAAAACACTAAATAAATAAAAACTAATAAATAGCCAGCATTCTGTAATTCACTCATCATTAAAGTAAAGAAGTGCAGAAACAATGCAATTAATTAAAAGACAAAACAAGTTTGAGATTGTAATTGACATGAAAGACGCGGCGTGTGTCCGCTCAGAATCCAGAATCTGATGTTTAGTAGTTTTGGATGGATTTAATGAATGCTGATTAATTAGCGTTGTTTTAAAAAGAGCTGAAATTAAAACAGAATTGATTAAAGAAACGAAGTTCCGACTGAATCGGTTCATTAGCATAACGGCTAACAGCTAACTGCTCTTACTGAAGAAATAACATTCCGAAAGAACCCCACAAACCCTGGAACCCTGTGAACCCCCCGCTGTGTGAGGAGCGCCGGTCTGATGGAGGTTTGGTGGAGGTTTGGTTCTTTTGGACTATAGAACGTTCACGCTGATGTAGCTGTTAGCTAACGTTAGCCGGCTGCTAAACGCGACCCTGAGCGCGTAAACACCACAACTATAATCACATGAAACTGTGATAAAAACCTCCCGTTAACGTTATTAATCTCAGACTGATCGATCTGAGGCAGTTTGAGGAGTTAAAGTCAGAGATGTGAGGAACGTCCGAGCGGGGCCGCAGATCAAAGACACCGCTCACACCCGACACCGCGCTTATAAACACCTTTAATCTGCTTTAACATCAGCCTCATAGAGAATAAATTAAAACACCTACATTAACAGCGTCTCCGTCCGAATCCCGAAGAGATTGAGATTAACAAAGCTGGGTTTAATCCGAGCTCCCCGAACGCGCTGTCGCTTTAAGCCTCTGTTTGTGTGTCGTTAGTAACGAGTCGGTTCAATGTGTCGACTCCCTACTCCAAAACGCGGAGTCATTACATTCATTCATGTATATGTATATTCATTCTTTATATATATATATATATATATATATATATATATATATATATATATATATATATATATATATATGTATACTCAATCGACTTGATCCATGTTTTTGGACTGTGGGAGGAAACCAGAGAACCCGGAGGAAACTCACTCAGACACGGGGAGAACATGGAAACTTCATCCAGATTGGGATTCGAACCGGGAATCCCTAGCGCTGAGAGGAGAACGTGCTGTGTATATATATATATATATATATATATATATATATATATATATATATATATATATATATATATATATATATATATATATATTCTTAAATTTATTTTATATACTGTATATACATATATTTATATATTTATAATTAAACTATTCTATATTATATTTGTAGTTGTGTATTGTATTATATATATATTCATAGTTATATTTCACATAGCCATATACTGTGTTTTTTTTATCTTATTTTCTTCTTTATAATTAAAATTTAACTTTAAATTTACAGGGTAATCGGGGTCCGTGACCCATAATTTCGTTCTTATCTCATGTGCCACATGTGATATTAATGATCATAACATTATCTTGAATCTTGAATGTTGTCTTTCATCATTCCGCCTTTCATCTTTAATGTCGCCCAAAATACTGAAGCCTATCCCAGCACTTATTAAACAACACATTCTGGGTGTTGCTGAAGCCTATCCCTGCACTGATCACCACATCCCGGACAGGTTTTCAGCTCATCACAACCAACAACCGCCCGTTAACAGAGTTCAACTGGAAGAACGTCATTAATAAAATAAATTCTGTTTGTGTCGTTAAATATAAAGTGGCTGTGACGCGCATACAGCCGCAGAGAAACGGAATCAAAATGAAACCCTGTTTCAGAGACATGTCTGATTATGTTCGTTGATGTAGGAATCATATCTTTATTTGTAGAAATTAATATATTTATAAAATATGATTTTGTTCTCTCAAAATTGCCCCGTATAGAGTGTGTCTGTGTGAGGGAGTGTGTGCCCAGCGATGGATTGGTGCCCTGTCCTGGGTCTATCTGCCCAGCGCCCGAAACGTTCTCCCCTGGATGGGCATGGGGAACCCCACCGCGACCCTAATACAGGATAAAGCGGGAGATAATGAATGTGCCTCGAAGCAGCAAACAGTGACATCTGGTGGACTGTAATAATAACAGCAGGTACGGATTCCAGCCTTGATGAATAAATGTTATAACTTATTCATTCATTCATTATCTCCCGCTTTATCCTATATTAGGGTCGCGGTGGGGTTCCCCATGCCCATCCAGGGGAGAACGTCTCGGGCGCTGGGCAGATACACCCAGGACAGGGCGCCAATCCATCGCTTGGCACGCACTCACTCACACAGACACACTCTATATGGATCAATTTTGAGATTTCAATTGACTTGATCCATGTTTTTGGACTGTGGGAGGAAACCGGAGAACCCGGAGGAAACCCACGCAGACACGGGGAGAACATGGAAGCTCCACCCAGATGGGGATTCGAACCGGGAATCCCTAGCGCTGAGAGGCGAACGTGCTAACCACTAAGCCACCGTAATTTTTATTGTGATGTTTAGCAACATCTGTACCTCATATTATAAGATTGTTTCCAAAGTAAAATAGTGGTTCTTCACCTTCAGTAATATAATTATTGCAAAATGATTTTAGTATATTGTGATATTTGCACCTCCTCTACACACCTCATCTCAACAAACATCTCGGAACTGAATAAGCCTTGATACGGGTTTTTTTTTTTTGCTTTTCAATTTTTCTCTCATATTATATTTAGGGTGGCACGGTGGCTTAGTGGTTAGCACGTTCGCCTCTCAGCGCTATGGATTCCCGGTTCGAATCCCCATCTGAGTGGAGTTTCCATGTTCTCCCCGTGTCTGCGTGGGTTTCCTCCGGGTTCTCAGGTTTCCTCGCACAGTCCAAAAACATGGATCAAGTCAATTAAATTTTTAAAAATTGCCCCATATAGAGTGTGTCTACGTGAGTGAGTGTGTGCCCAGCGACGGATTGGCGCCCTGTCCTGGGTCTATTTGCCCAGCGCCCGAGATGTTCTCCCCTGGATGGGCATGGGGAACCCCACCGCGACCCTAATAGAGGATAAAGCGGGAGATAATGAATAATGAATGAATCTTATATTTAAACAATATTTTCTTTAAAACTATTTTTTTTCATTAAAATTGTACTCTGTATTAAAACATAATAAAAGTGTATGATAATCAGATGTCCACATTCTTTTGGTGATTAGGTGTATATTGATGTACTTTTCTGTATTATTGACTTTTCGTCTTTTATTTTAAAATCAACACATCGGATTGCATTACATGTGGAACGTTCCCCCTTCTCCTAAAACCACATCTCCCACAATCCCTTGTGTGGGTTTCCACGCGGCGGGGGCAGAAGTCGTAGCTGGAACAGCGTGTCCGAGTTGATCGCGTTCCCACATCAAAGTCGGAAAACTCAATCGAAATGGTTTATAGAACACGTTTCCGATTCAGCACCGGCCCGCAGCAACACCACTGAACTGTAATTATGAGAGTGAGAGGTCGGGAGCAGGCGGTGAGGTGTTATTATTAAAGACTCCGCGCTGTTTCAGATGAACATCTGCAGATGAGCCGCTGATAAACACGCACTGTCACAATAACATAACCCCGCGCTGCGGCGCCCTCTGCTGGTCAAAGCTGCAGCGTCTTCCATGTTAAACTCCAGGTTCCTGATTTTCGAGGCGTTTTAGTTGAAATTTCCGGCTGGAACTCGAAACTCGGAACCTGGAACCCGGAACCTGGAACCTGGAACCCGGAACCTAGAACCTGGAACCTCCCACATCCCTCAGCCCAGTTCAGATGGACCGCAGCACATGACCAGCGCGTGCGCCGCAGCACCGTGTGCCGTACAGCAGCAGCCCTCAGAGAGCGGCGGCTCGGCGCGGGTGTGACGTCACTGCTCCACGGACAGAACTGGAACGGGGTAAACATGGGCTCCCGGATCAGGTGAGCGGCACCAACTGGGTTCGGATCTCTATCTCGGCGTTATTGTGTATGTGTACGGATTACCAGGCTTTAGGCTGCTCCAGTACAATTCTACAGATTCGGCTGCGTTCACGGTGTTACGTACGCACGCGCGTCCTGCAGATAACCGTTAGAAGGCGGTGAGGATCTGAGGCCGTTTTTAATGAGAAATCTTTATAAATACGACTTCAGATTCAGAACCCAGGCTTTATTTCCGAACTAACCGTTTACAGATTGTGTTGTTAGTGGGTTTTGACGGTTAACTCGTCTTTTTTTTTTTTTTTTTTACCTCAGTGGATCTCCGTTCATATGAACGATCATCTGATCTGAGGTAAAAAAAAAGCCAACGACTCAGTTTAATGAACATTAAAGTTCCCTTACATGTAAATTAACTCTCTTTTTAATGAACATTAAAGTTCCCTTACATGTAAATTAACTCTCTTTTTAATGAACATTAAAGTTCCCTTACATGTAAATTAACTCTCTTTTTAATGAACATTAAAGTGCAGTTACAGGGTTCTTAACTCTCTTTTTAATGAACATTAAAGTTCTGTTACAGGGTTCTGAACTCCCTTTTTTATGAACATTAAAGTTCCCTTACATGTTCATTAACTCTCTTTTTAATGAACATTAAAGTTCTGTTACATGTTAATTAACTCTCTTTTTAATGAACATTAAAGTTCTGTTACATGTTAATTAACTCTCTTTTTAATGAACATTAAAGTTCTGTTAGAGGGTTCTTAATGCTCATGCATGTGATGTTGAAGGAACACATTCAACCTTAATCTGATTTTCTTTTTGAGGAATTCTTGGCATCTGTGAAAGTAAATGACTTGTTTCTGTGGTAAAAGTCATTTTGAGTTTCCTCCTGTCATAAACTCATTTTAGAGGTTTTACCTACACTGTTACCTCGGTTTTGTGGTTCTGAGATTCAGATTTTAGAAATCTGTAAAGCGGTTAATGATATTGGAGCTGGTTCTTACCTGAGGTTCTGCTGTATGGTGTTCTGTTGTGCATCCTGGCCTCTTCACAGTAGAACCTGTCTCAGGTGTAAGTGTTGGTACCGAAGCCTTACTCCATGTGATTTAGGATAAATAATGATTATACATTTGATTAGTTATCATTATCTATCTTGATTGTAATGTCTGCGTGGTGGTCTGGTGTTGGTTCTTTAGTGTGGTCACCAAATGCCCACCTTAATGCCTTACTGTTCCAGTAAGTCTGGTGTAGTATGATTAAACATTCCTAGGCAACAGATTAGAGTTTATAGGGAACTATTTTACTTGCAGAATAAAATAAACAATCAAATAATTAAATCATAATCTATAGTAGTTTTCTTCTGCAGAACTAGAGGCTTTTGTTGAATAGTTGAGTAGAATCTAGAACACTTTAGGTTGCATAACACCAACCCATTCCACTGACAGATGGATCTCATACAGATGGAGTTTGTAGTTCTACAGTTTCATTCTGTAGTCCGTCTGTTAGTTCTATTTACTCTGTTCTCTGATGATCAGGATCACCTCAGAGCAGGGATTATTAGGGTGGTGGATGATGCTTATTACTGCAGTGACACTGACATGGTGGTACAGGTGTGTTGGTGTGTGTTGCACTAAACACTTTGAGATGCTGCAGCAGAGTCAGGGTGATGAAGGTTAGTATGGACAGAACAATGACACCCTATACTGTCCTACACCTTCCTCAGGGAAGCTTTAGGTTAAAATCCCTTTAATGTCTTTCTAATAAAAAGTTTTCCAAATGTGAACCTGTTACTGAAATCCTATTTAATTATCAAAACAACCACCGAATGTGGACACAGACCATCTTGTCTGTATGATCTTCCATTCCACACTGATTTTGAGGTATTAAGGACTGGTGGGAGGTCCTGTTACCATAATATTGAAAGCTTTTAATTAGCCTAGATGTATTTGAGCTCTGTAGCATTAAAGCAACCTTTTACTGAGACAAACCCAAACACTGAACACATTTTGGTCATATACTGATGTTCTATTTACTCTTTTCTGTGTTTTAGGGAGAGTCCCGAAAAGATCTTTGATGTGTATATGGAGGTAGCACATTCTGGTTCTGCAGGTAAGTCATCATAAGACCTTATAATACATGTTATTACCTCAGTGCCTGTGTTGAAATCATGTTATTCATGTTCAGATTAATTGATTATAAACACCAGCACTGATGAGAGTTCTTAAAGTTTGACTGAATAGTGTTGAACTTACAGTGAACCTTAATGCTGTAAATCAGGAACCGTTCTGAGGTCTGTAAGTCCTGAGAATTAGTCTCTTTGATCTAAGTTGATCAGAGAGAGAACGCATCTGAAGAAGACCCAATTAGAGTGTACAGAACATTCATAAGCTTTACCCTGATATCTGACAAGATGTTTAGCAGCAGGAGTTATGGAAATTATCTACCTTTAAGAAAAAAAAAAAATTCTCAATAGAAACATGGAGCAGCACCAAAGACAACATGGAGGCATTTAAGAGTCCATTATGGGATTACGATTATTCATGTACTTAACAATTGTGTTTTTAGGAACTGAGGTTCAAAGGATTTTCCCAGAAAACTATGTTGACCAGGTACGTTGTGTTTTATGTTCTTACCTATACAACACTAGGATCAATAATAATAATAATAATCATATGTAATTGGTTTGTGACACCACTCTGTGACAGCTGATGTTATAGATATGATGGAGGATGAAACTGATTACTGTCACTTAAAAAACCTTCAATAGACAGTCCATAAGATCTTCTCCCTGCACCTCATCTCTCTCCCTCTCTCTCTCTGTTTTAGGAAACTCCACACACAGTGCCCAAATTTTGTTTTCCTTTTGCAGCAGACAGGTAAAACATGTGTGTGTGTGTGTGTGTGTGTGTGTGTGTGTGTGTGTGTGTGTGTTTTGGAGTAGTATGCAGTTCAAAGGTATTTAGATGTTTTTGTTTCTTAGCGTGACAGAAGGACAGGTTCGAGAAAACTTTACATTTGTTTTGACTGATGCTGAGAGTAAACAGCGTTTTGGTTTCTGTCGTCTGACACCCGGCGCTCGGAGCTGCTTCTGCATCCTCAGGTAAGTCCTCCGGTCCATCAGCATGCTTATCTGCAGTGAGGATCCAGTTTGCATATTTATTACAAATTTCCATTCCCAGTTGAGATGAAAACCGTTCCTCTCTGTGTGGATCTTCATGTCCTCCCCATGTTCGTGTCTGGTTTCCTCACTCATTCCAGTGACTTGCCGTCAGGTCCAGGAGCTGCGCTGATTAGATCCTGCACTGACATCTTATGATTTGATCGATTTTAGGGCAGATACAACTTAAAACTAATTCTGATGTGGATTAAACTTAAGAGATGCTTCTGTATCACTCTGATCCTGAGGGGGATTTTATACAACTGTATGTATAACTGTAGTGTATGTGTGTTTCTCTCTGTGTCTGTGTGTAGTTATGTGCCGTGGTTTGAGGTGTTCTACAAGCTGCTCAATGTGCTGGATGATACACTGTTACAGGGCAGGTACATTTAACACACACACACACGGTCAATACCTCAAATTTCTGCTGTCTTTTAATTTGTGTGTGTGGATGTGTGTCTATAAATGAATGAATGTGTGGTTTGTATAGGAGAGTCTGAAGAGGGAGTTGTTAGAGTCTCTACATGCATCATCTGTTCCTGCGCCTGGAATCTCTGTTCATTTAAGTCCGGTACGAACCACATACACACACACACACACACACACACACACACACACACACACACACACACACACACACACACACACAGAGATTGCCATTCATTGCATGCAGACATTTTGCAGACTTAATCGTATGTACTAATGTCCTAAGCCCTACCTTACGCCATATATTTCCCTTAAATTGTAATTATTAGTATTGAACACACACACACACACACTATGTAGCTGATTATTTTGGATCCTTGAAAACCATATTTCATACATATTATATACTCTGGATTATGCTTTCCCATATGATGATCAACTCTAAACAGCAAGTAGAAGTCACTGTTGAGGCAGCTGTGAGACAACCCCCCCCCCCAATCCAATCAGACACAACCACTGAAAGTTTGAACATGGGCATTAATATAGAAATCAAAAGGAAATGTAAAATCAATGAGAGGAGAATCTGACAGCTGTTGTGGTTTTTCTCTCTTTTGTCTTTTGCTTGCTCGCTCTGCAGCATGTCTACTTTACTGTGCCTGATTTGAGGAAGTTGCCAAGTATCCCTGAAAATGTGAGTCTAATGTGACATCATTCTCATCATCTTCTTGATCACTCACTAAAGAGTTTTGCAGTTTTTATGGATATACTATATGATCAACCTACACAATCAACTCTACACTAACAGATTACTCAGTCTGTTACTTAAAATAATTAGTATAACTCTTTAAACCTCAGATCATTAATTCATCATTTTAATTCTTAAATATAACAGAATCATTGATTTTATTAGTATTTTTTTTATTTTAAAATGAACTCCACTGTATAAATGAACTTCTAACATTGTACAGCAGACACTTCCACTGTCCACTTTATTAGATTCACTTTCTTATTTCCACTCACACTGTTCTCGACATCATGATCATACAATGGGGTTTGCAGTTCTACCGTTCCATTCTGTAGTCCAGTTCTGTTCTCCACATACTCTGTTAGTCCCATTTGATCTGTTCTTTGATGTTGTGTTGGTAACAAATGTCTGACTCTACATGTACATGTGCTTTTACACTGCTGACGGTTTAACTGTTAAACTGATGGGGCGCCAGATCTCTGCACTGCCCACGGTGTTTGAACTTTATTATGTGTTTATTATATGTTCCACTGTGCATACTAAAAAAGGAAAGATGTAACTAATGTTCTGTGTAAAACCTCTGAAACCTTATTTTTTCAGAGGAATCTGACGGAGTATTCTGTAGCTGTAGATGTGAACAACATGCTTCATCTGTACGCCAGCATGTTATATGAACGAAGAATTCTCATCAGCTCCAGCAAACTCAGCACTGTGAGTAAAGTGTGTGTGTGTGCACCGTATGAACACAAGTATCAGGACATCTAATTCTTCCATGTAAAGGAGCTTTACAACCTCTCATTTTTAGTCAGTTCCTGTTTGCTTTTATTAAAGATGTTGAATAGGGTTGAGGTCAGGGCTCTGTGTACATCAATGAGTCACGATGATTATTTATAAAAATGTAAAAGCTAAAAAGGTGCTGTAATGTGTTAAACACCAGCTTTAAAATGAACCAGTTTGTGTGGAAATGTCCTATGGGGGAACCAGCTTCTGATGTTCTAAAGTAATGCCGCACTGCTCCCCCATTGGCACCAAGGCAGTACCACAGTACTATGTTTTTAATACATGTACTCTTGGTGTCCACACTACTCTGAACACGGTTAAGTTCCTAAAACTTTTGACAATAAAAACTTTTTGGCAATAAAAATCCTTGAATCCTTAAAAACTGAGACCTGTAAAAAACATTCCGTACCTTAATTAAGTGTGTACAGGGTGTAAATACTAAGTTTCCAAAATGTGATGTACCCATCTTTGCTTGTGATTGTGATTTATCTCTGACTTATCCTTCTGATTTGTTGTTTCTTTGATTTAACTAAGCAACCAATCAATGTGGTTTGTTTTGTTAACCGGCATGCACACTCAGGACTACATTTTGGTATTAAAACATATTTTTTTGTGTTAGTAGGCTGAGAATTAAATCCTGTGAAATATCAGTGTTTTGTGTTAAAAAAAAATGTAAATCTTTCTCTCTCTCTCTCTCTCTCTCTCTCTCTCTCTCTCTCTTTTCTTTAGTTAACAGCATGTATTCATGGTGCAGCAGCCATGTTATATCCTATGTACTGGCAGCATATTTATATCCCAGTACTCCCACAGCACCTTATAGACTACAGCTGGTGAGTATACACGTACACACGCCTGTTGCGTAGCTTTAAACGCTGTCCTGATTTAGTTTAAAAAAGTGAACAAAAATGGAATGCAGTGAACGTAACAGTAACAGGTGCAATAATTAATGTTCTCAGATTATATAATGTTTCTGACAGTGTACTGTCAGTGATGGGTGATGTCTGTCCTCCTGTGTCATGATTTATCTGATATTGTCAGTATGTTCATTCATATATACACACGTTAGTGATGTACTGTCTCCATCATCCAGTTGAAGGCAGTTCCTGAAATATAAAGAGTCTATTGAATGTTCAGTGTTCACTTCCCGTATACCGTGTGCAGTCATTATCTCTGCGGTTAAAGTGTGATCACAGCTGTAATTAACTCGTTATCTTCCTTATCTTTAGTTGTGGTAACATAATGACTGATAATACACTGATATCACTGATGTGTAAACAGTAGTGTAGTGTTTAATGTCCACTTCACAAACAATGTTCTTTTTTTTAATGATAGTGCTCCCATGCCGTACCTCATAGGTGTTCACTCCAGCCTCATGGAGGTAAGAGGTCTTATCTGCTTTGATCTGTTATCAGGTGTGACCTGTAAAGACTTGACTATGTAAACCTTATATTGGGTGTGTTTTGTAGAAGGTGAGTGAAATGGCCCTCGATGATGTTGTCACACTCAATGTGGACACCAACACACTAAAGACTCCATTTGATGATCTACAGAGTCTTCCTAATGATGTGGTAATTACACACACACACACACACACACACACACACAGACGAGATGATTTAGTTTCATAATGCACACCCGGAGTAGCATAGCCACACCCACTGTTCCCTCAGCATTATGAACTGAGTGATGTCATCACCAACACATGGCATTAGAATATACAATCACTCTGATCATTGATTGATCATTGATGATCTGACATTCTCATTTATGTTATACAATTTAATATTAATGCTAATTGATTTACAGATGCCAGCTGTTATTTTAAACACATGTGATCCTTAAATAATCTACCATTCATTAATTTACCTGTTATTGTATTTATTTGAAGTAGGTCAGTCTGATAAATGTATATTATGTTTGTTTGCATTTCTAATAATCAGACTTTTAAAACGTGTATAACCAGGTTGCTTTTGTAAATGTTCAATTGTCTCATATTTTGTAAGATGCCTGCAGTCATTATCATGAAATCGACATACATTCTGTCTGTGAGCTTTTATTTTGGAGACTAAACCTCTGAATGTGGTTGTGGTCCTCTGTGGTTCATCATTATTCTTAAGAGGGAGGCGTTTCTCTCTTTTATAAGAGTATACATATAGAGTGCTACAGTTCACTCAGTCAGGCCTGTTTAAATGTGACCTTCCTGTATGATAATGCAATGTGCACTCCAAACACTTTAAACTGGTATAACTTATAAACACAGAATTCTTTCTTGCTGTGTCATTGTTTTGGGTGTAGTTTGTAATGTGCTGCAGCAGGTTTAAATCTCTGTTGTATTGAATGGTTCAACTTGATCCAGTTATGATGAAGTAAACAAAAAATACATGTTGGAAAAACCTTTGTTTGAAAAACCTTTGTTTGTGCAAAGGTCATAAAAATGATATACAGTATGTTCTTATTATACTTGCATTCTCTGTGTGTGTGTGTGTGTGTGTGTGTGTGTGTGTGTGTGTGTGTGTGTGTGTGTGTGTGTGTGTGTGATGTAGGTTTCAGCTCTTAAAAGTCGCTTAAAAAAAGTTTCAATGACGACGGGTGACGGTGTAGCCAGAGCCTTTTTAAAAGCACAAGCAGCTCTGTTTGGAAGCTACAGGAATGCTCTTCATATAGAACCGGTAACACACACACACACATATGTCTTGCTTTGAGCACTGAGACATGTCATGCTGGAACAGATTATTAAATTTAATGTATTATCAGCTTCTGGTGCTGTAGTTAATAATACACAACTGTTGTTTTTTGTAATTTAGAACATGTTTAATTGGTGAGTGTGTTTGATCCTGTTCGTTACTGATTACAGGAGGAACCAATCACATTTAATGAGGAGGCTTTCATTACACATCGATCAAACACCATGAGACAGTTCTTACTGAATGCTACACAACTTCAGCTTTTTAAAGAAGTGAGTATGTACACATACACACACACACACGGGTGCGCATTCTGCTTTCTCAAACTTTATCCGTTCCATTCACTATTTATCTATTTCTATTATTATTACTTTTTTAAACTTGCTTTTTTTAAAAAACTAAATCTCTCGTTACCTTTCCCCTCTGCTGTAAGTTGCTGCTGAGAATGCAAATTTCCACATTCTGAGACAAAGAAAGGCTAATCTTATCTAATCTTATGAACTTCATACAGTCCATACCCCCTTACTCTGTTCTGTGATGATCAGGACCCTACACAGAGCAGGTGTTATTAGGGTGGTGGATGATTCTCAGTACTGCACACTCATGGTGGTGCAGGCGTGTTAGTGTGTGTAGTGCTGGTACCAGTGGATCAGACTCAGCAGTGCTGCTGGAGTTTAAACATTTGATTACTGCTTCTGGACTGAGAATAATCCACTACGAATTATTACCAGAATTATCCTTCCACCACCACCATCATCCTGTCATTACGTCCTGTGATTACAGAAGGTTTAGAGGATGAACACACACTGTGGAGTGTGATATTAGTGTGAAATTTTTAAGGTCTTTAATTACAACATTTTTTTTTATCCAGAGCATTTTCCTAGTGCATCCTGTTACTCTTATTTTTGACACGTTGTTAAAGATTTTATTTGTTAGTTTATAGATGGCCGTTTGGATCTGTTAAACTCTGGTGAAGGCTTCAGCGACGTGTTTGAGGAGGAGATTAATATGGGTGAATATGCTGGTAAGAAAACATTCAATTAAATTACACATATACATACCTTACACATACAATACACACACACATTACATTACACATATAATACCTTTGGGCAGGTTAATAATAATAAGTAACCTTTTGAAACCTGCCTTTACACTTTCTGTGTTTGATCGTCGTTACTCCAGGGTTCTGTTAGTTCATCAGGGATGTAGGGTTCTGCCTGGTTTACATGCACGCTGTATGAAGTGTATAAGGTCACACCATGTGAGACAGTGCATAATGTTTACTCTACGATACGCTCTGTGGGACTAGTTACATGCATTGTTTCTAATTACAATGTATTCATCTTCACCTGATGCGTGGGCGGCGCTTAGCGCTTTTGCCTCATGGTGAGAATGTCCTGGATTCAGTAGTGGGTGAGAATGGGCGTGGTCATTTCTGTGTGGAGTCTTCATGCCTATGTGGTTTGCTCTGGGGACACTGGTTTCCTCCCACATTCTAAGGCCCTGTCCCTGCATCATTGTTTTTGTTCCTCACAGGAAATAGAGCCGGATGTTGTCCAGACGTTGAACCTGAGCTCATTTCTGAAGCATGTTGCTAATTAATATACAAATATGTGGAAATAATTGTGTGTGTTTTTGTTTGCTCCTACAGGAAGTGATAAAGTATACCATCAGTGGCTTCTCACCTTTAAGGTTGGTTGACCTGTAACTATGTGAGGTTCCTTGTAACTGATCTTGTCATTAACTCTGTGTTCTGTTTTCCACAGAAAAGTGGAGGAGCTTTGTTTAACACAGTGAGGACTAAAGCCAATCCTGCAATGAGAACAGTCTACAAGTTTGTACGTTTAGTTTCTCACAGTAACACTGCTGCCAAAATAACAGCAATCTGAACTCATCAGTACTGCCCTGCTCTTTCAGGCTAAAGATGCAAAGACCGGAATCAAAAAAGTGAAGAGTCGTCCCAAACAGAAGGTACGCTCCATCGTACACACACACACACACACACACACACACACACACACACACAGGAATTAAATAAATTAATCATGAATGGTCATTACAGACAGGGATGTGATAAAAAAAACAACAGACTGCAAATCAATCACATTTAAACAGTTTGAACCTGCAGCAATGCTAATCTGTTTCAGTTGTGACACTTGTTTAGTAATATGATTATAAATGATGATAGATAATTTCGTTATATTAATAATTGTTATAATAATTGTTATATAATTGTCATCATGTCTTATTTAATTTCCTGTGAATTAATTCAATGCATGCAGACGAAAGGACTTTTATTTTGAAGACAGGTAAATGAGACAGGTGGCAGGGGCTGAGAAACATTCAATTAATCAGAAAACTCATTTTATTTAAAAACAACAATTGTTGCAAAAAATGCTGTACACAATGAACTATAAAACAAAAAACAATACATCAATTAAACAATGTGATAAAACAGTAAAACACAAATAAAACCAAAGGCCAATCATGTTGAGTTAGAAGTCAGAGAATAAAACTCTTTGAGATGGACAGTACAGACGTCTGTCTGATATATAGCTGTAGGTCGTTCTGTAGTTTAGGAGGCACAAAAAGGTGACGGTTGTATAGTTTTAGCTCCTCTTAAAGAGGCACAAGGTCTGTACTTTGATTTCATTAAAACTTTATTTGTTGGAATTAGGGGTGAGCTGTAATATTCGCTGATTCGACGATTCGATTTGGAGAACCATAGTCGACTATGAACCTCATAGTCGAATGTACCATTTTGACCACATGGGGGTGTCCATGGCTGCTGCTAAGCATAAGTTTTTACATGAAATGTCTTTGTTTTCGTTATATATATAGTCTTTTGTCAAATAAAATCATCCTAATTTCTGTTAATATTTTTTTTAATGATGTGTGCGCTTTAACAATATAAAATATATAACAAAATATAAAAAAAATCTTTTTAAAAAAACACGCTTAGAGCGCCATCTTAACATCATAACTGATTCGACTATCAGTCGACTATAGGGAAAATCTGACGAATCAGATTCGACTATGAAAATCCTTAGTTGAAGACACCCCTAGTTGGAATACTTCAGAATGTGGTTTCTGATTGTTTTATTTCTTCAGCTCTTACAGTGGTTCTGATTGTATAATTGTACTGAAGGTTAATTAAACAATTCAATGAAAAAAAGACCCTCAGTAAGGTCTCACCCGGTCGTTCAGGGGGTGGGAGTGGTTCTGTCTCTTGACTGAACATGGGAGTGTTTTTATGAGTATGTGTTGCACAGCCACAGAAGACGTTCAGGTGCTTCATTCAGATGTTCTAGTTGCATCACTGCAGGTTCCATCATCTCTGTGGGGCAGTTTGGGATGTTCTGATGGAGGAGTCAGGAGGATTTATACGCCGCCTGACGGCTCAAGATTGCTCTGTCATTTTGTTGCTGTGTACTGTCATTGATTTGTGAGGAGGTTTCAGATTTACTTCTCAGCCAATCATAGTGCTTCATACTGCGTTTACAGGAGCTGACTGAGAACGGTTACGTAGGCAGCAGAGATGAGCCAGGCACTGATTCAGGGTCCACACACAGTAAAGATGTTCACACCTGGGAACTCAGGCGGCCGATGACGCTGCACTTTGGACAGGTATGTGGGTTTGTTCTGTTGCTATGTGAATTTAAAGACGCAGTTCCAAAAATGGAAACAATGACATATTTTATACAAAAAAAATAAGAAGAATTTATAATTAATAAAAATAAGAATAGAACTCGGTGGCACGGTGGCTTAGTGGCACGTAGCTCTCAGCGCTAGGGATTCCCGGTTCGAATCCCCATCTGGGTGGAGTTTCCATGTTCTCCCCGTGTCTGCGTGGGTTTCCTCTGGGTTCTCTGGTTTCCTCCCACAGTCCAAAAACCTGGATCAGGTCAACTGAATTCTCAAAAATTGCCCTATATAGAGTGTGTCTGTGTGAGTGAGTGTGTGCCTAGCGATGGATTGGGGCCCTGTCCTGGGTGTATCTGCCCAGCGCCTGAGACGTTCTCCCCTGGATGGGCATGGGGAACCCCACCCCGACCCTAATAGAGGATAAAGCGGGAGATAATGAATGAATGAATGAAAGAATAGAACTCTAAGAAGAGCATCTGTGGTTAAGTCTTTAATCTTCACTTATTTAATCACTTCACTTAAATCAATGGAATCTACAAAGGTAATAACTCCATTATATATTTACAGACCGATGTTATTAGAATTTGATATGATCTACTGTAGTTTGAAATGCTTGTCAGGCGTCCTCAGGTTGGATGTGGAGTGAGGTTTTGTTAGCGTGTCTGTGGGGACAGGACGGCGAGTTTATCCCGTCATGGCAGCTGTGTTTACTTTTGACCACGGGACAGAGCATATGAATATGGGTTCAAATCAGCTTCAAAACGTCTTATTAAACGTCTTCAACATCTGAAACCTCTTATTCATCATTTATTCATTTAAATACATGATGAAGTTAAGCAGTTGTTTATTAATTATGAAATGTTTGAATAATAATTAGTTATGATGACCGTTCGTCTGCATTGTGGGGTCTTCTGACCCTGAGTCCCTCGGTTCCCTCCTCAGTCTCATAAAGCTCTTGTTCATAAAGCCTTTATACGTTCTAATCTCATGCTTTTTAGTACATTTTACAAACTTTACTACATCAACCCCATTGTTACATTTTAACAATCATTACAAATTATAAAGCTTAAACCCTTTGCATGTTCTCTCTCTCTCTCTGTAAAGTCTCGTTATACTCGTCCGTTAGCTGCACAGAGTCTACACAGCAGGATGGGAATGGACAATCATCATGAACTGTAAGTTGACATGAACACATCACTGCATCAGTTCCACTTTATTCCTAAAGAACGTTTTAAAACGGACGGAAGTAGCTTAACAAAGACACCAACCCAACATCATCCCTTTGACAGACAGCACAATGAATCAGTATAATCAAACAAGGTGGAGGATCAGAGATGGGGTTGTTGTGGTGTTTCTGATACCGGAGGCCATGACTGTGTTCATGATCACTTTAAATCTGAGAGTAATAAAGTTATCTGGAGCACAGTGTGTCAGAAATCTGGATCTCCATTAGATATCATGGGTCTTCCAGCATGAAAAATATCCCTGAAAAAAACCACCTGAAAAGGTTCCATCAATGAGTCCGTGTGCAAGTCCTTCAGAACAACTGTTCTGACCATGGCTGTAAATCAGTTTACATGATCACAACCCTGAACATTTCAGATAGCAGTCTGTAGGATTTTTGTCTCGTGTGCCCATAGAAACATTCCTGTGTATGTATTTACCTTTCAGTCCTCTTCCTTATGAACCTCTGAATGACAAAGACCTCGTGGACGAAGTGGAGATCGAACGTTTTCAGGGCCACACCGCGCCAACCAGCCCTGTGATGTTTTCTGAGCTGAGTACTCCAGGTGATTCCTTAAGCAGCCAGCAGGGGGAGACTTCACATTCTTTCCGTAATAAACACAACACAGGCTCTATATTCAGCTCAGCGTGGAATCTGGAGGAGCTGCTCTCCATATGTGAGCCTGAAGATCAGTACAGCAAATTTAAATACCAGGTACCGTACCGGACCGCTCCACCCTGAACCATAATACACACTCAGACTGGCACGCTGCTTCACATAACGTTTACATCAACAATTCTTTTGATATTTTAAGTGAGAGCAGTGTTTTGTGTAGATGCAACCATGTGTCTTGAGATCTTTAATGAACGTGCTAAATTAGAATCAGAGCTAAATTAGAAACCTGAGTTGGTAATGGTGCCGTTTCTGACCCTGTACCGCAGGTTCTTGGAATTCCTGCTCTGAATTCATTAACCCTTTGCTTTCAAATAGACTTGAATCTCCCAAAAAGAATCAATATCAATCCACACTGTAGAAATATCATTCTGTAAATGCTTCGCGTTGATCTTATAGCCTTTCTCGGTCATGCGAGCGTCCATTTATGAAGCTTGGAAATCAAGCTGATGGGTTTTAGTGATCTGCCTCAGGTCCTCATTACTAATTCAGGGTTCAGTAAACCCCGTCCTACAGAGATCACTGCTTTAACTTAATGATGCACAGGAAGAGGAATGGAACCTGCTCTCTCCTCCACATGTGGGGCCTGTGCCCTTTCAGCCTAGCAGCTGATTACGCACACACACACACACACACACACACACACTGCGCAGATCACATTCATTTCAATTTGTATTTGATTTAAATATTGTGTTTAATGAATCATTACATCATCTTTACATATTAAATCTATATTATAATCTTAGATTTTTGAGGTTCTGTTTGTGTTCTGTAGAGAATGGAGCTTGGAGGGGAAGAACGTTCAGCTGTCTCTTTTAGAGGACTTAAAAACACAGACTACAGCAAATTTGGAAATGAGGTCTTTCCAAGTTCAGTGGTGCATTCTGGGCGAGACGTTCCTCGTTCAGACAAACCGTTCTCCATGCTGTCTTTAGAACCATGGAATCAGGAACCTGCATCTATGCAGCATAAGCTGGAGGTAGGAAGTGCTTCATATTCTCACTCTGAGGACCGCAAACCATCCAAAGCGGGGGCAGTTCCATCTGCAGCAGTGACCCCGGCTCCCCCACTGAGCCAGGCTGGGGAGGAGATCAAGATGATGGGAGGACCACACAACCTTCTGACACCGTCTGGATCCCTCTATACAGAGACCGGGAAAGACCTGCTCCATCTGTTGGACCCTCTCAGTGGAGCAGAAGAGCCCCTCATGCCACCTCCACCTCCTCCTCGGCCAGCGGTGCCTCCATTCCAGCCTCCACCTTTCCTCAACCCTTTCACACAGACCCCTCACTTTGTACTTCATAAACACTATGCCCCCGTTATCTCAGAGCCCCTCCTCAATTCTACTAACTATGGCTCTCTGAAAGCTGCCGGCTGCTTCCACACCCCACAGCCCTTGTTCGTGATTGGTCCGGCGTCCCATGTAACTGGCACTCAGCTGAATCCGGAGCGTTTGGTTGGCAAAGGTTCTCAAGCTTCCAGCAGCAGCAGCGGTTCTCTTTACAGCCTGTTAGATTCACCACCTCCACCCTCTCTAGCTCAGGTTCTCCCCCCTACCAAACCTGTAAACAACAATAAGGACCCCTTCAGTGACCTGGTCACCATGGCAACCGCTTCAACGGTCATGACTAACAACCCCCCACAAAAATCAGTGGGCTTGCAGCGGCGATGGGAAACGTTTGACTGACAGTGTACGTCTGTTAGCCACGCCTCTTTATTAATACACTCAGTGTCCATTTCATTAGTTCTCTCCATTTCTCTACACCAACCACACGGAACCTGCTGTCTAGCGGCCCTGTGAGGGTTCCGTTCATCACAGGACTAACAGAGGAACAGATGGACTACAGAATGGAACTGTAGAACTACAAACCCCATCGGTCTGATCAGAGGAGCTGATGCTGTGAGAGGAGAAATGAGGAGGCTGTAAATAATCGTCTTTAAACTTCCAAGAGTAGTTTATAACGTGTCCCTTTGGTTTGATTAATCATCACAAACAATCCTATTTATTTCAAGTGAATGTTTGCAGAATCACTGGATCTGAAGTCCCACGTTCTCACGGTCTCATGAATAAACCTGGGAACCTGTCTGTTGATCAGAAGTTGATCAGTTCACTGGATTCAGGGTTCCTAAAGTTTCTTTCTCTGTAATAGCTGAACATCCATACAGTACGAGCAGAACAAGTATCCAACCGGTCCCACATTCAAATGTTCTTAAATAGAACGTTGTTTTACAATGAAAACTTTATGATGATAAACTAAAGAAGAAACGTTTCCTCCACCTTCTCATTTCAACTCCTCAGGTATCAGATCATCAGCCTAACCCCCCCCACCCCCCCACCCCATGAGGATGTGCCAAGAAGAACAAACCAAAGATAAATCACAGCATCCAAAATGATCTCCCAGCTGATTATTCAATCTCCATTATCTGTGAGTCCTGATAATCATCCTAATAATTTGTGGAACCATCGGAACAGAGTGCGTAAACTCCGGCTGGTTGAATACTTGTTTTCACTCTGTGTTTAAACAGATGAGAGTCAGATTAACTCACTGATGTTTTCAGTTATTAATCAGATCAATCAGAATGTATTATTATTATTTATGGTCATCAGTGATCACCTTAATTACCCCTCCCCCACCCCATAACCCTCTGATCTCTGGTTCAGAGAACTCTGCTCACATTCAGTTTGATTGATTCATTAAAACCAGAGGAGAACAAAACCTGCACATCATAATTAACCTTCATCCATTTAATGGGGGGGGCGGAAATAGAAACCTGTTCACTTCAGTGAATGTGCTTAAGGTTTGTACGGGTGGGGTCGGGTGGGGTCGCGTGGGGTGGGATGGGGTGGTGTGGGGTACAGAACCCACCTCTGAATCCACTGGAGTATTTTGGTAATTAAAATAAAATCCTGAATCTGCACTGTAACGGTTCTAAAGCTTTATTTAAACCTGATCTCTGAACAGAGGAGCGGGTTTCCTGCAGACGCTCAGAACCCTGTGTTTCATGTTCTCTGCTCTGACCGGTTCTATCACACAGGTCACAGTGATGGGGTCGTCCTAACCCTGACCCCGCCTCTCTGAGTGGGACGGGTCAGTGTGAGGTCCTCAAAGAACCGGGAGCACGTGCGCTGATGTGTGCACTGTGTGCAGATTAACACTGATGCTCTGGCGGGTTCTCCACCTCTGAACATCAGTCTCTTCATCGCTACGTTCTGTAAACATCCTGAACCACAACCTCCTGAGACGCAATCCTCTCACACTGTTCTACAAACAGGACACTAGAACACTGACCACTTCATCACTGCTTTACTGCTTCACATCTGCACTGTCACATCGTCAGGGTGTGAGGTGGAGGACGTATGGAGGTTGTATGGAGGTTGTATGGACGTCTCTCGAGGGTTCTCTTTAATCTTCAGCTTGTTAAGTCTTTACTCTTCGTGATTTGTAATCTCAGAAGTGAGGTTCTGATGTTCTGTACAGAATCTTTTTTTCTCGAGTCCGGGATCGGAGCGACCGCCTGATGCTGATCTGAGATCTGGTCATGTGGAGAGCAGGACCTGCTGATTGAGGATGCAAACTGGGTTCAGCACCCTTGGGCCAATAGGCTTCCACATGTGGTTTGACCTTCAGTTAGTGAGTGTTAGAGTTAGTAGAGTCCACCCAACAGGAAGCTGCTGCTGGTCCCGCCTCCTGCATCACCCCCCCCCCCCCCCCCCCCCCCCCCCCCCCCCCCCCCCCCTGCTGAGCGTTCAGATTCCTGCACTGAGGGAACCGAGCACTCGTGGGTTCAGGTTCTCAGGTGGAGATTCGTTGGTTGGTTCAGGAAGCAGACGATTTTAAAAGTCTGATTTTATTTCAACAAAATATTTTATTTCAACAGAATACAAACTTTATAGAAAGTCATTTTCATTTTATAACATTCCATTTACAACAAAGAAAATATATTCAGCTTTGGAACTGGAACTATTTTAAGACAAAAAAAACAGAAGATTAAAGAATTAATACTCCCGTTCCATCCTGTGGTGTAATACGGTTCCTCCTCATACATCAGGGAACTAAGGCTGAAGGTGGAACCGTTCTGTACAAGTAGAACTACAACATTTACACTTTAACATTTATAACGCCAATACTTTTATAAAGTGGACAATCTTTAAATTCACATGAACATTCATTCTGTAATGAGACGTTTAAGAAACTGATGAACTGATGAAATAAAACTGGAATCTGTGACGTGCTGCTGCAGCTGATCAGGAGAACATGAGGGAACGTCAAAGACTGAACTTAAAGTTCCACTGCACTGATTCTGATTAAAGAATCATTCAGTAACCAGGTTCACGAATCATCATTCTGTGAAAACTGACTGACAGACGAGGTTTATTATGCCTCTGAAATAAGGGCCTATCCCATCCATTTGTATTAAATCCCCTAAGTTTGTCCTGTTTTTTTCTGGTACAGAACAGCTGACCTGCATGTGTGAATGTTCCACTGATGCTCAGCTCTACGTTGCGATTAGTTTTAATAAGCATGCACGCCTTGTTTTAGCAGAACATTCTGGGTTCTCGTTCAGGTTCTGCAGCAGAGCAGCCTTATTAAAAGAACCTGCAACAAAAACATGATGGCGTCATTGAGGGGGAAAATGATGCAACACAGAACGGAACATTATTCCTAAAGCCTGTGCAGATTTCAGACATTTATTTCTATTAAAGAAGTCTTTCAGGTCAAATCTTTTCTTTGTTCTTGTTTTGGTCGCATAAAGATATTAAAGAGATTTAAATCACAGATTCAAGTTTTATTGCATTTTAAAAGAATATCTGATATGAGACGTAAAGATGAAGATGATGAAGCTGATGAACTGTGCTGTTCCTGCTGCAGCAGAAAAATCATTAACCCTTCAGGGGTTTGAAGGGTGGAGCCGGTTCACACCATTGTTTGAAGATTAAAGTTTGAAATCCAGTGAAATTAAAAATGTAAGTATTTTTTCAGATTTTTTTTTTACTAGAAATCTTAAAATATTTACAGAATGTTGGGACTTTGTTCTGGGACGATATTTTTATAATATAAATGTATTCTTGTATTTTTATGAGTTTTTTTCTCACATTCTTTAACGTTAATCATAAACAGTTAGAACCTCAGGACGGAACCCTGTTTTAAAACGTGAAGCAGCTCCACAGTGACAGCTGTCCATTTTGATTGGTTCTCTTTCCAGGTTTTTAAACACAGACCCAGAGCCGCAGCCGGTCGTGAAGAAGCCGGTGCATGATGGGAAATCAGGACGTTACTCTTTCGTTGTGTAAACATCAAGGACCCACTGTGCGCAGAGTCAGAATCTAGAACACGCCGTCCATGAAGAACGTACGGCGTCGATCACCAAGCGGCAGCTACACAACTTTTAGAACCTGCAGCTCTTCACTCCAGTAGAGGTTCCCAGTCTACCCTCCCTCCCGCAAACAGGAACCATGCCTGGCTACATCAGTGGCTCCCCCTGGAGGTGGGTGTTGTGCAGGGTGCTGGGACGGCGGAGTCGCCGTTCCTTCATTCCATCGGATTATACAGACGCGTTCGTCCTCAAAGCTCAGCATTGAATGAGGTAGAAAATAAAACATGCTCAGCAGTAAATACATAAACCTTTCAGACGGATATAAAATTATTTCTTTTGTTTAACATTTCAAATTAAAACAACTATATAAACTCTGTTTACAGAAAAAATAAATAAAATGTTTTTGATAATCTGGCTAATAAACGTGGAACAAATGCGTCCATTCCAGGAGAAGTCTGTGAATGGGGGGCGGGGGGGCGGGGGGGTACAGAGGTCTATGAATGGGGGGGGGGTTAGTTACAGTCTGTGTGGATGGGTTTTCCTTCATTTTTGTGTTGCAGAGCCGGGAGTCGCTCACACTGTTCACACTGCAGACACTTGTTCATCTGCAGAAACAGAAGATCAGCATCAGAGCTGGAACGAGCAGAACCACAGCGCAGAACCACAGAGAACCACAGTCACCATCTAACATCAACAACTACTAATCCACACAAAACAAAACAATTAAACAGCAAACTTAATAAAATGACACAACGATCCCTGACTGTACCCCCCCCCCACACACACACACACACATTTAGGTTTTAGTGGGGGGGCTGTGTTCTTTGACACAAAGGTTCTGCAGACGGTCTATTTAATTTCATGTGCTCTTAGTGTCAATACCATAAACAGCCACTAAGAGGTCTCATCCCCAGCCATTTGGTTCCCCATCGCGTCACCCATAATCTCATAAAAACAATCATCTTAAAAGGAAACTACTGGACTTTTGATCTTCAGGAATCAACGTGTCCCACCCTAGAACCTGCAGAACCTCCAGCACTAATCTACCATCCGCAGCGGGCAGGAGATGCGCAGGTGGTGGTGGTGGTTTAAAGAACATACCCTCCTCACTCTCAGCTGCAGTCTGAGCGACCACACTGGTGGCGGCGCTGATGTTGGACTGCGGAGTGGCTGCAGGTCTCTGAGGTTCTGTCAGCAGTTTGGACCTCTGTATAGCTGTGCTGTAGTTGGGAGGCTTTAGGTGTGTGAGTGCTGATGCTCCGCCCTCCCGCAGTGGCAGCCCCTGGTAACCGGGCAGCGCTGGAGGTGGAGCTCTGTACCGGTCGTCCCTGCTGGACGACGTCACGCAGTACACTGAGACAGAACGGCAACAGAAAGACGGAACAGGACCACATGAAGACATCAAAGAAAAAACACACAAACACAAACACACATACAGCACCCGCAGCCCTGACTCTCTGCATGTGTGTGTGTGTGTGTGTGTGTGTGTGTGAGACGTTGGTGTTCAGTCTAACAGCTGTAACTCTGCTGGATTACAGATTGTTAATCTGAGTGATATAGATCTTCTGCCCTTTAGGTTTGAATAATCTCCTCATTCAGATTAAAGTCCAGCTCAGGGGTTCTGAAGACCCGACAAGAGACACAGAGAAGATCTGAGTCCGGGTCTCGGTCATGGTCCCTGTTCGTCCTCAGTTTGGTGGTGATGGTTGGACACCTCTCATACTGCAGAGTGTCACCCGCACCAGAAAAGGGCCTTCCCCAAACTGTTTCCACAATGGGAGCCTGAGATGATGGAAGTGAATCAAACACCCGAATCAGAGAGCAGGGGTGTCCTCAGACTTTCGTCTCTGTGGTGTAAACTGATTGTTCAGTTTGATCGCTCTGATATCGATCGGGTTCTGGTGTGAGTGAAGTTCAGATGGATCAGAGCTGCTGCTGCTGCTGAAGAACATAATGGACGTCCAGCTCGCAGTACTTACCCATCAGCCCCTTCTCCGTGCTGGACGTGACCGTCTTGTAGGTCTGATCGGAGGTCTGTGGAGTGGCGGTACTGTTGGACCCGGTGGCGGCGCGGCTCCGCCCGTTTTCGTGCGGCTCCGACCCGTCTCTGGAACCCTGCTTGTTCAGCTGGGTGATGTGGAAGTCCTCCACCTCTGCGATGGGACTGGACAGAGTCTGGTTCCGATGGTTCAGCTGTTCCCAGGTACGCTGAACTGGAACGTTTTGGAAGTTGTCGTGGGAGTTGCTAGAGCACGAGGTCCAGCTCCCTCTGCCGCTGTCAGCAGCCTCAGCGAGGGGCGGAGCCAGCTCATCAGCGCTGGTGGAGGAGGTGAATGTGGAGCCTCGGGTCACAGCATGTCTAGACAGAGGAACATAGGACACGTGTGGTGAGGGAACCGTCATCTGGAACCTGAGCTGAAAGCACCTGCAGAGTCAGAACCTTCATCACATCTGTTCATTTAAAGTCTAGTGATCATCATCATCAGAAGTCTGTGCGTTCGTTTATTTAAGATCAAACTTAAATAATCAACTTTCAGGAATCATCAAAGAACCTCAGCTGAACCTCAGTGAACCTCAACTGAACCTCAATGAACCTCATTGAACCTCAACTGAACCTCAGTGAACCTCAGTGAACCTCAACTGAACCTCAGTGAACCTCAATGAACCTCAACTGAACCTCAGTGAACCTCAGTGAACCTCAATGAACCTCAATGAACCTCAACTGAACCTCAGCTGAACCTCAGTGAACCTCAGCTGAACCTCAGTGAACCTCAGTGAACGGTTCCAGAGACCTGAGGAAGCTCAGTGTGAACATAAAGATCGGGATAAGAACATGAAGGAACCTTCTGAAGAGCCACAAGATAAAACCTTCTGGGAGACGTACCTCGCTTGTGATTGGCTGTGCTCCGACACTGAGGGTGTGTGCAGTGAGATGCTCTGTGATTGGCTGCTGGATTTGCCCTTCTCCTCCACGCTGCCTGTGTGGACGGACTCCACGGAGTAATCGGTCGCTACGCTGGAACGCGATGAGATCTCACTGGGACTCGAATCCACCTGCTCGGTCCTCCCCACAGACGTCACCCCGTAACCTGGAAACCATCAGAGCGCTCAGGCATGGAGGCGATGACATCACACCCTCAATCATGTGACCTGCTGTAAACGAACGTAAAGCGGAACCTTTGATCGGAGAGGAACGTGGAGACGCTGAGGGGCTGAAGTGCAGGACAGTGGAGGGGATGCAGGTGGAGGGTTCGCTCCTCTTGGTGATGTTCTCCTCCATTAACCCCGAGCTTTTCTTCATGACTTGAGGGGAACTGATATCTAAACAGGAGTGAGATGTGATGATGATGATGATGATGATGATGAGATCACAGATCAGATCCTCAGCAGCGCAGCATCAACACATGATTTCAGATCAATAAATTCAAAACGGATCTATTCAGATGATGTTTCTGTTAAACCAGCAGGGTTCTACTGAAGGAACCATAAGAACCTCGTCAGAGACCCGTTTAACAGTTTGGTACTAAATCATTAAACTCAGTGGAACCAGCAGAACACGGAAGCCGGCGGACTCACTGTGTCCTATGACGAGGTCCTTGGCGACGCTCTTCTTGCGCAGTGGGGTGAGGCTGACCGGGGGAACCTGCAGAACCTGGGAGACCCGGTTGTGTGACTTGGCGGTGGCAGTGGAGGACGAGCGCATGGAGACGGGGGAGGCGTCGGACCTGCTGCTCTTCTTCTCAATAAAATGTTTAGACACTGAAAAAAAAAACGATCTGAGCGCCGAATTCTGAAACCTCAACCCGCCGACGAGCCGCACTGAGAACCCACAACTAACGGCGTCTGACATCAGAGAACCCGGCTCACGCCCTCAGATCAGCTGACGCCAGGACACCACAGATCACAGGCTTCAGCTGAGAAAGGGCGTGGTCAACAGCGCCCCCTACTGTAGGAGATGTTAAGATTCAGCATTCCTTCTATTACTAACAATAAACCCAATCAATATCCAATCAATATCCAATCAATACCCAATCAATATCCAATACAGATTCAGTGCCATGTGCACCACTGTGTTGTATTCAGCTAATAGCAAAAACACACACACACACAGAGGAAGACACACACACAGAAAGAGACACACACACACACACACACACACACACACAGAAAGACACACACACAGAAAGAGACACACACACACACAGAAAGAGACACACACAGAAAGACACACACACAGAGAAAGACACACACAGAGAAAGACACACACACACAGAGGAAGAGACACACACACACACACAGAGAAAGACACACACACACACACACACACACAGAGAAAGACACACACACACACAGAAAGACACACACACACACACACACAGAAAGACACACACACACACACACACACACAGAAAGACACACACACAAACACACACAGAAAGAGACACACACACACACAGAGAAAGAGACACACACAGAAAGAGACACACAGAAAGACACACACACAGAAAGACACACACACAAACACACACAGAAAGAGACACACACACACAGAGAAAGACACACACACACAGAAAGACACACACACACACACACACACACAGAAAGACACACACACAAACACACACAGAAAGAGACACACACACACACAGAGAAAGAGACACACACAGAAAGAGACACACACAGAAAGAGACACACAGAAAGACACACACACAGAAAGACACACACACAAACACACACAGAAAGAGACACACACACACAGAGAAAGAGACACACACAGAAACACAAACACACAAACACACACAGAAAGAGACACACACACACACACACACACACAGAGTTGATCTTGGTGTGTGGATGTTCAGCAGGTCAGTGATGTGTCACCATCAGTACACATCGAGTATGTGTGTGTGTGTGTGTGTGTGAGATGAGGTTGTGGTTCTGTGTGTGTGGTGTTCTCAGATGGTTCCTTACGGGTGTTATAGGTCAGTTCCCACTGCAGGGACATGTTCAGGAACTTCTCCTCGTCGGTCTCCACCTGCAGCTGGGTCAGGTACTGCCTCACCTTACGGGACATCTGAGCGTCTTCATACAGCTTCTTAGCGTTGAGCAGAGAGCTGCGCCGCACGCGCTTCTTGTGGTTGCCCTGCACATCCAGGAGGTTGGAGTTGGTGCTGCCCTGACTCAAGGACCTGAAAGAGAGCGAGGGACGAACTGATGAGTGAACGCTGTGTTTTAACCCTGCATTTAAAGGAGACCTGCGGTCCAAACGCAGCCGCTTTCAGAGACAAAAAACAATCAGCTTATTAATAACAACGGCCAAAAGTATGTGGACACAACGGCCCGACTCCAACTCAGTACCACGGACACGGTTCTGTTTAAAAACCCAACCCCACCCAACAGGAGCAGGACCTGCCCGGCGCTCCACACCGGACTCAGGGTTCAGACTCCTAAACCTGCGTTAAGCATGCACAAACTAACGGTCATAATCCCCCCCCCCCCCCACTGATATCCCCGTCATCATTACCCAATGAAACAATGAGACGGGGCTTTAAAAGCACAGGTCGGATTCCATGTTATTTCAGCATGTTCAGCAGCGGGACCATTAGTACTGAATCTGTCCTACAGGGGGCGCAGGGGAGCAGCGGGTGGAGTGAACCATGCACAGATAAACAAACAGCTGAGATGAACATCATGCTGCCATTCAGACGGATGCTGAGCTCTGATTGGATGCTGCAGATCAGAGGAACTCGATCATTACAGAAGCATGCAGAACAAACTCACCCTAAACTCTTCCACCTCTTTTTCCTGAATCAGGAGCCATGAGGGGGGGGGGGGGTAAGAAAGAGGTAGAAAATATCCAGAGAGAAAAAGGTAAATGTATATAGAAAAAGTGATAAAGAAACCACAGTAAGGTCACACACACACACACACACACACACACACACACACACAGACCAGAACACACACAGACCAAAACACAGACACAGACACACACACACACACACACACACACACAGAGTGCAGCTGTGTAAAAACACTCATTACACAGCGCAGCAGTTAGTTGATCATGGTTTGGACTAGGGGTGAGCTGCAATATTCGCTGATTCGACGATTCGATTCGGAGAACCGTAGTCGACTATGAACCTCATAGTCAAATGTACCATTTTGACCACATGGGGGCGCCCATGGCTGCTGCTAAGCATTAGTTTTTAGATGAAATGTCTTTGTTTTCGTTATATATAGCCTTTTGTCAAATAAAATCATCCTAATTTCTGTTAATATTTTTTTTTAAATGATGTGTGCGCTTTAACAATAGGCTACACATTAATAAAGTTCCCCCTGCAGTTAGTTGCACATTCCGGTGCTCTAGAAAAACAAGTAAAATATCTTGAGTGTCTAGAAAGGCGCCATCAAATAAAATGTATTATTATTATTATTATTATAAAAAAAATCTTTTTTAAAACCACGCTTATAGCGCCATCTTGTGGTGAAATTTTAACTGATTCGACTATCAGTCGACTATAGGGAAAATCTGACGAATCAGATTCGACTATGAAAATCCTTAGTTGAAGACACCCCTAGTTTGGACACACCACAGGTTCATTAATGAAGACGTCAGACGAGGCTGACTGACCCTCAGAGTCCTGACTTCAACATCTTTGAGATGCACTAGAACTGCGATTGTGAGTCCGGTTCCATAGTGTCTGAGCTCGCTGACCCTCTGCTGGACGAATGAGCACACACACCACGTTCCATCTTCAGTGAGATGTTTCTAATGCAGCCGCCTCCCAATCAATACATTAAATAACCAATCACATTTCAGTAGAACCTTCTGACCCAGAACCCAGAACCCGAAGGCCAGAGCAGCATCTACAGAGGAGCATTGGATGAGGTTCTGACCGTGGAGGTCAACACCTTCAAATATTAATCATCAGGTCCTTTTGATTGATCTCCTGTGATCACAATGACAGAGCAGGTCAACCCTTCAGTTTGGATGATGTCTTTTGTTTACAGTGTGTGTGTGTGTGTGTGTGTGTGTGTGTGTGAGGTACACACCTCTGGCGGAACATCAGTGCAGGGTCCATGTTGGTGGAGGTCATGCGGATAACTTGCCGGATTTCCTTGGCGATCATTCGGAGCTTTTCGAAGTTGACCAGACCGTCCACCGTGGTGTCGTTACCTGAACGTTTAAATAAAGTTTGATGATGCAGCATCAACCACCATCAGAAACTCTCAGAAATGACTCTCAGAAATGACTCTCAAATATGACTCTCAGAATTGACTCTCAAATATGACTCTCAGATATGACTCTCAATATGACTCTCAGAAATGACTCTCAGATATGACTCTCAAATATGACTCTCAGATATGACTCTCAGAAATGACTCTCAGATATGACTCTCAAATATGACTCAGATATGACTCTTAGATATGACTCTCAGAAATGACTCTCAGATATGACTCTCAGATATGACTCTCAGATATGACTATGTGTGTGTGTGTGGTATGTGTGTGTTCTGGTGTGTGTGTGTGTGTGTGTGTTCTGGTGTGTGTGTGTGTGTGTGTTTGTGTGTGTGTGTGTGTGTGTGTGTGTGTGTATGGTGTGTGTTGGTGTGTGTTCTGGTGTGTGTGTGTGTGTGTGTGTGGTTGCGTGTGTGTGTGTGGTGTGTACGCACCCTCGTGCAGGAAGGTCAGGTCCTTCTTGATGACGGGGAACAGGGGGATGATGGGAGTTTGTGTGTGTGTGTGTGTGTGTGTGTGTGTGTGTGTGGTGTGTGTGTGTGTGTGTTCTGGTGTGTGTGTGTGTGTGTGTGTGAGGTGTGTACGCACCCTCGTGCAGGAAGGTCAGGTCCTTCTTGATGACGGGGAACAGGGGGATGATGGGAGGCTGCAGGCTCTGGTTGTTGAGGACGTTGCGGTACTTGGCCATGTTGCGTGACGGGTCGAAGACGTCCTGCAGGTCCTGAAACAGCTTCTCATATTTACTGGGAAGCTTCTCCCACGTTCCCCTCAGACGAGCCACGGGAGCCAGATTCAACCCACTGACAGAGGAGGAGGAGGAGGAGGAGGAGGAAGAGGAAGAGGCGTCAATCAGATTTATAACCAATCACAGCACACTACAACCTGCTGAAGGAAACCCAGCAAGAAAATGACTCTCAGAAATGACTCTCAGATATGACTCTCAGAAATGACTCTCAGAAATGACTCAGAAATGAAATCCACACGGGAAGAACATACCAATTCCATAATGTAATGTCATACTGTATATACAATGTGTTTAGATGTAAGGAGTGAATGATTTTGATTTGTTATTCGTCTCTTTCTGAAGGGACCGGATGACGTGCCTTTGATGTGAGAAGCCTCGGGACGTCGGTGCTCGGGTGGAGGATCATGCGCTCACCTGATGATGGCAAACAGGGAGTTGTAGTTCTTGCACTCGCGGCAGTGCAGCGCGATCTTGATGAAGTGCTTGACGGTCTTCATTCTCTTCAGCGCGTTGGCCTCGTGCAGGACCTCCGTCGCCACCCAAAAGGTCTCCTGGTTGATGATCTCCTCAAACTGCTTCAGGTGACCCGTGACCCCGCTGCTGGGCTGCAGCTTGAACAGGTTGTCTACGTACTCGGTGGACTCGATGTTCTTAAAGATGGCGTAGTCCCTCATGGAGAGCTGAGCGGCCACCTCCACGGTGCTGAGCTGCAGGAAGCTGATGTGACTCTCCCTCAGCAGATCCTGAGCGTCGTCATCAGAGCACAGCGCCTCCGTCTCCATGTTGTTCTTCAGGTAGTACCTACAGGAACAGACAGGGGGAACCAGCATGAGGCTTTAAACCAGTGCAGGTCTACACTCCCTCACTCACTCACTCACTCACTCACTCACTCACTCACTCACTCACTCACTCCCTCACTCACTCACTCACTCACTCACTCCCTCACTCACTCACTCACTCACTCACTCCCTCACTCACTCACTCACTCACTCACTGACTCCTCACTCACTCACTTACTCACTCACTCCCTCATTCACTCACTCACTCACTGACTGCCTCACTCACTCACTCCCTCACTCACCTCCCACTCACTCACTCACTCACTCACTCACTCACTCACTGACTGCCTCACTCACTCACTCACTCACTGACTGCCTCACTCCCTCACTCCCTCCCTCACTGACTCCCTCACTCACTCACTGACTGCCTCACTCACTCACTCCCTCACTCACTCCTCACTCACTCACTCACTCACTCACTCACTCCTCCTCACTCCTCACTCACTGACTGCCTCACTCACTCCCTCACTCACTCACTCCCCCTCACTCACTCACTCCTCTCGCTCACTCACTGACTCGATCGCTCGCTCACTCACTCACTCCCTCCCTTACTCCCTCACTCACTCCCTCCCTCCCTTACTCCCTCCCTCACTCCTCACTCACTGACTCGCTCGCTCACTCACTCACTGCCTCCCTCCCTTACTCACTGCCTCACTCACTCCCTCCCTCCCTCACTCACTCGCTCACTGACTCGACTCGCCTCACTCTCCCTCCCTCTCTCACTCACTCCCTCACTCCTCACTCACTCCCTCCCTCCCTCACTCACTCACTGCCTCACTCACTCCCTCCCTCACTCACTCACTCACTCACTCACTCACTCACTCACTCACTCACTCCCTCCCTCACTCCCTGCCTCACTCACTCCCTCCCTCACTACCAATTTAAAAACTGACTGGAACGATGGACTGTGTGTGTGTGTGTATGTGTGAATGTGTGAGTGTGTGTGTGTGTGTGTGTGTGTGTGTGTGTGGTTCACACCTGCCATTGAGTTGGATGCGATCAGCTAAATTGGAGAGCTGATCCGGTAGGCGGCGCTGTTTGATGACCCCTTCAGGACTGACGGAAACCTCGCAGAGTGAATAGGTCTCCGGCGCGGCGATGAGTCCAAACTCGCTGACGGCGTGGAGAACCACGTCCTTCGCCGTCGTGTCTTTACTGATGATGATGTAACAGCTCTGCTGGTCTCCTCTGAAGACACGGATCACCTGATCAGGAAGGTCTGAATCAAACAGAGGACGATCGACTCGTTAAGACACGGCGAGCTCACATCGCGTTAATGACAACGACGTGCAACGACATGCCATCATGCACCACCATCACAGACACGGACTCTCAAACAATCAAACTCATCACACCTCATCACATCCTCATCACACCTCATCACAACCTCATCACAACCTCATCACACTTCATTACACCCTCATCACAACCTCATCACACTTCATCACACTTCATCACAACTCATCACAACCTCATCACAACCTCATCACACTTCATTACACCCTCATCACAACCTCATCACACTTCATCACACTTCATCACAACTCATCACACCTCATCACAACCTCATCACACTTCATTACACCCTCATCACAACCTCATCACAACCTCATCACACTTCATCACAACTCATCACAACCTCATCACAACCTCATCACACTTCATTACACCCTCATCACAACCTCATCACAACCTCATCACACTTCATCACACTTCATCACACCTCATCACAACCTCATCACACCTCATCACAACCTCATCACACCTCATCACACCTCATCACAACCTCATCACACACCTCATCACAACCTCATCACAACCTCATCACAACCTCATCACAACCTCATCACAACCTCATCACACCTCATCACAACCTCATCACAACCTCATCACACCTCATCACACCTCATCACACTTCATAACACCCTCATCACACCTCATCACAACCTCATCACAACCTCATCACACCTCATCACACCTCATCACACCCTCATCACACCTCATCACAACCTCATCACACCTCATCACACCTCATCACACCCTCATCACAACCTCATCACACCTCATCACAACCTCATCACACCCTCATCACAACCTCATCACACCTCATCACACCTCATCACACCTCATCACAACCTCATCACAACCTCATCACAACCTCATCACAACCTCATCACACCTCATCACACCTCATCACAACCTCCTCACACCTCATCACACTTCATCACACTTCATCACAACTCATCACACCTCATCACACCTCATCACAACCTCATCACAACCACATAACAACCTCATCACAACCTCATCACACCCACATCACAACCTCATCACACCCTCATCACAACCTCATCACAACCTCATCACACCTCATCACAACCTCACATCACACACCTCATCACAACCTCATCACAACCTCATCACACCTCATCACACCTCATCACAACCTCATCACAACCTCATCACAACCTCATCACAACCTCATCACAACCTCATCACACCTCATCACAACCTCATCACAACCTCATCACAACCTCATCACAACCTCATCACAACCTCATCACAACATCACACCTCATCACAACCTCATCACAACCTCATCACAACCTCATCACAACCTCATCACAACCTCATCACAACCTCATCACACCTCATCACACCTCATCACAACCTCCTCACACCTCATCACACCTCATCACACTTCATCACACTTCATCACACCTCATCACAACCTCATCACAACCTCATCACAACCTCATCACAATCACATAACAACCTCATCACACCTCATCACACCTCATATTTCTTCTTCCTCAGACTTTACTTTCTGAAGTGAACTTGGATTTTCTTGGTTAATAAACGAGTCCACTCTGTTTTAACTGCAGCGTCTGTTTTAACTGTCATTTTAAATCTGATCATTAAATAATAAACTATAAAAGAAACCCGTCAGATTTAAAATAATTTAATGGAATCTGATTGATCTTTTATAACCTTTCATCTTTACATAGAACAAAACTGAACAATGAGCCAATCAGAACATCAGACTCATACTCACAGTAATATGCTGCCACTGAGAGAGCGAGCGAGCGAGCGAGAGAGAGAGAGGAAGAAAAAGGAGGAGGATGATGCAATTGACAGTTCAGAAAACATGATCATCAATCATCTGAATTATTAATTAACTTCACAAATAAATAATACACTAATAATGACTATCAAGCTACAGTATTATAATATTGTAATATGAGTGTGGCAGAGGAGGCGGAGCCATGAGTAAGACTTTAATTAAGGATAATTATTACACCTGACGCAGCTCCGCCTCCTCCCCCAGAGCCACAGCGCCTCATGGTATCAATATATTACCATTACTGCAGCAGTGTGTGTGTGTGTGTGTTTATGTGCGCGTATATGTGTGTGTGGATGTGTGTGTATGGGTGTGTGTGTGTGTGTGTGTATGGGTGTGTGTGTGTGTGTTTGGGTGTGTGTGTGTGTGTGTATGGGTGTGTGTATGGCTGTGTGTGTGTCTATGGTGTGTGTGTCTTTGGGTGTGTGTGTGTGTGTGTGTGTGTGTATTTGTGTGTGTGTATGTGTGTGTGTGTGTGTATGGGTGTGTGTGTGTATGTGTGTTTGTGTGTGTATGGGTGTGTGTTTGTGTGTGTATTGGTGTGTGTGTGTGTATGGGTGTGTGTGTGTGTGTGTGTGTGTATGGGTGTGTGTGTGTGTATGTGTGTGTGTGTGTATGGGTGTGTGTGTATGGGTGTGTGTGTGTATGGGTGTGTGTGTGTATGGGTGTGTGTGTGTATGGGTGTGTGTGGGTGTGTGTGTGTCTTTGGTGTGTGTGTGTTTGGGTGTGTGTTTTTGGTGTGTGTGTATTTGTGTGTGTGTGTATGTGTGTGTGTGTATGGGTGTGTGTTTGTGTGTGTATTGGTGTGTGTGTGTGTGTGTGTGTATGGGTGTGTGTGTGTATGTGTGTGTGTGTGTGTGTGTATGGGTGTGTGTGTGTATGGGTGTGTGTGTATGGGTGTGTATGGGTGTGTGTGTGTATGGGTGTGTGTGTGTGTATGTGTGTGTGTGTATGGGTGTGTGTGTATGGGTGTGTATGGGTGTGTGTGTGTATGGGTGTGTGTGTGTGTGTGTGTGTGTGTGTGTGTGTGTGTGTGTGTGTGTGTGTGTGTGTGTGTGTGTGTGGGTGTGTGTGTGTGTCACCTGAAGCGTTGGAGAAGCTGAGTGCACTGGTTGCTGGTTGGAACAGGTCAGGGCTGCTGGATGACAGACTGGCGGTGATGGGCATGACGGCCACACTGTTCCAGGACTGTTTGGTTCCGATGATGCTGTCATCCTGAGACTGACCTTTAACCCCATCACTGAGAGGAGAGAGCACAGAGAGTCACTGAAGCTGATTAATTATGTCCTGCTGTCTCTGTGTTCAGATCAAAGGAAATGAGCAGATCATCTCCAACTGACTCGAGTGTGCTTCTTCAGGGAGTACCTGTGAGGTGGGGTGGGGTGTGGGGTGTGGGGTGTGGGTCAAGGAACAGAGGGAAATGTAAATGACGGAAAGTGAGAAAGTGTCTTACCCTGAACGTTTCCTGATCGCACGCAGCATTATAAAAACAAGATGAACAACCATCACAAACCACAACCAAAGTACAGACACACACACACACACACACACACACCAGAAAGTGGATGGAGCACTAAACTCTTTTTGGGTGTTGTGGGTGTGGGATGAATTGGAATGCTGATCTGTACCTGAAGGGTTTGGGTGGCAGGATGCTGAACCTGGTCTTGTCCAGCATCTTGCGGATCTTGCTGCGGCTGGCCGTCATGGTGTTGGCTTTCAGCTTTTTGTGGCTCTTGGTGTCGGTGGGAAGCTCCATGTTCCCCGGCAGCTCCGCGATGGAGAACCGGTTGCCCTTCTTCTCGTGGATTTTGGGGATGTGGGGAACACTGCTCTTCTTTTCCAGCCTCAGACGGTTCTGCAGCTCCTTAAAGACTGAAACACAAATGATTCCAGAATGGAGGTTTGACGGATGTTTCTGTGGTGATGGGAGTAAATAATGTCGGTTATAATGAGAATTACCAAAGATGTTGGTCTTGACGACGAGGGAGAGGTGAGTATTGTTCTTCAGGATGTCCAGAGCTTTGTAATGAGAGATGTTCTCAAAGTTTTGACCATTCACTTCCATTATCTGAAGGACGGAGACAGAAACGAGATCGATCACAGCGTCATCACATCCAGCACAATAGAACATTCCATTATTACATCAACCACCCGACCGGACCTCAACCTTATCACATTTGAAATGAATTGGAACTGAGACTGTGAGTCACTTCTTCTAGTCCAACATCAGTTTTCAGGACTCGGACTTTTTAAGTGTTGCTACTTTAACTCTGTAATGATCTCTGTATATTCAGGGATTAAAATCTTGTTCTGGATTATTTTAGTACAGGGTGTGGTAGCTCAGTGGTTTTGGTGTTGGGTTATCAATCTGAAGGTTGGGGGTTCAAATCCCAGGTCCACTGAAGTTACCAATGTGGGTCCTTGAGCAAGACCCTTAACCCTCACTGCTGCAGGGATGTTGTGATTAACCCTGTGCTCACCTTGTAAGTCGCTTTGGATAAAAGCGTCTGCTGAATGACCAAATGTAATGTAAATGTATTATTATAATAATAAATGTAATAATCAGAGTGACCCGAACGCTGAAACACATTTGTTTATTCGTGTTATTAAACCGCTGCTGTTGTGTCTCAGACTGAGACCGTGTTCTAGAATCATACCTGATCTCCACGCTTCAGTCCAGCTTCTCTGGATTTAGAACCCTCCTCCACAGTATCAATGAAAATGCCGAAGCCCCTCTCAGTGCCGCCCTGCAGGGTGAAGTGCAGTGGAGAGTCTCGGCTCACCTTCTGTAGAGTCACCTGACGGCACTTAGCTTTAGCTGCTGACGCCATGTTTAATAACCGCAAATGCCCCTTCATTTTCTATAGACAAAGAGGAAGGCATGAAATATCAAACACACAGCCCTCACAACCCCACAGTCCTGCTGTCTGTGCTTTCATATGAAGCTTTAATCAGTGAACTGCTCACTGTTCTGTACTGTACTGCAGTGTATGGAACATGTTGAGTGTCTTACAGCTTCATCCAGCAGTTTCTCAAAGTCCTCCAGGAAGCGGGTCATCGAGGCGTTTCCTTCAAAATCATTGAAGTGGTTATTCACCCATAACAGAACGATCCGTGTCACCTGTGAACATCAGAAGGGTCCCTCACAAAGAGGGAGGTTCCAGATCAGAGGAACATATGACATCACATATAAGAATGAATAAACTTGAATCATCTAATAACAATAACCATTTCATCAGCAGTCAAATAAATAACACACAGTTTAATATTTGTGTTTTGATTGCCATCCCTTTGATGTTGGGTTCTGATCATTAATCTGATCATTAGGACGGCGTGCTGAGGGATGGTTGGATATTTTTACAGAATCACAGATTCAGACAGTGAGACTCTGAGAGTGAATAACGTCACATGAATGAATGAATGAAGATCAACCCACATTGTCTCGGAGACTGTCCACTCTGAACCACTCCAGCAGCTTGGCCCCCACCTCCATGGGGCTGGAGAGGAACGTGCGGTACGTCAGCAGAAAGTCCTCGATGTAGGTGGGATCCACCACCGACGGCTCCTCCACCAGGTGCATGATCAACCTCTCTGGAGTTCCCTGAACACACATCATTACAACACATTACACACTGCAAGCATCCACCTCGTTATCTACAGCTTTTATCCAAAGTGAATAATAAAAAAGAGAACAAAATTTGGACCATTATCCAATCAGCTATTAATGTCTAATCTAGATTGCCCACTGTTTTTATGAGAATCAGAACCATGGTGAGGTTGAGGCTGAGTTGGTGGGAGGGAGGATCTTTGTAAATGAGAGGTGGTCCTGGAGGTTGGAGTCAGGTGTACTGAATGCTGCTACAGGAAGGTAATGGAGAGAGATGGTTGGTGGAGGAACATGAGCTCATGGGTCGAACAGTGGGCTGCCGAGTTCTGGATCAGCTGCAGAGGTCTGATTGATCAAGCTGAGTCACCAACGAGCAAAACAAACCGGGAGAGGATCCACCACCCTAATAATACATGCTCTGTGGGAGTCCCGCTCACCGTCCCTCCACCATCGTCCTGTCTGCAGCAACCTGCATCACTGATGGAGCAGCATGACGACCTCCTGACCCTGACTCCACATCCACTGTGCATTCTGATCATCATTTACATTTACATTACATTTAGTCATTTAGCAGACGCTTTTATCCAAAGCGACTTACAAATGAGAACACCACAAGTCAGAAGCCATGGAGAAAACCAACTATACTGTAAGTTCATCAAACCTGATTGTTATTCGAAGCTGCGCCCCCCCCCCTCTCTTTTTATATATTTTTTTATAACAGGTATTTGTTAAATAGATGCGTCTTAAGTAGTTTCTTAAAACCGTTTAGAGATTCTGCTTTACGGACAGAGTTGGGAAGATCGTTCCGCCAGAGAATAAATAACCAGGAGAACCTAACAAAGCGGCCGGTGAATGTATATGAACTGCTCCATGTTTGGGTGTGTGTGTGTGTGAGAGTGTGTGTGTGAGTGATGTATGAGCTGAAACAGGGTGAGAGCTCTGACCTTGATGACGATGTGACCTTTGCGTGTGCCGCTGCGGTCCAGCTCCCGGTGTTCCTTAACCATCACGATCTCGCCCTCCTCCTCCACCTTGTGTGTGTTCTTCTCCACATGGTTCAGGATGCGCCAGTAATCTTCCTGAGCTATACACACCAACTATGTACACAAACAAAGAGTGATGAGTGAGACCGGCCACTGACCTGCAGGAGGTCCAGCACCCCCCTGGTTGATGATGAGTGTAGTGATGATGACTCTGATCCTCTGAGTGATGGCTGGAGCCCCACCTGACAGTCGTCTCCTTTGGTGCGGACCTCGCCGTCGATGTGCTGCTTCTCTAACGACGCTGAAATGCCGAAGCTGTTGCCCATGCAGAGAACCTCAGAGCGCCCGTCCGTGTGGCTGATCTCCACGGCGCCGTTCAGGATCACGTACCACAGAGCCAGCTGGAAACACCACACAGCCTGAGCGACCACATCCAACGTGACACCGCACGGCGCTCTCCTCACTGCCGTGTGTATGTGGGAGTGTATGTATGCGTGCTCACCTGTTGGTGGTGGTGCAGAATAACAGTACCGGCCTGCTCCACCACTTTAAACACCATGACGGTGCACAGCTCTCTCCTCACTGACATCGTCATGTTTGCAAAGGCTGGCAGCTGATGGATGAACTCCAGGAGCTGTTCTGTAGCAGGAACAACAGAGAGTGAGTGTGTGAGTGTGTGTGTGAAGGGGTGAGGTGAGTAAATATATTAAATCCATAAGTAACACTGACAGACTGACTGACAGACCGAGTCGGGTTCCTGTGTCACACATCCATCCTTCATCATTTACAGTAATGCGGACAGTCAGACAGATGGAGAACATACCAATGTCTTCATCAGTGCGTTCAGCTGGATCTTTCTCCAGACACTCCCTCACCACGTCTCTGCAAAGTAAAGGATCACTCGCACGCTCCAGATCCTCATCTTCCTCATCTTCATCCTCTGAGTCCACAGCAGCCTCTGGCAGTCCGGACAGGTTCATGTCACCCATTTCACTCTCTGTGGCCTGAAAGAATAAAAAACATGGTTCCTGCAGCTGGGGGGGGGCATACAAAGCAGAACTATGGAACCATACATAACTCACTGAAACGTCCCGCTTACAAACTCTGAGAGCTGTGAACAGATCTGAGAGGAATATTCATTCATTTATTCATTATCTCCCGCTTTATCCTCTATTAGGGTCGCGGGGGGGTTCCCCATGCCCATCCAGGGGAGAACGTCTCGGGCGCTGGGCAGATACACCCAGGACAGGACGCCAATCCATCGCTGGGCACACACTCACTCACACAGACACACTCTATATGGGGCAATTTTGAGAATTCAATTGACTTGATCCATGTTTTTGGACTGTGGGAGGAAACCGGAGAACCCGGAGGAAACCCACACAGACACGGGGAGAACATGGAAACTCCACCCAGATGGGGATTCAAACCGGGAATCCCTAGTGCTGAGAGGCGAATGTGCTAACCACTAAACCACCGTGCCGCCCTGAGAGGAATATCAGTGATTTAAATCCGGTGAGGTCCAGAACATGCAGAACTTTTCAGATCTGTTTACGTTCTGTGGGACCAACACTGCAAACAACACGAGGAGTCTCAGGAACCCTGCTCTGTAGGGGGAGCTGGAGCACGGTTCTTAAGGCTGATCGTTCCCTAGCTAACCCCCCCCCCCCACATTAAACTGTGAGGTCCATAACACACTGTGAACAGAACCCTGAGTTGTGTGCAGCACTCCTACCTGACAGATATCAGATAAGCTGCTGCTTGCAGAGTCACTGCCAATACTGCATCCTGATTGGCTGGGTGGTATTGCCATCACTTGATGATGCGGGTGCTCAGTCAGGTGCATCCTGCTAAGATCCCCTGGAAGCTGCCGAAAAAGAAAAGGAAATGATGTGAAGTTGGGAGTTCTGCAAACATTTAAACAGTGGGTTTTTAAAGTGAACACTGATCACTGAGTAACAGGATTCCAGTTACCACCAAACACTGCCATCTAGTGGACAGATTACAGAACGCAGTTTATAAACAGTAACAGGTTTAGTGCTGATCTGTTTATATTCATCTGTATTTTATGATTTAAATTATGTTTTGTATATCAATTTCAAGTTATTTTTAAGCACTTTTTAACAGTACATTGTAACAAAGCAGCTTTACAACAGTAAAAGCCTGTAAGCCCGCAAAGAGCAAGCCGAAGCGACAGTGGCAAGAAAAAACTCCCTTTTACATTGATATTTTAAGGAAGAACCTTGTGAGGACCGAGGCTCAGTGGGGGACTCATCCTCCTTGAGCGGCCAGGTAGCATCAACAATGTAGGACAGCCATGTACAGATAGTGTGGAGATCAGGTGACTGTATTTAACAAATGGAAAAACTCTAACAAATGAAAACTCTATATGAGTCCATTAAGGCGTCCTGCAGGACCCCCGGTCCAATTAATATCCAATTAATATCCAATTAATATCCAGCTTCCATCAGTGACCGTCTTAGCAGCAGTGCTTCATCAGAGTCATGGATGAAGGTCTGACTACACCTCCAAACTGACTACACCTCCAATATCACACACTGATATGAATGTGAAGCTCGGGGGGGGGGGTATTGTTAATGATAAAACTAGCCGTTTTATAAAGATCTTTAAGCCGTCTCCATCTGAGTTACAGAACTATGTTTTATCAGCTTTTTCAGGTAAAGGTGGATGTAGGGGGAACCTGTTACAGCTTCAGACGTTCTTGTGGTCTGTAAAGACATCTAAAGGGGTCTAAAGGTCATGGGGTCATACCAGGTGAATTTAGTCTAATGTGGTGAATTAGATAAATCTTTATGGAGAACCAAAGTCCTTATGAAGAATGATGATGTCATTAAGGGAGACGGGACCTCCCACTCCAGGTCAGGCTCCTTTGTGCTCCACCCATGTTCTTTCTTGGTTCTGCACTCGCTCTGCTGCTATGAATTAAACATTATGGAGGATGATTAAATATGGATGCACACAGCTAATTCAACATTTAAAACCTGCATCCATCCTCTGCATCCACTCGGCTCCGCGGCAGCGGCAGGATGCAGCCTCTCCATGCTAATTACTGATCTCTGTACTGATGGGTGGAGGCAGAACACGCTGTTCCAGCAGATCATCCTCCATCCCAGCAAAGCAGGTCACAGCACTTCAGTTATACAGTCTGTAATTTAAATGGAACGCCGCATTCCACACCTTCACATTTACATTCAGTCATTAAGCAGATGCTTTTATCCAAACGACTTCCAAATGAGAACATCAGAACCTCTTCAGAACATAGGAACATCAGAACATTATTAAAGAAGAACCAGCTACACTGCAGAATTATCAAACCTGATCATCATCCAACCCCCCCCACCTTTATTTTATTATAATTCTTGTGTTTTCAGATGTTTCTTACAGATGTTCAGAGACTCAGCGTTACAAAGTTGGGAAGATGGTTCCTCTGTTGGTCAGTGGAGAATGAGTTGGAGTGTGTTTAAAATCTAGAGTGAAGGTCAGAGGGGCCAGATCCAGAGATGGTCCTGTAGATCAGAGTCAGCTACAGGGAGCCAATCAGAGAGGAGAGGTGGAGGTGAACACAATTTGTAGAGGTCTGATGATGTGGGGGACCAAGCGCTCTGAAATTTGAGATGACGGGCCTTCATCCAATCAGATCTGTGGGTGAGGCAGGCAGGTGTCCGATTTGAGACGGTGGTGTTGTCAGGGGCAACAGAAATGATGCTGAGTGTCATCAGCATAGAAAACACTGTCCCCAGTATGTATTATATAGTATGCTTAAAAGTTCAGAAATACAATGTAGTGTACTACTACACGGTCACATGACCATCCACAGGTCCTCCAGAGTTGTGAAGGTAAGAAGATCTTCATTAAACCACTCACTGTGGGGGAGGTGGAAGAGGAGGAGGTGGATGAGGATGAGGATGAGGTGGATGAGGATAAGGAAAAGATGGATGAGGATGAGAAGGAGGATAGGGATGAGGAGGAGGTGGATGAGGATGAGTTGGATGAGGATGAGGAGAAGGTGGATGAGGATGAGGTGGATGAGGATGAGAAGGAGGATGAGGATGAGGTGGATGAGGATGAGGAGGAGGTGGATGAGGAGGAGGATGAGGTGGATGAGGAGGAGGATGAGGTGGATGAGGATGAGGTGGATGAGGATGAGAAGGAGGATGAGGATGAGGTGGATGAGGATAAGGAAAAGATGGATGAGAATGAGAAGGAGGATAGGGATGAGGAGGAGGTGGATGAGGATGAGGAGGAGGTGGATGAGGAGGAGGATGAGGTGGATGAGGAGGAGGATGAGGATGAGGTGGATGAGGATGAGAAGGAGGATGAGGATGAGGTGGATGAGGATAAGGAAAAGATGGATGAGAATGAGAAGGAGTATAGGGATGAGGAGGAGGTGGATGAGGATGAGGAGGAGGTGGATGAGGAGGAGGATGAGGTGTATGAGGAGGAGGATGAGGTGGATGAGGATGAGAAGGAGGATGAGGATGAGGTGGATGAGGATAAGGAAAAGATGGATGAGGATGAGAAGGAGGATAGGGATGAGGAGGAGGTGGATGAGGATGAGGATGAGTTGGATGAGGATGAGGAGAAGGTGGATGAGGATGAGGAGAAGGTGGATGAGGAGGAGGATGAGGATGAGGAGAAGGTGGATGAGGAGGAGGATGAGGTGGATGAGGATGAGGAGAAGGTGGATGAGGATGAGGATGAGTTGGATGAGGAGGAGGATGAGGTGGATGAGGATGAGGAGAAGGTGGATGAGGAGGAGGATGAGGTGGATGAGGATGAGGATGAGGAGAAGGTGGATGAGGAGGAGGATGAGGTGGATGAGGATGAGGAGAAGGTGGATGAGGATGAGGAGAAGGTGGATGAGGAGGAGGATGAGGTGGATGAGGATGAGGAGAAGGTGGATGAGGATAAGGATGGGGAGAAGGTGGATGAGGAGGAGGATGAGGTGGATGAGGATGGGGAGAAGGTGGATGAGGATGAGGATGAGGTGGATGAGGATGAGGAGAAGGTGGATGAGGAGGAGGATGAGGAGAAGGTGGAGGTCTGACCTGCTGTACAGAATGCCTGTGATTTGGGAGTTAAATGTGAGAAGTCCATCCTGTGGGTCAGCAGTGGTTCTGTATATAAAGAGCAGAATGAAGGCAGCTGAGCTGATGAAGCCCCAGTGCATGATGGGATGCAGTAGACTAAGGACATGGCTCCGTCTGACCGGTCTGAGCAGAGCGGAGCACGTTCAGCACGCTGTGGTGCACTTCAGGTTTTCACTGAGCTTACACTACAGACCACTTTAAGATGCTCTGAGAAAGTATTTGGAACTGTTCTGCTGGAGAACCTTTAGAGGAACCAGGACCAATTCAGAGTGGAGATAAGTTCTAATGAAACAGAAAAGTGTGAATGTTGTACACAAACTCCGCGCAGGAGGCTATCATTTTGGGGAAGGCCCTTTCCTGTGTGATGTTTTGGTATAAACTGAATAAATATATATATCATTAAATACAGAATTAAGGTACGATGTTAAATAATATCATATACAAATAATGAAAACCCCGTGACTCATCAGGTCCAAAGTGTGTGTGTGTGTGGGGGGGGGGGGTTCCTCCACCTTCAGCTGAGTCTCCTAAAAGCAAACCAGTACCATATGGCTTTAATCAGTTAATGTGTGTGTGTGTGTGTGTGTGTGTGTGTGTGTGTATTAACTGAATGGGATGATTAGACAGGAGCAGTAAAGTGGGATGAATCACAGACTCCCAGAATGCACTGTGCTCCTGAGCATGCTCTAATAATGATACAGGTCTGAGGATTGTTTTTCATCGTTACTGATTCAGATGATAACGCAGAGTTCTGAGGACCAGAACCTATCCCCCCCCCCCCACACACACCTGATTTACAGGTACAGCAGTTTAACCCCTGCACTGCTGAACCTATAAGAACGTTCTGCAGTGAACGGTGACTGCACGCCGCGTTGTCCATCTGAAGAGAACCGAACCGAACCGGGTCCAGTTCCAGGTCCAGGTCTCAAGCGGGTTCAGCTTTTACATTTTGTCAGGGCTTATGGGGGTTCTCTTATTATATCCACCTAATTACTGAGTGTCCATCCCATAATGAGACATCATAACAACATCATACACACACCGGCCCTCGTCTTCCTCACGGAGAACGTCAACAGAGCCGAGATCATGTGACACATGAAAGCCACCACCTCACGACTGACCAAAGACATGAGCAGAGCTTTCAGCTCCACAGGAAGTTCACAATCAATACACAGCGCATTAGGACGAGGCCACAATCTAAAGTCCATTACACAACCACTGCCATCAAAAAACAACACAACATAACAATACAAACCAATAAAATAATAAAAACAACACAAAATAACAATACAAACCAATAAAATAATACAAACAACACAAAATAACAATACAAACCAATAAAATAATAAAAACAACACAAAATAACAATACAAACCAATAAAATAATAAAAACAACACAACATAATACAAACCAATAAAATAATAATAACAAGACACAAAGATCTGCGAGGAGAACAGACAAAACTCCACAAACACACTCAACACACACTCAACTTCAACACACACATCAACACACACATCAACATCAACACACACATCAATATCAACACACACATCAACACATACATCAATTCAACACATACATCAACATCAACACACACATCAACATCAACACATACTTCAACACACACATCAACACACACTTCAACACACACATCAACACACACATCAACACACACTTCAACACACTTCAACATCAACACACACTTCAACATCAACACACACTTCAACATCAACACATACTTCAACACACACTTTAACATCAACACACACTTCAACATCAACACACACTTCAACATCAACACACACATCAACATCAACATCAACACATACTTCAACACACACATCAACACACACTTCAACATCAATACACACTTCAACATCAACACACACATCAACATCAACACACACATCAACATCAACAAACACATCAATATCAACACACACATCAATTCAACACATACATCAACACACTCATCAACACACACATCAATATCAACACACACATCAATTCAACACACATCAACATCAACACACACTTCATCACACATCAACATCAACACACATCAACACATACATCAATTCAACACATACATCAACATAAACACACACATCAACACCAACACACACATCAACACATACATCGATTCAACACATACATCAACACACACTTCAACACACATCAACACACACTTCAACACACATCAACATCAACACACACTTCAACACACATCAACATCAACACACATCAACACATACATCAATTCAACACATACATCAATATCAACACACACATCAACACATACAACAATTCAACATCAACACATACTTCAACACACACATCAACACACACTTCAACACACACATCAACACACACTTCAACACACACATCAACACACACTTCAACATCAACACACACTTCAACACACTTTAACACACACATCAACACAAACATCAACTTCAACACACACTTCAACACACACTTCAACACACACATCAACATCAACACACACATCAACATCAACACACTTCAACATCAACACACACTTCAACACACATCAACATCAACACACACTTCAACACACATCAACATCAACACACACATCAACATCAACACACACTTCAACATCAACACACACTTCAACACACACTTCAACATCAACACACACTTCAACACACACTTTAACACACACATCAACACACACTTCAACATCAACATCAACACACACTTCAACATCAACACACACTTCAACATCAACACACACTTCAACATCAACACACACTTCAACATCAACATACACTTCAACATCAACACACACTTCAACACACACTTCAACATCAACATACACATACATCAACATCAACACACACTTCAAAACACACTTCAACATCAACACACACTTCAACATCAACACACACTTAAACACACACATACATCAACATCAACACACACATCAACACACACATCAATATCAACACACACATCAACATCAACACACACTTCAAAATCAACACACACTTCAACATCAACACACATTTCAACATCAACACACACTTCAACATCAACACACACATACATCAACATCAACACACACTTCAACACACAAATCAACATCAACACACACTTCAACATCAACACACACTTCAACATAAACACACTTCAACACACACATCAACACACACTTCAACATCAACACACACATCAACACACACATCAACACACACTTCAACATCAACATCAACACACACAACACACACTTCAACATCAACACACACATCAACACACACTTCAACATCAACACACACATCAACACACACTTCAACATCAACACACACTTCAACATCAACACACACATCAACATCAACACACACATCAACATCAACACACACTTTAACACATACTTCAACATCAACACACACATCAACATCAACATCAACACACACTTCAACATCAACACACACATCAACATCAACACACACTTTAACACATACTTCAACATCAACACACACATCAACATCAACATCAACACACACTTCAACATCAACACACACTTCAACATCAACACACACTTCAACATCAAAACACACTTCAACATCAACACACACTTCAACATCAACACACACTTCAACACATACTTCAACATCAACACACACATCAACATGAACATCAACACACACATCAACATCAACATCAACACACACATCAACATCAACACACTTCTCACCTTCACTCTCAATGGCTGATAACAACGATAATGCTGCTATAACTGTAAGAATAGCTCCGCCCACACAAATTAAACTGTTTTAAATATGTAGCTCTGCCCACATTAGAGATAAGACTTAAATGTTTTTGTAATTAATCATGAATAAAAACGTTAAAGTTAATTACTCATAAAAGCACTTCAACATCGTCATGACGACATTTTTATTACGTCTGTATCCGTAACATTAGACCGAGTGGCGCAACTCAGAACAAAAATAAAGTTCCACCGGCAGCACACTTCTGTCAACATATACAAAAAACATGGATTATTATTTTCATTTGAATTTTACAAAACAATGTAATTTTGGATTCATTTTCAGTGAAAGCCCTGCGTTGTTTATTGCCGATTACAAAACATTACTTAGTGCTTTATGTTACATTTTTAACAAACATAAGAAACTGCAGATTGTGTGTTTGTTTTTGAGACAGTAATCATTCCATCGTAAACGGCGGCGTGTGCACGTCGCGAGGCTCGGCGTGGCAGCACTCTGTTTTCATTTGTTACAG